>OY292542.1:4785876-5150777 GCA_958496365.1 Subacronicta megacephala | reverse complement strand
TGCAGCCCCCACCGACATCTGAAGAACAGGAGATCATGGTTAACAGGACACTGCTGCTTAAACAAGCACATTTCAATCTAAGGCTGAGCGATACGCGAACCTGCAGATATTGTGCAGAGGCTGATGAAACGCCACTTCACCTTCTGGGGAATGC
Source organism: Subacronicta megacephala (assembly GCA_958496365.1). NCBI lineage: Eukaryota > Metazoa > Arthropoda > Insecta > Lepidoptera > Noctuidae > Subacronicta > Subacronicta megacephala. The sequence goes on along the minus strand of OY292542.1, from coordinate 5,150,623 downwards.
GGACCGCTGATGCACAAGCGTAATGCGCATCTGGGGAAACATGTATTAACCCCAGATGAAATAAGGAGCTCACCCCTAAGGAAATCCTGCAGTTTATAGCAGCCGCAGGGTACAGCGGTGAACTTTAAATCATTAAGTGGCGATCACAATAGACCGATTTCTATTGTATCACTGCAACCGAAATCGGTCTATTGTGATCGCCACTTAATGATTTAAAGTTCACCGCTGTACCCTGCGGCTGCTATAAACTGCAGATTTCCTTAGGGGTGAGCTCCCTTATTTCATCTGGGGAAACATGTATTAACCCAGATGAAATAAGGGAGCTCACCCCCTAAGGAAATCCTGCAGTTTATAGCAGCCGCAGGGTACAGCGGTGACTTTATATCATTAAGTGGCGATTCACAATAGACCGATTTCGGTTGCAGTGATACAATAGCCACAAAACACCAAAAAAATATTTTTTTTTTAATTGGTTACCCTAAGAGTTACCAGGAGAGGTACAATGGAACAAGTAGCATTTGTAGAGGAGGCCGCCTCTTTTTTGAGGACGAGGCCTACCTCGTTAGTCTAGTGGTCCCAATCGCGACTGCTACGCTGCAGGGCTTAGGTTTGATCCCCTGGTCGAGCAGTGTTATTGGGTTTTTCTATGAAATTCTCAGTAGCGGCTCGGAGTTGGGATTTGTGCCCGGTTAATGGCAATAGGCTCGCCCTCTATTACATGGGACCTAAACATACCCCCGAACAATGGGAGTACATTAAGTACACCTCTGTTTAACCCTTCGGGGAATACAGGCGTGATGGTATGTTATTTGTTGACTGTTGAGGTTATTGAATCCCAACCATTTTACAAATGGCCATATCATTTTTAAAATGGGTGAGATTCAATAAGCTTTTTAAATTATGCTTAAATGATTTCAAAGAAACTACAAACAGCCAGAGAATAGAAATGGGCCTGTAGGCAGTTTCGAACTTGATGTAAAGAATGGGCACCAATCCACAAACAGACCGCAGCAAGCACAGCTGAGTTGTAGCATAAACATTTGAGAAATTCGCAAAAATATGCATCTTACTTAGTTTATCTGCTGATGACGTCTATTTGGTCGGTAAGGTTTGTAATAAATAATATATTTTTTTCATGATTTTCCTCAACTCGCAACAATGTTATTAGCTCTAATTACTTACAGGAATTACGCCCTACAATATATCCCCTATCCTTGAAAAAGTATTTACAAAGAATAATGGCAAATTTATTTATAACTAGTTTTCCGCCCACGGCTTCGCCCGCGTGGTTTATCGGCTTTTCTGCATTTAAACTTTTCCCGCTTTCCCCACTATGCTCAGCTCCTATTGGTCTTAGCGTGATGATATATAGCCTATAGCCTTTCTCGATAAATGGGCTATCTAACACTGAAAGAATTTTTCAAATCGGACCCGTAGTTCCCGAGATTAGCGCGTTCAAGTAAACAAACAAACAAACTCTTCAGCTTTATAATATTAAGTAATATAGATATAATTATAGCTTATGTCACTCAGGAATAATGTAGCTTTCTATTGGTGAAAGATTTTTTCAAATCGGTCCAGTACTTCCAGATCCTATTCAATGCAAACAAAGAAACAAGCAACAAATCTTTTGCTCTTTAAAACATTAGTTTAGATAACAAAAAAATATATGTACACACGGCTACAGGTCAACCTTAACATATTTAGTTTAAGCTGATTTCGCATTGTATAAGCTACCCATACAATAAGAGGCTAGCGTGAAATGGATTTGTATAGCTTGATGTGTAGTCTCGTGTAATTTTTTTTTAAATACGACCGTCGCGTCCTTGCCTGATGTCTGCTGACAAAAATATTCTTAGCTTTTTTTCTTTTTAAAGAAGTTACCTAGTGTCGCACATTACAAGTATTCTTGTTAACCCCTCGTGCTAAGCGTTACGAGTGGATTCACGTCGGCAGTGCAAAGGGTGGGATTCGAATCGGCAACTATATGATCGCAAGTCCGACGCCCTAGCCAATAGGGTACTGCTTAACTTGATTTTAAAATTTTCATGTTTTTTTTTTTTTTTTTATGGCATAACTCGGCAAACGAGCAGGCGAGCTACCTGATGGTAAGTAGTCATCGCCGCCCATGGACATCTGCAAAACCAAAGGAGTTGCAGATGCGTTGCCGAGCCTATTAAGGGAAAGGGAGGGGAAGGAGAAAAGGAGAAGGAAGCGGATTGGGGGAGGAATTGGGCCTCCGGCCCTCTCGCTCACCGAACGAAGCGCAGTAACGAATCGCTACTACTCGGACGTCGGTCTTCTGCGAGAGTGTGGTACTTCCCCGGTCAAGCCGGCCCATTCATGCTGCGAACAGCGTAGCCCTACCACAACATGAAATAAACAACACATGACAGTTAAAATTGTCATGTAATAAACATGACAATTTTAACTTTAACATCAAGCTGTTTGCCGTGCCTCCATGTCGTACTGTTGCACGTGCTAAGTCGCCAATTCCTCGCACTATGGCCGCGCTTAATGATCTCTTGGATTCTAATCCAACAGATGATTTGTTTGCGGATGGATGGTCGAAGATTTTATTGGTATGTCAGAAGTACTGTGAGAGGAATTTATGAAAGTGTTGTTAGCCTTTTTTGTTAATTTCCTACAGTTTATATATATTAGTTACTTTAATTGGTTAAAAGACCGTTGTAATTAAATAAATAAATAAATAAATGACAAGATGTATGAATGTGGACGAAGCAAAAGAGGTATGCAAGAATCGTAGCAGATGGCGTTCTGTAGTTTCTGCCTACCCCTATGGGAAAAAGGCGTGAGTGTATGTATGTATGTAAACATATAAGTGCCATGAATTAATTATAATCGTGCTATCCCATATTTATAAGCAAAAAACGGTACCGCATTAGTCTAGTGGTCCTAAGCGCCACTGCTACGCTAGAGGTCCTATGTTCAATCCCCAGGGACCTCCAGGTCGAGCAGTGTTAATGGGTTTTCCTATGAATTTCTCCGTAGCAGCGTGGAGCCTGGATTTGTGCCTGGTTAATGGCAATAGGCTCGCCCCCTATTACATGGGACCTAAACATACGGGCGAAATGAAGGCGCACATTAGTACAAACCCTCTGCCTAACCCTTGGGGGAATATAGGCGTGCTGGTATGTGTGTGCGAAAACTGGGAACAAAATTTTGCTGTCATGACAACTGCCAGATTTTAACGTAAAGAGTTCTTATTTTAGTAGAAAAATTGATTGTCAAGCGTTTACTAAATGACAGCGCCTTTTTTGTTATTTTTTTTTTTTTTTAATTAGTCCACGCTAATTAGGCTACGCCAAACATGTAGTTTGGCGTAGCAGTCATCTCGCCACTACCTTTGAGCCGTGTCGTGGGTTCGATTCCCATCGGAGACAAATATTTGTTTATATTTTCACTAGGAAATTTTGTTTCAATACAAAATTCATATCTTTGTGAACAAATGTGTTTTCACGGGTATTAAATTGTACAGGTTATACTTTGTTCCTATAACAATAATTTAAGCATTGTTCCCTAGTGCGGGTGGTGTCTTTTTCAATCAAAAATTAAAATACATTAACAAGCCATCAATAAAATCGTTAACTACATAACTCCCAAGTCCCAACTGTCAAACTAAAATATTTTTTTTAAAGGTTTGAATACGCTTCTACTATTATTCTTATTATTCTCTTATTCTTCTATACTACTATTCTTCCTATGTTCAAGAATATTAGTAATTCGAATCTAGAATATGCTTAGAGAACAGACCTACAAATTATAAACCGATTTCAATTTGAATTTCGCGGGCCCAGCGAACGCCTTCACCTTACAAAAAATACGGTCGAACACCTTTACCATTTTTAAATTCGTAAAAAAAGAGACGTTCGAATTTCGAACATCGCTGACAAGGCGATACAATCGTGCGCTCATGTTGGGTTTATTGAACTATTTCTATACAGCGGTTACACAACTTCGGTGCACCGGCGTACGCGCAAGATACTTACGTCATATACCGAGTAAATTGTATATTATTGCTAAATATAGAAAGTACGGTCTATTTAATAGTATTATTTGATTATTTTTATGTGTAAAAAGTATGTCTGATTGAACGACAGCATGCGTGTACGCAGCCTTGCTGTAAGCTCGATATTTCTGCATTTGATATTGTTTTTTTTCTTACAGCATCATAATAATTAGTTTAAAAGCAATATCTCTACTAATAAAGCTGATTTTTTTTTCTTTAAACACGCTAATCTCCGGAACTACCATTCGGATTTGAAATATTCTTTTTGCATTAGATAGCCAAATTCTTCAAGAAGTTTATAGGCTACTTAACATCACGCTACGATCCATAGGAGCAGAGCAAAGCGGGCAACAGCGCCGGCCACAGCTAGTCTAATATATAAATGAAAGTCTTGTTTGTTCGTCATCGTTGCTATACCTACCATACATCCGATGGTGTGCGCATTGCGCCTTCGAGTTTCCGACAAAAAAACTAAACGGACAACGCAGAGAGCCTATAAGGGTTTGTTTTTTACATTTTGAGGTCAGAACCCTTAAAAAAACGTTAAGACGAAGGCGTTCGCTGGGCTTCCAAATTCAAATTTCAATAGCTTTTTCGGAATTTCTAGAATTGTAACCTATTCTAGATTCGATTCGAAATAAGGGCGTCATTTTCCTTTTATTTTTGTATTTCATAAATTGTACGTGTAGCGCAGACAGTATCTACCTAGTCTAAAATAGAAGATTCGTCCAAAAATGACAATTTAATCTCCTAAGATGTCAATTTTTAAGTAGTGTGGAGTCAATTTTGAAAGAATCCTAATTTTACACTAATATCTGCTAAGTTAACGATTTCCAAGAAAAAGTTTTAGTGTTTATTTTTTTGCACATTGGTAAGTCAACACATTGGTTTTCGAATTTCATTCTGAATTCGATTCTTTACACCGCGTTCATACTGACAACAAAACATGTTGCAAACAGCTACCTATCCCACTCACTCTTTGAGAGTTAGATAGATGTTTGAAACATGTTTTGTCATCAGTGAGAACGCGGGGTTAGGTACACAGTTTGCAGTTCTTTTTGAGACATCCAGTGCGCCAGTTGTCAATTAAGTGTCAATATTTTGGCTTCGTAATTAATAACAGGGTATGACGCATTGAAATGCTTCAATCGTAGTTTTGAATGAGATTTCCGGTGTCAAATATTTTTCACACTGCTTCACTGTTTTAGGGGTCGCAGGCGCATCTATGGAAAGTAAGGTTCGATATTCAATTTATCTTGTTTCTATCTTGCTCAACAATTTAAGGCGAATCGCATCGCCTTTGTTTTTGTCACAATGCTTACTGCCCTACAATGTATTATGGGCGAAAATTTTGCGAAAAACCAAAATAGAATATTTGAATTCGGCGCGAATAGATCTGCCTTAACTGGCCTACTACCCTTCAAACTGGAACACAATAATGTTAGCACATAATTGCTTCATCATCATCATCAGCCTATAATCTTCCACTGCTGGGCGTAGGCTTCTTCTAGTAAACGCCACAGAGCCCGACTTTTGGCTTTTCTCATACAGTCACTGCCAGCTGCCTTCCACATTTTTATTTTATGAGATTACTCGGCAAACGAGCAGGCGAGCTACCTAATGGTAAGTAGTCATCGTCGCCCATGGACATCTGCAATACCAAAGGAATTGCAGATGCGTTGCTGAGCCTATCTAAGGAGAACGGAAGGAGAAAGGAGAAGGAAGAGGACTGCGGGAAGAATTGGACCTCCGGCGCTCCACATTCACCGTAAGAAACGCAGCAGTAATCATACTGCTACTTGACGTCGATATTCTGAGGGAGGGTAATACTTCCCCGGCCGTGCCGACACATTAATGCTGGCATGTAGAAATGCCAGCAGGCACTACTACTACAATTGTTTAGCTACGGATTATTTGAGAATGCGCTGGTAGGCACGGCATTAGCCCAGTATAGGCTGGCCTTGACTTCTACGGAAAGCCTTTACAATTTGAGGTCAGTCTAAACTGGATTTGTATAGCTTGATGTGTAGCCGTTTGTACCACGAACGAACTAAGCAGTGTTCTACGGGTTCTACCACCACACATTATCGTGATAAATAAACCTAAATACATTCCGTTTTGCTTACAAGATTTATATGCTAAGTGCGCGTTATCTTTCCGTGTTGTGAACGAAACAGGTTTCGGATGGGCTCCCCAACCTGTCGCCGTACTTGTTTGCCGGTGTTATCTTTCAATGTATGCTCCTTGGGCTTCTGCTATCCTGGTATTTTGATGGCCTTGCCACCAACTTACTACTTTTGATGGCAATAGGAATGAAATATTTAACCACAGCCGGCGCGTGTGTATGAATGTGGAAGCAGCGAAAGAGATGAGTCGTCGTAGCAAGTGGCGGTGTTTAGTTTCTGCCTACCCCTGTGAGCAAAAAATCGTGAGTATTTTTATGTAGGAAAGAAGTCCGTCCCTATTTAGATGGTTTTCTTGCAATTTCTTTTTTTAATAGAGATAAGGTGAGGGTCAACAGGGGAAGAAGAGAGAGAGAGAGAGAGAGAGAGAGTAGATTTTGATTTCGCGACTACGAAAACGGAAGGGTAGTTCATGGCAAGCCCACAAACATTGGGTCTTTAATTTGTTATAGGTACATATTTTATGAAAAATTGTACCTATATTTTTAAAGCTTTAAATTTAAGCGAAAATTCGACATCTCAAGCAGGGGTCTCGGTAGCTTAGTGGGTAAAGCGTCCGGTGTTCTTAAACTGAGGGACGCAGGTTCAAACCCCGCCAGAGGCTGTTTTTTTTTTTCGCTAATTATTGGGTGTTTAAGTTTGAATATTTTTTAGGGAAAAAGGTACGTTTTTGAATTGGCTTCATACTTAAGTAAGTCGTTACAGCTATCCAGTGGGAGAACTCCGCTTTGCGAGAATAGTTTAAGCCTCTTTTCACCTTCTCGATGTTACGCATCAACCGCCTGAGTGCTGATTGGCCCGCTCCGAACTCTTCACCAATCAGAAAGCCGAACTCGATCGATGCGTAGTTGGTGAAAATAAACTTACAGAAGGCTCTTAGAGCATTGGTCAAGTACCTAATGAATACCTTGCATTCGCTACTACGGGATGAAAGTGTTGTGCGGGTAACTTTACACAGACGTACGACAAAAGCTTTTGGTATTCGACGTAATCTACAGTTTGTTCGAAATAACTGTGCTTGTCTGAAGTTGTCAACAAGTGTTTTTTTTTTATGGAATAGGTAACTCGGCAAACGAGCAGGCGACCTACCTGATGGTAAGTAGTCATCGCCGCCCATGCACATCTACAATACCAAAGGTGTTGCTGATGCTGCCTATTTAAGAAAAAGGTAGGGGAGGGAGGGAGAAAAGGAGAAGAAACGGGACTGAGGGAGAAATTGGGCCTCCAGCGCTCCGGTGTGGTGTAGCAGTAGTACATTTTAATAGAAAGAGTCGTTGTGCAAACAATGGGGGTGTTTCGCATTTGTGATTATTTTTCTTACTTATTTCGGTTTTATGTATAAAAACAATGACAATTATACATGTGCGGCAGTTCGGAGCGGCTTACTTCAGACAGGCTCAGTTATTTCGAACAAACTGTACATGACTTTCGGCACTACGCACTAAAACTACGCATTAGTCTGCATTGCACCGACTCATAATCGTATCCACAGGTGGGGTAGAGGGCGTATTACGCGAGAAAAAACCGCGTACTACGTCGCAGGAACTACGCAGCCTTATCGGTTGCCAATTTCTCCCGCAACCAGGAGTTAGCGATTAAAATACCAGGCCCGCAGAACAGTCCAGGAGATGCAACGAGGATGTCTCGCGTATGCACTGTGAACGGTAGCACAGTGGTCACGTGCTGCCGTGTACAGTGGGATTCAGTCAACCTTCAAAAGGCTGCTAGGCTCTTGGGTAGTAGGCCGGGGTGTGTGTGGGATTTTTACCGCACTAAAACACCCCGGTGGCCATCTTGGGCACATTGTTCGAATGATTCGGGACCTACCTAATTCTTCTGGAACCTTCCTGTGCCACGCCTATACTTAGGCCCGTCACAGGGACTCCCTACCCCGTCGCTACGCAGTGCGCACGGTAGCACGAGACCACTTCATGCCTCATCCCTGGGGTCGCTCCAGAGATGTGCCGCTCTAACAGGCGTTGCACAAGGGGAGTCTGGGGTGGTTTATTAAGAGGACACAATGTCCCTCCATGTGGCTGCCCGGTTTTAGTGGGTAAGAATACCACACTATCCGGTCTAATCCCCAAAGACAAGTGGTCACCTTTTGGTTTCCTTCCATAATAAAAGAATCTTCCCTTCCGCGACCAGGAGTTAGCGATTAAAATACCAGGCGTGCATAACAAGCAAAGCGATGCATCGAGGATGTCTCGCGTGCCAACTTATCGCGTGCTATTATTAGGCCGTGAACTTTCAAGATGCTGCTCAGTGCACAGGTGCAATGTTGTTCGACAAATTGGGCGCGCCTTTGATGGTTTCTGGCGTATTTTTATTGTTATTGTACAAGATAATGGGTTGTTAAGTATTTTAAGTGTTTATTTAGGTTTTGTGATTGATTGGTTCACCGCATGGGAGTTTTAATTTTGATTGAGATGTATTTACGTCATGGGAGAAGCACAATAACAGCTAGCTACTCCTCAGATATTATATGCTATCTCTTCCGCCCTCAAAAAAATTATATGCGGTATTTGGGGACACTCACCTTTTCACCTATGCAAAGGGAAATGTTTTATTTTAATTATTCTTATTCCTACAGGTACCAAGTTTGAATGGTCCAAAATTAAGAGTCTTATGGAGATATTTGCGTGCCGTCAGTTAGGACAGGTCAACTCAAAGCTGCTATGGCTCTCTCTTCAAAAGGCCTGTTCACATTTTGCCCTACATTGTAGAGCGGCTAGTGCCTCATTAGTGTAGTGGCCCCAAGTGCAACTGCTACGCTACAGGTCTTGGATTTGATTGCCAGGTCGAGCAGTGTTATTGAGTTTTTCTATGAAATTCTCTGTAGCAGCTCGGAGTCTGGATTTGTGCCTGGTTAATGGCAATAGCCTCGCCCCCTATTAAATGGGGCCTAAACATACCAGTGAAGCGTGGTTGTACATTAGTACACATCTGCCTAACCCTTCGGGGAATACAGGCGTGATGGTATGTTATGTTATTGTAAAGCTGACATATAGATAATATTACTACAGTTTTAAGACTTAAAAAAAACCATGATTCTTTGAGTTTGTTTCACCGTTTTATCTCAGAGGTCGTCAGATAAGAAATGCCGGCGCCATCTAGTTAAAAAAAAACTTTTAAGTATAAATGTCTTTCAAAGACTATTTCCAGAAATAAATATCAATCATCAATAACCCAAAGTTCGGTCTCTTTTTGGAGAAATGTGAGGTGTACCTAGCAGATGTAGCATTTCTGCCTTACCCTTCGGTGAATATTGGCGTGATAAGTTGAGAAACCAACTTAAACTACCAGGGTTGCATAAAATTAAACAATAAACATAATACAGTATCACTTTGAAGGTCAATATGAGTCATTTGTTACCTGCACTGCAAAAACTGTCCCGTGAAATACAGATATTTATCAGTTTAAAACGACAAAATGACCTCGAGTTTAGTTAAATTCGTTTTACATATACATTTGGGTTTTGTTTTAATTGCTAAGTTATTTCTGGGTTCAAGAAGAATACAATTATATCTTCTTCAAACCAATGAATTTAAAAGGGGCATAATAAGCAACCGGCTCGTGTGTATGAAAAGATGTATGAATGTGGAAGAAGCGAAAGAGATATGCAAGAGTCGTAGCATTAGCGTCTTTAGTTAGTACAAAGGCGTGAGTGTATGTATGAAATTAAAAAGACTTTTCAAAAATAGTTTAGAAAAGTCATGAAGCAAAGCCATTGGTCCCAATTTATAAACACATCTATACGAATAGTATACAGAGGTACAGGGGGTAATCTCTAGATATACATAACCGATTTTGACCAATAGAAAGCCGCGATGTTTGTGAGCGTCATAGCCAGCTATATCGCCTAAAGAAGTGAACACGACACGGCTCAACTAGTGTTGTCATATTATCACAATCTTAGTATTATATAGTCAGAAGCCCAAAGAGCCTGTCCACCAACTTAATTTCAGCATTGTTACTTCAACTGTTCACTTGTAAAAGCTCGCACAAACTCTAAGTCAAACGCACAGAGGTATCGAAAGGAGGTATTAAACATCGCCTGTTCCCTATGTTTTTCTTAGTTACAAGTAAAAAAAATTACAAATCTATCATTTTATAAAAATTGTATTTACCTTTGTAATATTTTTTTCATTTGAGAAATATTACATTATAATATTTAGTCGTTACGTTACCCGCGATCCTACCAGCATTTATGTAGTTTTTGACAATACCAGTGGAATTTCCAAAATTCTTCCATTGGCGTGCCACTCTTTCATAATAAACCTGTCAATTTTCGAGTTACTAGAACTTAGTTTTTGAAATTTCCTGAGTGAGGGTTCGCTTTACAAAAAAAGGACTAAATTATTATGGAATAAAAATGATTTGCATGACGTGTGGTAAATAATTTGCGGAAGGCGGCTCGCAGCAACTGGATGAAGAGCTGAAGATCGGGCTCTGTGGCGTTCACTTAAAGAGGCCCTGGAAGAATACGGGCTGATGATGATGGTAAATAACAATTGGTTGGTAGCATTGTTTTCGTCTCACATACTGCGTCGAAAAGATAATACAATATGCCCGTCATGCATTATCTTACAATTAAAATTAAGTTTAGGCATTAGACATAAATATCGTATTTATTTAGTGAATTATTGAGTAGTATTAAAGTATGAACATATTCTTAGCATCGTATCTTTGCATGTCATCCACTTTTAAGTAAGCCGATCGGAAGTTGTCTGCAAGTGGTAAATTTTAATAGAAATAGTCGGTGTAAAGATAATTAGAGTCGTATATATTTCACATTTCTAATTTCGAAATTTTTTCGATTTTTTTTCGACTTTGTTTACTAATTTCGAAATTTATGTATTAAAACACTAATTTAAACGATTTTATCTCCACGGTAGTTCCGATCGGCTTACTTATTTCGAACAAACTGTATTTATAGAGTTTCTTGCATATTCTTCTTTATAAGACCCACTATTGCACTGCGCAGTTTGTAACTAAAGCGTATGAGATTTGTACAAATTGTCATTTTTCGCCGAATCCACTAATTTACACCAAAATCTTCGACGATAACGATTTTTAAGCAAAACTTTTAATATTAAATCGTGAATAAGTTATTGTTGATGTCGCAATTTCTTTTAGCATGTACAGTCGCCAGCAGATCAGGTTACAGAACTGACAAATTTCTCCAAATGATTTAAAACCTTAAAATATTGTCGATTAAGTTCAAGATCAACTAAGAAACATTGACATTTGGTGATAACTTGATGAGCTGGCCACCTTACCTAGAATGTATTATATCCCAACAATTTGCGAAAAACCAAGAATTTTAATTTCGCGCCCAATTTGACGTTTAGACTTAATTTAACGGTATGTTCATTTTATCTTATTTAATGAATTGTGTTTTTTTTAATAAATAATTTATAAATTTATGAAATAATGTTAAGCGTATGCGTGCACATCTATGAAAAATATGTTATGTATATGGATAAAAATATGAATAATAAAAAAAAATATAATAAAAATACATTTAACGGTATATATTCAAATAATACATTTGATTTGAAACCTCTTTTAGTAAGAACTATACCGCTTAGTTTTAGAGTAATAAAATTAATATAGTAACATTTTTTTCCTTATCTATACTATTTGTTTGTTTGCTTGGACGCGCTAATCTCAGGAACTACGGGTCCGATTTTAAAAATTATTTCAGTGTTAGATAGCCCATTTATCGAGGAAGGCTATAGGCTATATATCATCACGCTAAGACCAATAGGAGCGGAGCATAAATGAAAAATGTTGCAAAATCGGGAAAATTTAAATGCAGAAAAGCCGAGAAACCACGCGGGCGAAGCCGTGGGCGGAAACTTAGTACTAATATAATTCATGATAAACTAACGATTGATACGAAACGATTGTGGGGTATGGGAAACCCATATGATTTTGTTTGTTTTTTTAAAGACGCACCAATTTTGTTCTGCGAAGCGAAGCGCTAAGACAATTTTATAGGCACCCACATTTCGCCGGTATGTTTTTAGGTCCCATGTAATAGGGGGCGAGCCTATTGCCATTAACCGGGCACAAATCCAGACTCCAAGCTGCTACTGAGAATTTCATAGCAAAATACAATAACACTGATCGACCTGGGGATCGAACCCAGTACCTCTAGCATAGCAGTCCCACTTAGGACCACTAGACTAATGAGGCAGTCCATTCGCCATTTATTTATTCGGCTTTTATCAAATACTATTTATTGTTTTAACCAATATTATATTTATTATAACACCCATGCACCCATGTGCTTTGTTACGTGTATTAGTGTTATAGTTTATATAGATGACATTGTTTTATATGCATCATTTTAAGTCGATCGTAGACAGTAGCAGTAAAAAAATATCTATGTAGTTCTATTTGTTGTTTCTGGATCGATGTATTAGTGCTTTAGTTTATATAGACGACATTGTTATTTACGTATAATTTTAAGTCGATCGTAGGCAGTAGCAAGTTAAAAAATATCCGGTTCTATTTTCCATAAAAGGCTCTCGTTTTGTTTCCTGACCGGTACTTTGGTTAAAGGATACACTTTTTTTGCAAAGGGAATATGTCCTTTGGCAGGTAAGATCTCTGTGCCGCCGCTGCAAAGAAATATTTTTTTAAACTTCCACTTCGGCCAGGCACAAATCTTGATTCTAAGTAGTTTCATTCAAACAAGGTCGACAGCACTAGCCAAATAACTTATTAATCAAATCGCGGGTACATTAAAGATGGAATGATCTATTTTTTTACGTTTCAACCGGTTTGTCGAAACAAGATTTGGCAAAATATTTTTATTTAAATCACACCACTCTTAGGTGTCAATAGCTCGGTTTGTTTGTGGTCCCGTCTTTTAAAATTGGAACCTGAATTGTCGTAATCATATCGTTATGAAAATGAATGAATTAGCTAATAGGTCGTAATTGAACTCTTTAGTCTAAGTAAGTTTGCCGAAATAACAAGCACAATAATTGGGAACTCAGTACCATTTTTATTATTGCTTGAAGATTTCTCATGGAGCGTCCACCGCTTTGGGAAAATAACGGGATATGTCGGATTCGTGCCGACTATAAACTACATTGGACTTCTCTTGCCTATGGCTAGAGCCATAGTACTTGTGTTCATTTTGCTAAGGAATCCGACAGTCGTACTATCAGGGTACATTATGGCGGACGAATGTTTAGTTTACAATTACGTAAAAATCGTTGTTTAATCTGAATATTTTTTATAGCAAAACCCTTAATAATCCAAGTAATTCGGTGGAACAATGGGTCAAAATAAGAAATATGGATTGGATTGTTCAATGTTTATTTATTAACGCGCGTAACTTTGCTAGGAAAAGATTTTGTCCATTCTTCCTTAGTTTCACAGAATGTACTCCAAAGATATTCCCGTATAAAATCTTTCAGTGTATGTGATCATCAACTCCCAAAATAAGTAAATTGTTTGTCGGTTTTTTTATTGTTAAAAGTAACAAAGTTCGTTCTTCCAAACTAGTTTGTCTTATCCAATTTCTAGCCACGCCTTCCACACATACCATGGTTAAGTACAAAGTAGACTTCTGCCGATCTGTTCTGTGAGTGAGGTTATGGTTGCTAAGGCGGAATAAAGGTTTCGTCATTGCAATGTGCCAAGTAGGTACTTATTATAAACAAGTTTTTGGGTTACCTAAACAGTCGGCGTTCTAGATTTTTTTACTTGCTAAGCGAATTATTGATTTGCAATGTATTTTGCTACATGTGGTATTTTATTTGTATTTTTTTACATTGAATAAGTACTCGATTCAATTCAGAGAATTTGATCATGACTTTAATTAATGGTGGATGAAAATATCGTGATTGAATATGCACCAAAGACTACCTAAAGAAGCTTGAATCAATAGTCTGGAAATTCGTTTGGTAAGGTCTGATGGCAGTTGACGGTGATTTTCAAACGTTTTTGAACAGGTTCTACTGGCAGTGGCAGCCAACCACATAAGTACGTGGGAAAAGGGCTTGATGATGATGGAGAATAAATAGCCAGGAAACTGTCCTTTGTTTGTTGAAATCCCTAGAAATTGGTTGAACACCATGACTGATGTATGCGTGCTGTCAGTCACAGGTCAACTCAAAGGGGCTCGCTCTTTCTTCAATTGATTTTGCCCTACATTATAAAACTTGCATATCTGATAATATAACTACTGTCTAGACATTACCATGATTCTTCGAGTTTATGGCGGGGTTTCTTTTCAGGACCTGAGATAGAAAATGCCGATGCCATCTAGTTTAAAAAAATTAAAAACATTGACTTATAAAAGTGTCTTTAAAGATATTTACCATTTCGCTACCGCCTATTTTCATGGGTAAACAACCTTATAATAGTGTCAAAATAAATTCTCCTGGTTATCAGATTATTTTGTCCATCTCGAAGCAGTTTGTAAGCGTTTACAGAAAAACACGGGCCTCCGAATGACCGCTAAAACTTCTACAATGAACGGTCATATAGAGATGATGTTGGAGTATTATCAACGTAGCAGACGGACACATCATTGCAGCATATTGATGTTCGCACGGCTACACATCAAGCTTTACAAATCCAGTATTGACTGACGTAGCAGTGTAAACGCTTTCCGCAGAATTATAGGCTAGCCTATACTGGATTTGTAAAGCTTGGTGTGTAACCGTGAGTACTTGGTATATACGCAGAAAGATCTTCCGACATAACTCGTATTCGGCGAAGATGCGAGAGGTATTACAAAAAGGTATTTTTTTAAGGACCCCGTTTGTTTGATCCCTGACGTCACTTAAGATAGCTACTTAGAGAGTTATTCTGTTCTCTTCTCTGTCGGGAACTATGGCAAAGTTTCTAGATTGACTTAAGATTTTGAGCCCAGAAGTTTTATATTGATTCAGGCTTAATAACCTTGAGAAGATAGCTATGTAAAGAGTTATTCTCAGCCAGAATAAAGCCAGTTTCAAGAAGAGTTTAGGTCCAGTAAAATTATATTGATTCAGGCTTAATAATACTGAGAAGGATCTCGAGCTGCATAAGTCTGCCTCCAGGTGGCACCAGCCACCTGGAGGTGAGCAGTCACCGCCTACCATGGACATCTTCAACTCCAAAGGAGTTGCAGATGTGCTGCTGAGCCCATTAACTGCGGCAGACGAGCGAGCGGCCAACCTGATGGTAAGTGGCAATCGTAACCCATGGCAATACAAACCAATAATTAATTCAGTAAATCACATAAGGTAGCGAAACAATGGTTTATCTGTTGTGTGATTTTCGGTGATATCTTGAAAGGTTTCTTCCTCTTTAAATTTCTTCACCGTTAATTAGTACCCAGTGTTTTATTTGAGCTTCCGGTGTTACCAGGACCGAATTAGAATCTTAACACTCCAGAAATAAGGTTAAAAAATGACGGCGGTATAACAGAATACAATGGGTTAGTGTTTTTTTTCTTTTATTAGTATTTGAACAGTACGCACAACTACACATCAAGCTATAGGTTTCCAGTAAAGGCTGATCTCTCACTGTATGGAAAGTCTATACAATACGACGTCAGCTTATTTTGGATATATATTTATAGTTTGACGTGTAACCGTGTGTAGGGATGACAATTGATTGGCTAGCATGATGACATTCTTCTGAGTACAGTATCTATAGTAATATAATAAATAACTAAAATAATACTAATATAACAAAATAATTTGTTTGTTTCAATACACCCATCTTTGGAACTACTAGTCGGATTTAAAAAATCTTTTTGTATAAGATAACCATATTCACAAGGAAGGCTATATGCCAGGCATCACGCTCCTAATATTTTATAAGTAAGGAAGTTACTTAATTTCGTGAAATTTGGTTTATTTCATCAATTTTATACAGCAACTTCAAATTCGGTTCAGTAGATGCAGAGATTACCCCCCTACAAATTCACAAACTCACAAACTTTGCCTCTTTATAATGTTAGTATGTATAGATTCATGCCCTTCCGCACGTTATCAGATATTTTCTGATTTTCACCGCATTTTGAGATCACAAACTGTCAGAATTTCGTCGTTTCGAGCGTCAATACATTCGAGTTTTTCTCACAGACAATTTTCTGAGTGCGGCCGAGTTCAAATGACCGTGACACGCAATGACATCAATGTACATTTTAGAAAGGGACATCTTCACACAGGGTATTCGAGAATGTACTTCTGAAATGAATGTATTACAATATGTGTAATGAATATAGCATAATCCTATAATGTTCCCACTGCTGGGATGCTGGGCTCCTCTCGGTGAGAGAGAGTGAGCCTTAAATCCGTAATCCACCACCCAGGCCCAGTGCGGGTCGGTAGATATCACATGTCTTGGAATTTTTGGTTCGGAAATGCCAGTTTCCTCACGATGGGGAGCAGTGGTGATGAAATAATTTACAGGAAGTAATAAATATAAATGTCAAAATTGTAGCTTCTAGCCGCTAAAGGTCGAAACACTCGGGTGAAGGGGTCTGAGTGCGCGCGTCTTTTTTAAGATAATTTATAGAAGACTTTTGGACACTCCTTATGACCAGAGGGCTGGCTTGTTCTAATAAACTACCTACTTGGGTTAATAAACTAGCATTTCCAATATCGATATGGCAATGCTGCCTGTCTTCTGGGTTCTAATTTGACTGATTCGTCTTGCTTCTATTAAATGATAAAGGTTATCTATACTAATATTATAAAGAGGTAAGGTTTAGTGAGTTTGTAGGAGGTAATCTCTGGATCTACTGAACCGATTTTGAAAATTCTTTTACCAATAGAAAGATTAGAAAGCTACGCTATTTTTGAGTGCAATAGGCTATATCACCCAACGAAGCTGGCACGGGTCAGTTGTTCTCAATAAATTCGCAATTTCAATATTTTTACCACTATATAAAATACTGTTACCCTTGATTACGTGATGATTTACATCCTAACAGAACTACAGGATTTTTTTCGGCTCGTATATTGGAAAATGTGACGACTTTGTCGGCTAGACTTACTACAGAGTGGAGCCCACACGGCATTAGACGACGCGGGAGGCCCAGGCAGAGATGGCGGGACGAACTGGACTCCTATTTAAGAAATTTGGGTGTAATAGCTTTAAACTGTGAGGAATGGTAGAAAGGCCTTTGCCCTGTACCGGGACCAACCGGGCTGATAAACAAAATAGAAAATATTTCGTAGGTCTTGGAACTGCTGCGCCGTGCCACTAGGTGGATAACAGCCCACTTCACTCTCAACAAGAGGAGGCCTGTGTCTTAGCAGTGGGAACTCCTTATGCTTGGAAATGCTGGCGAGAAGACTTGGACACAGCAAACTTTGGCAAACTTTGGGAGATTATTGAATGAGAGAATGTGAGAAAGTCAAGTCTTAGTGAGACTAGAATCTTATAAAAGACGCTGGCGTGAAAAGGCGCTGGCGTGAAAAGGCGCTGGCCATTTTTCTTTTTTGGTCATAGACAAAAAGTAGCCCATTGTAAGCTTGAAGGAAAGGTTTTCGAAACTTGAGGCAGTAAAAGACTAGCTAGACAATACTAGAATAGTTATAACTAGAAATCAGCTGGAATTAATTATTCATCGCTCGTTTAGGGAGGGAAGTGACTACAGCAATTTGGCCAAAAAAACTAAGAAGATCGCTTTAATTTTTTAAAATATTGGAGGAATTTTTTACAACCTTTTTCTCGATCCTCGTCCGTTTAGAATCACCCTCAGGTGGTGAGGAAGTTTCATTCCTACACTCCTCCAGACACGGCCATATTAAGGTCCAATCTAATTAGGTAAGAGTAGGTTATCACAAAAGTCATAGTACTAGGCAATCATAACTCAAAGAATCAAAAATTTTCCTTCTAAAATGAGGGGATTCGACAATTAAAATCCATTATGTGAAAGAGATAAGTTTGAATGACTTTCCTTAGCCAATAAAACAACGCAGCAACACTTAAACAATAACCTACGCAATGTTATTGTATCATAACTAGGTACATAACTTTTGTATAAACTTAGTAGGTACCGTTCGTTGTTGTCATTACTGTACGATCCGCCCAAGTTCAGACTTAGATTTTTGTCAGATAAAATAGTTCCTACCAAAAACAATAAGAAAATGAACGAATACCATTGACTAATCCTAAACTTTGAACGACAAAACTCGAAGTTAGCCGACAA
The DNA here is from genome assembly GCA_958496365.1 of Subacronicta megacephala. Lineage (NCBI taxonomy): Eukaryota > Metazoa > Arthropoda > Insecta > Lepidoptera > Noctuidae > Subacronicta > Subacronicta megacephala. The sequence continues at coordinate 5,132,229 of OY292542.1, read as the reverse complement.
CGGAAAAAACAAACTTTGTTTTCGAAAAAAGAACTATCGAACCGATCGATTTTTATGTGTTTATTTATCGAAAACGCGTGTAGAAGCTCTGACGCGAGTACTAGGCGCTTATAACCTACAAGAACATATCGATTCGTAAACATTCCCTCCAAAAAAAACGCGTCGCACAAAAAAGGGGTTACGTGGGACCTGCTTCGATAAAAAAACACTGAGTACACGAGGGATAGACCTCCGTACCTCCGTTTCGTTCAGCGGCGGCCGCCCCACTCGGATAAAACCTCCTCGGGCTGGGGCGAGCTACCCCGCATTTCTGCCCAAACACAACAGTAAAACTAACACTGAGCGATGCTCTTCACTTACAATGTTCCTTGTGCTTTTCTTCCTCATACGATCATAGCACGCCGTTTATACATTTACCTATTTTAATACACTACACTGACACAAGCATCCTCGCGTACACCGACATCAGAGGTTTTTTTTTCGGAGCGATGTCGCGTGCGTTCGCCGGCCGGTGAACAACGCTCACAGTTTTCACACAACACTTAAACTATACTAGATGTTAATTAACGTTATTATTTACATTATTTCACTGAATAAATGCGTGTAATGTTGTGTTCGGTTCATCATAATCGCGAAGCGTGACGCGTTTGTGTCCCCGCAGCAAGTACGCGCGGTATGTGTCGCTCGATCGCACTGGTTTCGTTCGCCCTCGAAGGGGTCGGGTACGCCGTCGCGGGGGGAATAACTGCTTTACCGACGCCGTGTATTCCGAGACTGTTTTATCTACATATGGGACGGACAGGTGGCGCGGTTAGTGGTGCAACACAGAAAAGCGCTTGAAGCGATTTAGCACAATGTTGATTTTAATTATTATTGAATATTTTTGTATACTTTTTATTATCTACATGATACATGGTCATTGATCCTTATGTTTTATACAAATAAACCTTTTTGTTTTGTTTTACAGACATTAATTATCTTTCAACACTCATAGTTATCCAGGGATTTAGCTTTTTTGTTGGGTAACTACTTCATTTTAATGAAATATAGCAAAGAACATAAGATTTGGTTTAGATAAGTTTTGCTTTGGAGACATTTGAATAAAATATGTCTTTTCGATCCTATATATTCTGGCAGGACAAGTTAAAGTAATTAGCAGAAAGTTTAAAAATAATATAGGTAGGACGTAGGAACAATATTGTTCTAAATACTGACTTGAGGAGGTGATGTATGATGAATGATTGATCGATATGATTGTGGTATTCTGCCGTATACCCTAGGCTTGGTTGCCGTTTTTAAGAATCTGGTAAAACATAAACGCGCATGTAAATGTAGTTTATTATTATGAATAAAGATTATTCTATTAATGTAAGCGATAAAGTTTTCAAACGTTACCGTTGTTTATTCGTACTTTATCGGTTAAACAGGGATCATATTAAATCTTATTTGCCGTCTTGGCATAGTTTTGTTTCATAAATTAATATTTTGCCTTGTTTGCTGAAACAGAAAGGCAAAAGTTTAATTATTCACTAGTTCACTTTTTTACTTGCACAATCGGTTCAATTAATAAGCGCTTGATGTGCTGAAGGTTTAATTCCAGCGATGCGCTTGTCATGGAGAGAAAAATAAAAAAAATGTTATCTTTTTGTAAGCTTCCTCACAACACCTGACGTTACTTGTTTATAACCTAAACAATATATTTTCATTGTATGTTGAATAAACAGACATGCATAAAATGTGCATTATTATAAAATAATATTTCCTTGGGTTTGGTTCTCTTACAAATCGCGTCTAATAGGATAGGTGGCGCCACTATTGTTTATTTTGTATCCATTGTTTTTTTCTCGTCGCGGTCTATGCGTTTGGATAAAACCTAGACAGGTTTTTTTCTTATGTCGATGAGACAAGGCCACTGTGGCTCAACAATTTGAATGTCTACAGTTAGGAAATTTAAGCGACGAGCTTCCTTATCCCAATGCAATAAGAACAAAATAAGCATTATCGACATTTTTTAAAACTATTTACATTTCTTTACAGTGCGACCACTTGTGTAGATTTAAAACAACTTAATAGATGAGTAATTATTGTACAAATAATCTGGATTCTTCCTTTTTAGCCAAACTGCTTGTTGTTCTATCAGAAAAAGACTTGATTCTGAAATTCTGAATGACAACGGTCGTCAACTTTCAGTAAAGAGTTCACAATAGAGAGATGATAACCACATGATAAACTTTTTACCTATTTTTTATTTTATTTTACGCCTGAAAGCTTTGGATTATGAATTTGAATAGAGATGAATTTCCGGACGATGCACTAAACCTCAAACCAAGACCAATCAAATAAATGGCCACGTGACACTCGCGTATTGATGTTAGGGATTTACCATAGATTTAGCATAAATTTACTAAAAATAAATACTTACTAAAATTACAATTCGATTTGAAATTGTTGATTTATACAGCAACTGACTGCTTCCGTAGTACAAATACAAGATTTTTTTATCTGTATCACGTATAATGTACTAGGATTACAAAAAGTTTGTGAAAACTATCTAGAAACAATTAATTTACCATACATATTTGGACTCAGAGATTAATAAAAATGCAATTTTTGCTTCCGTATGTCAATTTGTATCGATTCTGAACGCACTTATTCTTACAGAATTTCACACAAAAATAGCAAGCATTCCAAGCATATTTTCAATTCTTAATTTAAAATATTTTAGTGAAGGAAAACTTCGAATGCGGGCAGGATTCAAAGCTGCGTCTACTGGTTCTTAATTTAAATTTTAGTACTAGTTTATTAGAATTAGTTACAGTTACGTTCTAGTATTAGTTGCAACAGTCAACAATATAGTGACGTAACAATAGTCGAGTGGAGTTAAACTATTTTTAAAAGGTACTTGACCAACACTAGTAAAGCCAAATGTCAAATGCGTTCGCGTATTGATGTCGCTCCCGAATGCAATCCGCGTTCGCCGACACAAATAATAAACGAATTTAAACATAAAATTATACAAGTAAACGTGTCAATTCCCCACATATTTAGTAGATTAATCGTTAATTTATGAGTTAATCATGGTTAGGCATAGGAAAGTAGTAACACATAAGTCAAATAACAATGAAACTAGTAGCAGTTCGGGAAGCAGTGAGAGTTCTATCGGGAGTAAGACTTTTAAATTCCTTTCTGTGTGGAAAACCGGTGTCGGCGTTGTTTGTTTTTTAATTGCCGTGTATATAAGTACCCTAGGCTACCTGGAAACCAGAGTAAACACTCCTTTCGACGATGAAAAGGTAAGAAATTAAACTAATATTTTTCGCGTATTTATCCTTTCTGTTTTAATGATTTTGTGGCTGTTAAATATCCAAAGCGCGTTTCAAAATACATTATTAAACAGCTTAAACAAGTCTTGAGTCATATATCATGACTCAAGACTTGTTTAATCTGTTTAATAATGTATGTTTAACTTTCATTAAAAAACCAGTACTTATCTTGTTTGAACAAATGTTGTAACTAACTATATTTAGTTTTATGGCACTTAAGCCTAAACTATATTACTGTAACGCGTTATTTTTATAGCAGTTTAGCTTATCTAAATTCATCAATGACTATAAAAGAACTATCAGGTGACTCGCTTGTTTGCCTCCCTCTTCTATAAAAAAAGAACCCTGACCTTGACCTTGACCCTGAACCTTGATCCTGTTTACACACAAACTAAATACTTTGATGGCCTTCAGAGTTCTAGGTCTTGGTGTTTTCTCATAAGGGATTTTTCAATACCTAACTAATTAGTCTAGTGATCGTAGGCATGACTGCTGCGTCGGAGGCCCATGGTTTGATTCACAGGTCATGCAGTGCTATTGTTATTTTTTAAAAAATCTTAGTAGATGCTCGGCGTTTGGATTAGGACCTGATAAATTGGAAAAGGCTCGCCTCCTATTAAATGGGACTTAAACATACTGAAGAACCATGGTTGTGCATAAGTATGCATCTTCCTAATCCTTTGGGGAATACTAGCATGGTACTTGTTATGTCTAATTATTGTGGGAACATTCATTGCTATAAATCCAATTAGTATATTTGTAAGTACCTGACAATTTGAAAAGTGAAATGTTCTGTCTGCTACTTAAAAAGGTACTACCTAGTGCTTATCACAAAATAAAACCAGGTTATCTAATTGTTGTTTTATTAGACATAATAGTATTTCAAAATTTTTAATTCTAGGTTGTACAAGAAACAGGTCTGCAAGTGCCCGACCGCTACTGGGGCACATACAGGTCCGGCGTTTACATGGGCATGAAGAGTCGAGAGCCCCGGTCACCAGTGTTTGGTATGATGTGGTACGAGTTAGCTGCTGCATCTCATAAAGGGATAAGGTTAGTTATTTAGGCTAGTTAGTGGGTGAATGTTAGTGGTTGAAGCGGCGGTAGCCTAATGGCTAGGGCGTTGGACTTTCGATCATGTGGTTGACGGTTCGAAACCCACCCATTGAACGTCACCAATGGGAACCCACTTACAATACACGCATTAAGCTTAAGTAAGATTACTAGTAATGTGTCATCCACATAAAATAATGTATGTCCGGAGTATGATGCGCAGGTAGAAATTGTATTGAGTTTCTCAGTGACAGCTCAGCTTGGATTGGTTCGTGGTGATTGGCAATAAATATTATGAGACAAATAACCAAAGTAACCTATATAGCTGAAGGGATTAACACACTGAAGTGGCAATGGGCCGTTCATGTCTTTCGTAACAAGTTTGTCGTTGCATAACAAGTTCTTTGGTGGCCATGTCTAGGCAAACATGCTGAGCTTCTTCTGGCCAGGTGGAGTGACGATTTGCGGAAGGCGTATGGTATAACGGGCTATTATCGCAACTCCACAATTAGGCGCGTATTTTGCGTGCAGGTGGGAAGATGTTGGGTTCATTCGAACCACCCCAGCTCTTGTAGAACGGCCGATAAGAGCCTAATGTAAGAAAGCTAAGAGATGGCTTTTAGCGATAAGACCGCCCATTCTACCATTTTATAATTTATAACTTGTACTTGTTTTTGGTTTGCAATAAAGAATATTCTATTCTATTCTGATGTACCTTAAGACTCGCCCCCTATGACATGGGATCTAAACAAACCGGTGAACTGTGAATGTACAGTACACCTCTGCCGTACCCTGCGGGAAATACAGGCGATACATTATGTCAATGATTTCCCAGACATTGGTGTGACCAAAATGACAACTTAGCGACCTTCGGGTGGCTCCGGCATGACGGGGTCTCGTTCGGGGAGCAGCTTATAACAGACCTCCCCCACAATATCACCACCTCGTTCATCAAGACCCCCGGGGGGGAACACGGGGGTCATTGGACGGCGAGAATCAATGTTACCACTAAGGTAAGTGGGAGACATTATTTTTTTTCTCTAGTTTTTTGCTAGACATCTCTGTCTACTTAGCGCACTATACCAGCTTGTGATGTCACAAACCGATATGCCATACAAACACTATACTAGACTGAGCTGCTATGCTAGAGGTCCTGGGTTGGATTCCCAGGCCGAGCAAAGTGTTATTGGGTTTATATATAAAATTCTCAGTAACAGCTTGGAGTCTGGATTTGTGACCAGTTAATGGTAATAGGCTCGCCCCCTATTACATGGGACCTAAACATACCGGCGAATTGTGGGTGTACATTAGTACCCCTCTGCCTAACCCTATGGAGAAGACAGGCGTAATGTATGTTAATTCTATATTACCATTTGTTTTCCGAGAAAGCGACAAAGCATCCCCTCTTAATCCCCACCAGCACCCATTCACAATTATTATTTGTGTGACGGTGTAGTACGCTGTGGTATACAATTCCAGGGTCACGCTAAAGCGCCGTTCGTCCTAATATGGTACGCAGCCCTGGATGAGTCGCTTGGCCCCGCGGCACCGCATTCCAGGATATGGTATGAGGAAGGCGCTATTTTGGGCCACACGCCACAGCTACACAATTTCAAAATCAACCTGGTTCCGCATCAGGGTAAGTGATGGTCTGGTTTAGTTTACTTCATCATCATTGTTATCCAATGTCCACTGCTGGGCACGGGTCGCCTCTCAGAGTGAGAGGGATTAGGCTATCCATCCCACTAGCTCTTTTTTCTTTTTCGCATTTTGTGCGTCTATAAAACATTTTAAGTCCATTGCAGTAAAAAAATACACAAAAATCTTCAACGATAACGATTTTTAAGCAAAATTCAAAGTTTTAATACTTCATTAATATGTTTATCACTACATATTTTAAAACAAAGTCCTCCGCCGCGTCTGTATGTACGCGATGAACTCAAAAACCACCGCACCGATTTTCATGAAGAATAAAATTCGTTTAGAATAAAATTTAATACATTTTAACAATAACGCGGGCCGACCCAGTCCCTCTAACCGAGAGGAGGCCTATGTCCCAGCAGTGGGGACATTATAGCCTGACTGATATGATCTTTCCACCTTGCAGGTAAACTCCTGCATATGTCATATTCAGAGGCTCATGCACCAGGATTGCATCTCCTCAAGGAGAAGTTCTACGCTCTACTGAAGGTGGAACGCCACTCCGTGTTCGGCAAGCTAGCTGTTCTGGGCGCTGATGATGAACTGACTACAGAGGTAGACCATTTTTGGACTGTAAATTAGCGAGCCGTTGTCGATTTTTGTAAAGACTGAAACACACTTTTCTGAGGACGAGAACTAGTCGCTGAAGCGGTCGTCGTTGCAACTGGTTTGGAGACGGCTTATACAAGTTGTAATTGAATTGATTGTGCCCGGTGAATGGCAATAGGCTCGCCCCGTATTACATGGGACTTAAACATACCGGTGAAAATATGTGGGTCTACATTATTATACCTCTGCCTAAATGACCAGTCGGGGAATACAGGCGTGATGGTATGTTAAAAAAATCATATGATCCGAAGTAATTTTATTGTAAGAAGAAATAAAGTACACACGGCTACATATGAAGCTTACAAAATCCAGTTTAGACTGACGAAGGCCAGCCTGTACTGGTTTTGTATAGCGTGATGTGTAGCAGTGTGTACAAAAATTATTTTAATTTCAAAATAACTAGTTTTTATCTACGTTTTCCAGGAGAAATCCATTACCTTCATACCAATTCAGATGCTAGTTGAAACTCCATTTGTGATCGACATAGTATATACCACTGAAGACCTGCCTACCCCTCCCCTAAAGGGGGATAAGTATACCAAAGATCTGGAAGCGAAGAAGGTGGCTTTCGATAAGGAGTTTGAGGAGAAATTCAAATTGGCTGAGAAAGGGTGAGTTTTTAAATGTATTTAGAATTGTAATTGCCCACTGTTGGGCATCGGCCTGCTCTTAAGCGGTTTAGATATGAACATTTTCGCTATTTTTCGCATACTACGAATGTCATATTGCATACTATGAATGTATGGACGAGTTGGAAGGGGAAGACCTCGGCGAACGTACCGAAACCAAATTGCGGATGTTCTTAAAAAAGGCCAGGTTCCGAGCACCCTAAACCGACGGTCATGCATGAAGAGATTAATGAATGTAGATGAAGCGAAAGTCGTGTGCCAGGATCGTAGCAAGTGGAAATCCATAGTCTCTGCCTACACCCATGGGAGACAGGCGTGACAATATGTATGTGTGTATGTACTACGAATGTCGATATTGAGAATGGTTTTCAGACAGGGAGGCCTCCAACTTTAGGAAAACATCGTGATAAAACTTGCATGTCTGAGACATTTTCTCGATGGCGTGTGAAGTCTGCCAACCCGCAGTAGGCTAGCGTGGAGGACTACAGTCCCTTTGATTCTGAGAAAACCAACGAAAACCAACCAACCGTTGTCCAGCAGTGGGACAATATATGGGTTGATAATGATGAATGGCTATAGGCTTGCCCCCTATTACATAAAAAAACATTAAACATACCATCACGCCTGTATTCCCCGAAGGGTTAGGCAGAGGTGTACTTAATGTACACCCACAGTTCGCCGGTATGTTTGGGTCCCATGTAATAGGGGGCGAGCCTATTGCCATTCACCGGGCACAAATCCAGACTCCGAGCTGCTACTGAGAATTTCATAGAAAAACTCAATAACACTTTGCTCGACCTGGGGATCGAACCCAAGACCTCTAGCGTAGCAGTCGCGATTGGGACCACTAGACCAACGAGGCAGTCCTATTACATGGGACCTTATTTTAAAAAGAAAAGGGATTACACCTCAAACGAGCAGGCGAGCTATACTGCTACTTGACGTTGATATTCTGTGGGAGGGTAGTACTTCCCCGGTCATTCACCCATTCATGCTGGCACGGAGACATGCCAGCAGACACTCCTACTACTTATATCAGCGAACTTGTAGATATACAGCATTACATCTCTGACTAACCCTTTGAGGAGTACAGGCGTGATAGTATATGTATGTTCCCCAGTTATCCGCCAGGGGACGTGGCGATAGCTCGGGCTGCCATGTCCAACATGATCGGGGGCGTCGGTTACTTCTACGGGGCGGGGCGCGTGCAGTCCCAGTACACCAAGGAACCTGTGCCTTACTGGAGGGCACCTTTGTACACCGCCGTGCCGAGCCGGTGAGTTGGCCGCACACACGGCTACACATTAAGCTATACAGAACAATCTTTTTGTATTTTTTTGGCATTTTCCATGCAAAGATTATTGTTATTGGCACAGCCGTGGGGCACACAATGCGTTGTTTTTTTTTTAATATACTTAGTAAGTTTTTTTATGATATTATTGTGTGCAAAACGTGTGCCAATAAATATTTTTTTCTTCTTTCTTTCTTTCTTATTTTAGTGACGGAAAAATATGACCGCGGACATGATTCGAACCTGCGTCTTCTGGTTAAGTACACCAGACGCTATGACCGCGAAGACGTAAATTAATTAATAACTTATTCACGATTGAGTACAAAAATCTTTGCTTAAAAATCGCTATTGTATGAGATTTAGGTGTGAATTGAAATTTTTGACCGACCCAATATTTTACCCTAAAATCTTCGACGTTAACAATTTTTAAGCAAACATTTTAATACTCAATCGTGCACAAGTTATTGTTGATGTCGCAATTATTACCTAGTATGTGTTATAGACGAATTATTACCTAGTATGTGTTATAGACGAATTATTACCTAGTATGTGTTATAGACGAATTATTACCTAGTATGTGTTATAGACGAATGATATGCGAAAAACCAAAAAGAATTTGTATTTGGCGTCAAAGGCTGAACGCCTTACTGTATTAATATCACTATATTTCCTCTTCAGGTCATTCTTCCCCCGCGGTTTCCTCTGGGACGAGGGTTTCCACGGCCTCCTCATCGGGCGCTGGTCTCCGAGCATCCAGATGGACATCGCCGCACATTGGATGGACCTCATCAATGTGGAAGGCTGGATTCCTAGAGAGCAGATATTAGGTAATTCAAATTCAAATTCAAATTTATTTATTTGCCAGAATGTAGTTGTACTTTTACAAGTATGATCTTAAATTCTAGTGGTCCTTAAACATTCTACCATTACACTATGGTGTGCAAACATTTATTAAAAAAATAATTTTTAAGCAATAATAATAATGTACCATGTCAAGATATATGTCAATCCTAGAGCTTAATTAGTATAATAATGTCACCTTTAATAATTTTATATCCAATTTATCAATATTAATTAGTTTCCCCGCGATATGTCATAAATTCATTGAGATCATAGAAACAGTTTTCTTTTAACCATTTCGTCAACTTTTTTTTAAATATTATGAAGGGCAAATCCTTAAAGGCATTGGGTAACTTGTTATATACCTTTATCGCATTTATATACGAGTTTCTTTTATACAATAAAGCTAAGTAAGCTATAGCTTATGACTAAACCTTCAGTCTTAAACATACCATCACGCCTGTATTCCCCGAAGCGATAGGCAGAGGTGTACTCATCCAGGGCTGCGTACCATATTAGGACGAACGGCGCTTTAGCGTGACCCTGGAATTGTATACCACAGCGTACTACACCGTCACACAAATAATAATTGTGAATGGGTGCTGGTGGGGATTAAGAGGGAATGCTTTGTCCCTTTCTCGGAAAACAAATGCTAGTATAGAATTAACATACATTACGCCTGTCTTCTCCATAGGGTTAGGCAGAGGTGTACTAATACACTCACATTTCGCCGGTATGTTTAGGTACAATGTAATAGGGGGCGAGCCTTTTGCCATTAACTGGCACAAATCCAGACTCCGAGCTGCTACTGGGAATTTCATAGAAAAACCGAGCAAAATAACACTTTGCTCGACCTGGGAAACGAACCCAGGACCTCTTGCTTAGCAGTCGCGCTTGGGACCACTAGACTAACGATGCAGTCCGTCAGACCTTTTAGTCTTGGTCGCGAAATTCAAATTTTTCTTGGTTTTTCGTAAATTATTCGGCTATAACACATTCTAGGTACATGACAGTAGAAATTGCTACATCAACAATAACTTATTCACAATAAGTATTGAAACTTTTGCTTAAAAATGGCTAGAGCATCGTCAATTTCTCCAAATGATTTTAAACCTTAAATCGTTGAAGATTAAGTTCAAAATCGACTGAGAAAATTTGTAATTTTTCCACAGATTGCTAACTGTACATACAGTGAAGGCGAAATAGTAGAAATACTGGCTTAATTTTAATAAACAAGGTTAAGTTAACGGCCACTTTGAGAAACACTACTTTAAGCTTACGATTTAGTTTTTGGAACGAAGTTCCTTATCGCGCGTTGTGAAAGGGGGCTAGACGGAAAAAAATCTTACGAAAAGTTGTCACGACACTTTTTGCTATAGTAAGCTATTGTAAGCTGTGCGGCGTGCGCATGTTTCTCTGTCTGTCTGTCTGTCTCTCTCTCTCTCTTTCTTATAGAAAGCAAGCCAGATATTTTCATTTCTATTTCGCATTGAACAGTGTGGTGTCGCGACGCTTATTTTTGTTGAGTGTATACAGGTTTTTTGTAAATAATAAAAAATAGACAGTGTTCCGGATATTGCTGATCTTCACTAATTAATCGAAAGGAACTTCGTTCCATCCGGGTGTCCCTTGACACCTCTCAAGTTTTTTTTTGTATTTACAATTATTACGATTTTGTTTATTTATTTACGATTATTACGGTTTTGTTTATTTATTTACGATAACAAATTATTACGATTTTGTTTATATATTTACAATTATTACGATTTTGTTTATTTATATACAATTATTACGATTTTGTTTATTTATTTACAATTATTACGATTTTGATTATTTATTTACGATAACATAATTATTACGATTTTGATTATTTATTTACAATTATTACGAGTTTGTTTATTTCTTTACGATTATTACGATTTTGTTTATTTATTTATTTGTTATCAGGAGCGGAGGCATTAGCGAGAGTGCCTAAGGAGTTTGTGGTACAAAGCAACGCGGCCGCCAACCCTCCGATGCTGTTGATACAGCTGGCACAGCTCGTCAAGACCAGGCCCGAGCTGTTCGCGCCGGGGGCACAGCATAGGGGCACTCTCCACAGAATGTTTAGCAGGCTGCAGGTCAGTTGCAATACAATAAGCGAAAAATCCCGACTATTACATTATATCTCGACCGCTTTTCATTAAACATACTAAATCTAAATCGGTTCATCCGTTCGGGAGCTACGATGCCACAGACAGACACACACACAACACACACACACAGGCACGTCAAACTTATAACACCCCGTTGTTTTTGCGTCGGGGGTTAAAACATTCTACGGCTACACATCAAGCTATACAAAACCAGTTTACACTGACCTCTAATTGTAAAGGTTTTCCGCGCAATTCAAGGCCAGCCTGTACTGTATTTATATAGCTTGTTGTGTAGCCGTGTGAACATGGAAGTCGGAATTGCGACATCAACAATATTTAGGAATATGCATGAGGTTTAAATTCGCCTAATATATTTTTTTCCGGAATCTTAAACATACATAAAGTATTATTGTAACAACATTTTGTTACATAATTGTTATTTATTTGTATAAAATAATAATTAATAAAATAATTAAAAAGTGCTAATTATGCGAGCGAAATTCAAATTTACAAAACGCGCTGTCATTGGTCGAACGAAATGAAACGTCACGGGCCACGACATTGAATTTAATCACATAGTCGAAAGCTGCTAGAAGTGGAATTATCTTGGAAATATATTCTTATTTATGTGTCTTGAGCGATTTACGTCAGTGGTGAGACTATATACGATGGACAAAAGAAGAAAAAAATACTTTATCGGCAGAGTTCTGATAGTATTTATATATTATTGATATATAATATACATTAGGAACTCTCATAATCCAGACTCCGAGCTGCTACTGAGAATTTCATAGAAAAACTCAATAACACTTTGCGCGACCTGGGGATCGAACCCAAGACCTCTAGCGTAGCAGTCGCGATTGGGACCACTAGACCAACGAGGCAGTCAAATAATAAATAAATATGTATAATATTCATCTGACTGTATACATTTTTGTATAATATTCATTTTCCATCCATTTCTTTTCAAAAAGATTGTTTAGTTTATATTTTATTGATATTAGAGTGGATGCCATTTTCCGATACTGATTTAATGGCATTGTTCAAAATGATTGCAGCGAATACATTCGATTGCATCACTAGACACGGTAGAATGTGGTAGAATGTAACTAAATTTAATACGCTTAACAATAATCATTTTTTTTGGAAAATCCGTTATATTTATGGTATTATAATGTCTGCAAGGAATCATAATTAAGATAATTGAATAACATAAGGTAGATAATACATTTATTTTGATACGCATTTCAAAGTTAACTTTTACGTAATCTGGAACAGCTACGCTCTAAGGCAGTCTAAGGCATCTGTCAAAAAACGGTTCACATAATGGACAAAGTATAATTGCAAAAAAGTAAAAAAATAATGTAATTCGGCGCGCAAGGCTGAAGGTTTAACCTTAAGTCGCTTTACATAAAATAGAGTAAGTATGACAGTTGTTTTATATGTGGTATATGATATTTTCCCAGGCGTGGTACCAATGGTTCCAAACAACACAAAAAGGGGAGGAGCCCACCTCGTACCGCTGGAGGGGCAGAGAAGACGACGGTGTACAACTGAACCCCAAGACGTTGACGTCAGGCCTTGATGATTATCCCAGGTATAATATAGAAAGGCATTTTCTAATTAGTATTTGAGATAAATTTTAGCGAATGAAATATCGGCCGCAGGCAGGGTTCGAATTTGCGTCCCGGTTAAGTAAACCGCTCCCTTTACCAACTAAGCTACCGAGACCACTGCCTGTGATGTCGAATTTCTCTTCCACATCCTACAATTTGTTTGAAATAGCTGTGCTTGTCTGATGTAGCCGTTCCGACCTGCTCTAGTAAAATCTTTTAATTTAGTTAGTATATTTAAACATAAACATCGAAATTAGCAAAGAAAATAATCCCATGTGAAATATATATATAACTATAGTCATTACACCGATTCTTTCTATTAAAATTTACCACTACTAAACCACTTGCTAAGCTCGGCAACGCATCTGCAACTCCTTTGGCTATGCAGATGTCCATGGGCGGCGATGACTACTTACCATCAGGTAGCTCGCCTGCTTGTGTGCCCAGTTATCCCATAAAAAAGGTGTCTTATCTTTTTACTAGTTTATGTTAAAACTTTTGCATTAAATAATGCAATGTCTCTCACAATTTTTTTCTTTTTGGATCATTATCCTTCTAGCCTTTTCATCCACAACGCTTAGGGCCAGTTTCACCAAATGCGGCTCCCATATCAGACTTCTGCAATTTAATTTCTCAGTAACATCCGATATTCGAAGGATAGACTGGTTGTCATGCTTTTTGTGCTTCTAACTACCACTAACGGTTGTCATCGGTGTTCGTATGACAACCAGGACCGATGGCTTTACGTGCTAAGAGGCACGGAGGGATCTCGATGTGTTAAGAATGATCACCATCATCCACAGACTGACCGCGGCAGGCGCCACTTAACTTTTACTTAACCGCGAGGCCCTCCATAATTTAGTCTATGCATGTTTCGCATTATTTTATGCTAAAATACAATAAAAAAGCCTCCTACTTTTACTTACCAATCTACTTTTTTAATGTTGGTCGTAGGGCGAGTCATCCATCAGAGGTGGAGCGTCATGTGGACCTGAGGTGCTGGATGTTCGCAGCGGCTGATGCTATGCTCACCATCGCTACAGCACTGCAAAGAGATTGCACCAAGTAAGAGTTTTTATACAGGGTGACCTGTGACCTTGAAACCTTTTATACAGGGTGACCTGTGACATTGAAACCTTTTATACAGGGTGACCTGTGACCTTGAAACCTTTTATACAGGATGACCTGTGAGAAAGCTTTTGCATATCTTTAAAAAAATGGGCCGGATTGCTGATGATAAACTGCTGAAAATGTTATACTACACCCTTTGTCAATCGGTGGTTTGCTACTGCATTGTGTCATGGGGTGCAGCATGTAATACACATTTAATAAAAATAGAGCGTGAACAGAGGGCGATCCTTAAATTATGTTACAAGAAACCTTTACGATACTCAACTGATGTACTATACCAGGAGACTGGTGTCCTACGGGTTCGTCAGCTGTACATCATGGCCGTTGCATTAAAGTTTCACAAAAATGCAAACAATAATCTCATGATATTTTCTCAACGCTCCCATAGAAGAATAAACAAATGGCGCAAACCGCGTTGTAGGCTACATTTTGGCAATAGGTGCTTTGTTTACATGGGACCATTTATATACAGTAATCTTAATGACGAACTCAATCTACTGCCGCTTACTAGATCCAAATGTAAGATTCAAATCACAAAATTCTTGGCTGGCAAAGATTTTGAAAGCACTGAAGCTACCTTTGTGTTTCTTGACTGTCTGCTCCATTAGCCATCCAAATCCATCACATCATCATTCATAAGACCGCACCCTCTTCTATGGACAAACATCTACCAAACACACCTACTCACACACCATCACCCACACTCTCTCTCTCACTTTCCTTTTCACTATCACACACCCACACACACACACCACACACATATATACTCACACACACATACTCACACTCACTCACATCCTGAACCTCATGAACATAATTTGAAATCACAAAGCGTTTAAATATTGTAACATCACACATTTCATAGAAATATCATTTTTTCAATAATATTCTTAGTAACTAAAAATTAACCTACCTTGTATCCCTCTCTTGGATGAAAGAGGCTAGTCTCCACGACACAGGGTATCCTAGTGTGGAGGCTAGTGCTCATTGTATTTTTTGTATGCACCTGCATGCATACCTGTGACCTTGAAACCTTTTATACAGGGTGACCTCGAAAGGAATAAACGGAACCCTTATAGGATCACTTTGTTGTCCGTCCGTCAGTCTGCCTGTCAAGATCCTTTTTCTCAGTAACGCGTGGAGGTATCAAGCTGGAATTTATATCAAATACTCAGGTCTACTGCCCCTTGGAGCTGTAAAAAAATCAAAATCAAGGCGAAAACCGTAAATGTTTAGTGACCTCATATAAGTTTGTACGGAACCCTCGGTGCGCGAGTCCGACTCGCACTTGGCCGGTTTTTTTTATACAGGGTGATCTGTACACTGTGACACTAACGATACTCAGTAGCCCGATTCACGTGATTAAAACCGTAGCGTAAAACTGTCAACGATTAAGTCGCTGATGTTTGAAACAGTTTTCCTATTCACATCCGTCGATCAGATCGATTTAGAAGTCGTCCTATTGAAAAATCCTTGAACTGTATTCACACATTTTCGTTGGACGTGAATCTTCGTAAAACGTTCATCATCATCAACCCATTACATTGTCCCACTGCTGGGCACGGGTCTCCTCTCAGTACGAGAGGGATTAGGCTATAGTCCACCACGCTAGCCTACTGCGGGTTGGCAGACCTCACACGCCATCAAGAAAATCTATCAGGCATGCAGGTTTCCTCACGATGTTTTTCTTCACCATTTAAGCGCGTGATAATTAATTATGCAACACGCACATGACTTCGAAAAGTCAGAGGTGCGTGCCTTCGATTCGA
This sequence comes from Subacronicta megacephala, assembly GCA_958496365.1. Lineage (NCBI taxonomy): Eukaryota > Metazoa > Arthropoda > Insecta > Lepidoptera > Noctuidae > Subacronicta > Subacronicta megacephala. Next base: position 5,116,132 of record OY292542.1, on the reverse strand, counting down.
ACTCGAGACCTTTGACTTGGCAGTCCAATGGTCATATCACTAGGCTATCATAGTGATATGACCACTGCACTTAAAACTTGTAAAACGTTGGCTTCACAGTATTGACCGGCTTGACCGGGGAAGTACCACACTCTCGCAGAAGACCGACGTCCGAGTAGTAGCGATTCATTACTGCGCTTCGTTCGGTGAGCGAGAGGGCCGGAGGCCCAATTCCGCCCCCAATCCCCTTCCTTCTCCTTTTCTCCTTCCCCTCCCTTTCCCTTAATAGGCTCGGCAACGCATCTGCAACTCCTTTGGTTTTGCAGATGTCCATGGGCGGCGATGACTACTTACCATCAGGTAGCTCGCCTGCTCGTTTGCCGAGTTATCCCATAAAAAAAAAAAAAAAATTTACATAACACTGAAAAACTGTTTCAACGATTAAGTCGCTGCGACATCGCTACAGTTTTAATTACGTGAATCGGGCTACAGCACGTGATGTTTGGCGATCATATACAGGGTCATAGACTGCCTCATTAGTCTAGTGGTCCTAAGCGTGACTGTCATACTAGAGGTCTTGGGTTCGATCTCCAGGACGAGCAGTGTTATTGGGTTTTTCTATGAAATTTCCATTAGCAGCTCGGAGTCTGGATTTGTGCCCGGTTAGTGGCAATAGGCTCGCCCCCTATTACATGGGACCTAAACATACCGGTGAAGTGTGGGTGTACAATAGTACACCTCTGCCTAACCCTTCGGGGAATACAGCACAAATCCACGCTCCGAGCTGCTACTGAGAATTTCATAGAAAAACTCAATAACACTGCTCGACCTGGGGATCGAACCCAGGATCTCTAGCGTAGTAGTAGACTAATGAGGCAGTCGATTATCATTTTATGCATAAAAGACATACTGACAGACTTGCAAATTGTTTATTATTTGTTCAGATATGAAGATACTCGGGATCAGCTCGGTGATGAAGAGTTACTTAACGACCTCCATTGGTCTCCCCACACGAAAACATATGCTGATTACGGTAAGTATCACGTGATCCCGTCTAAACGTGTTCTAGAATTTTCTGGCCTCGCACTTACACTATATGTAACAATAACTAAATAATATGTAATGTAGCGACATCTAGCGCGCTACATAGCAACTACGTCGAGCAAAACCTGAATCGCGCAAGTGGAGTTTACCGCGCGACTAGAGTATATACAACCGCCTGACATCAACCGTCGGGCCGTAGCCCGTTAGGCAAAACACCTGCCTGGTCGGAGGATCCTCCCTTTGGTTGTAGGGGCAACACACCTCGCCTCTCTACAGTAATACATATAGTTATGTACGCACGGCTACATACCAAGCTATTCAATACCAGTATAGGCTGGCATTGAATTTTTTTTTCTTTTAAAAAACCTTACTGGCAATGTGGGTCACACATTACTAGTTATCTTGCTAACCCCTCGTGCTAAGGTAAATGCTTGTGATACGTGGGTTCACGTCGATAGTGCAATGGGTGGGTTTCGAACCGGTAACCACATGATTGCAAGTCCGACGTGCTAGACTTTATGCTACAGCCGCTTCAGAAGTTTAAAAATTGTGCAGAAAACCTTTAGAGGTCAGTCTAAACTGGTTTTGTGTTATGTTAAGCTGTGTGTACCATTCCATAGGGAATATCTGGGCGCATGTAATGATGTATATCACATGTACTTTATATCAAGATTTGAGGAAATGAATGCGTGCAAAGAGTTCGGTCATACGATAGTTGCATCTAGAAAAGTACAATCACTATTTAAGACATAGCCGCTTGTTCGGCGGACGCAGTCGCTAACCAGTCGTAAAACCGAAACCCGAGGAATAGTCCTGTGCCAGTAGTGGTGTGTTTGATTAAGTTCAGTAGTGGTTTTTCACTTGTTTCTCGAATCTAGGCGCATTACAGGGTGCGTGGGACGGACGTCACCAGCGACAGCCGTGCCTCGAGGTTCAATAATCACATAATCACATAATGTCAAATTTTCTCAGTCGATTTTGAACTGAATTGTTAACATTTTAAGGTTTAAAATCATTTGGAGAAATTTTGTGGTAACCTGATGTGCTGGCGACTGTAGAATGTATTATAGACGAACAATTTGCGAAAAACCAAAAAAAATTATTAATGAATTTGGTTCCAAGACTGAACGTTAAGCTTTAATTCACTGATGCATGTAGTTGCCTCATGAAAGCAAAGCAATAGATTTTGCATTGTGTTTACAATAGTTGGTTATTTTTACATTACAGGCCTCCACACGGATGGTGTTAGGTTAGTTCGTCAACAGCCTAAGAGCCCGCAAGAGGGCGCGCGAGTAGTACGCAGCGTAACCGTCCCGCCACAACCAAGATTGGTCACCTCTGCGTTTGGTAAGATGATATTGAGGAAGTCTAAAAATAACTGTATTTATTTCAATTTAATAAATACAGTTATACAGTTATTGCGTTCCACAATGTATACAGATGGTCAATTTATATCTATTGAAACAATTGACAACATTTCAAAATTATTAAGCCCCTTGAACAAAAATACCATTTCTTTATTTTCCTTTCCAATCCAAAATATTTTTCCCAATAAATCAAACCTATCACCGTTAAACCGTATATGTGACGTCATTTTGCATCTACGTCTGTCGAACTTCAAAGTCGAAAATAAATATGAAAATGATTGAATATCGGGAAAACAAAAAATATGGGTATCCTATTTTTCGATCTCGTTTCAATTAAAATTATAATATATGGGTGTTAAAATTAGTAGTATTAGTATTCTCAATTATGGACCCTGTTGGGCACAGTATAGTTTAGTAGGAGAGAAGAAGAAACTGATAATAATTAATATTATTAAGTTTACTATTTTATTTTCCTATAGTATATCGTGTTTTCGTTATTACATATTTTTATATTATAATTATTATTATTTTAGGCTACGTGTCCCTATTTCCGATGCTGTTGAAAGTTCTGAAGCCCGACAGTGACAAGTTAGGCAAGATATTAGAAGATCTAGACAAACCTGATCTGTTGTGGTCGCCTTATGGACTTAGGTAAGTCAAAAAAGTCAAATCAAATCAAATGTTTTTATTTCAAATAAGCTTTTACAAGCGTTTATGAAACGTTATTGACTCTAGTTGCACGGTTCCAAAAAGTTGATCCTATGGAGAAGAATCCGGCAAGAAACTCCATGGACACTCTTTTAAAATATATTGTTTTCACATAATTCGCTGGTACAGTCGCCAGCAGGTCAAGGTATACAAAACTGTCAAATTTCTCCAAATGATTTTAAACCTTATATTGTTGAAGATAAAGTTCAAAATCAACTGAGAAAATTTAACATTTTGTGTAACTTGCCACCGTACATTATGCCGATAACAGGATGTGAGTGCATTGGAGGTTTATGTCATAATTAGCATGAAGTCGGGACTAAAATTACAAGAAGGTTCTCAGCAAATGAGAACGCAATGTCAAACTAAAACAGATACACTATGTGTAAGAATACACATCATCAAAAAATATTAACTAGGATAATTATAAACTACTTTAAATGGCTACAAAAGGAAATGTTTATGTAAGGAAAGAAAGAAATAATGTTACTAACGCAGTTTGAGCAGTCATTAATGATCAACTTCTTTGGTTGTCCCACTGCTGGGCACGGGTCACCTCTCAGTACGAGAGGGATTAGGCTATAATCTATCACGCTAGCCTACTGCGGGTTGGCAGACTTCACACGCCGTCAACAAAATCTTTCAGGCATGCAGGTTTCCTCACGATGTTTTCCTTCACCGTTTAACATCACATAAGATACCATCACGCTTGTATTCCCCGAAGGGTTAGACAGAGGTGTACCTACTAAAATACACACTTCGCCGCCCGGTATGTTTAGGTCCCATGTAATAGGGGGCGAGCTTATTGCCATTAACCGGGCACAAATCCAGACTCCGAGCTGCTACTGAGAATTTCATAGAAAAACCCAATAACACCGCTCGAGCTATAGATCGAAACCAGGACTTCTAGCATAGCAGTCGCGCTTAAAACCACTAGACTAAATATTCAGACATTTTAATGAGACTTTTGAGAATTGACTGCCTCGTTAGTCTAGTGGTCTCAAGCGCGACTGCTTCGCTAGAGGTCCTGGATCCGATCCCCAGGTCGAGCTAAGTGTTATTGAGTATTTCTATGAAACTTTCAGTAGCAGCTCGGAGTCTGGATTTGTGCCCGGTTAATGGCAATAAGCTCGCCCCCTATTACATGGGACCTAAACATACCGGCGAAGTGTGGGTGTACATTAGTACACCTCTGCCTAACCTAAAAATGATGGTATATTAATGAAACCAGAAAATTATCAACTTTTTGACAGGTCCCTCTCGAAATCGTCTCCCCTCTACATGAAGAGGAACACGGAGCACGACCCCCCGTACTGGCGGGGTCAGGTTTGGATCAACATCAACTACTTAGCGCTCTCCTCCCTCAAGTACTACGCGAGTTCGGGAGGTCCCCACGCTGTGAGGGCGGCCGAACTTAACGCAAGACTGAGGGACAATGTCGTTCGTGAGTACTGCTTTAGTTTTATGATAGCCTGGTACTTATAGTGCCCACTTAGGATTAAATTTTAGGGAAAAAGGGGAGGGCATTATTTTTGTCTTCAAACGAGCGACGAGCCAACGTTTTTAACCCCCGACGCAAACACGACGGGATGTTTGTTATAAGCTTGACGTGACTGTGTGTGTGTGTGTGTGTCTTGTATCTTGTGTCATCGTAGCTCCCGAACGGATGAATCGATTTTGATTTTGTTTTTTTTTTGTTTGAAAGGTGAATTAGTCGGACAATGGTTGTGTAATAAATAACCAATTACTTTCTAAAAAATACAAAATAAACAAAATTAAGTAAATTTGAAAATAAATAAAATGGTTTAAATCCCTTTCATACAGGGTGGAAGGGATATCGATGCACATCCGCTTACCACGAATTCAGTACATGATTCTGGACCCCCTTGCGTAGATATTTTACGTCGGTTATGTTTTAAAAAATCTGCTGTTCCATAGGTACATTTTAATCGTGTAGGTATTGTACTTTTGTATAAAAAAATAGATTTTTTTTTCATAACCCGCAAAAAATATCTACACATGGGGGTCCAGAATCATGTACTGAATTCGTGGTAAGCGGATGTGGGTCGATTTTCTTTCCACCCTGTATATCTTCTTACAGTACTTCTGACATACCAATAAAATCATATCATATATATTTTATGATAACCTGGTACCATAAGTGCCCACTTAGGATTAAATTTTAGGGGGAAGGGGGATTATTTTTTGTCTGCAAACGAGCAAGCGAACCACCTGGTGGTAAGTCATTGCCGCCCATAAACATCTGCCATAAGAAGGAGTTGCGGATGCGATGCCGAGCCAAGCAAAAGGTAGGGGAAAGAGAAAAGGAGTAGGCAGAGCACTGAATTATTCACAATGGAGAATTTTTTGGTATAGAAATTTAAGAAGCCCAGTTCCTCCCTCAATCCCCTTCCTTCTCTTTCCCCTCCCCTTTCCTTTACAGGCTCGGCAACACGGTAACCGCTTACCATCAAGGGGGCCGTATGCTTGTTTTCAACCTTAGTGGAAAAAAAAACAGGCGTGATGGTATGGTATTATATTTTTGTCCTCAGGTATTATCCTGAACGAGTATAAACGAACGGGTTACTTATTTGAGCAGTACTCCGGCGAAGACGGCCGCGGCTCCGGCTGTAAACCTTTCAACGGCTGGACCGCCCTTGTAGTCCTCATTATGGCAGATGAGTACTAAATTTAGTCACTTATTAACCTGTCACCATACTTACGCAAACATATTTGCCCATGGTTGGGGGCCGTCCATTAATCATGTTATGTTTTTTTGGTGATACATGGTGAGGTTTAAAACTGACCCCCCCCTTCCCCTATCTCACGTGTATTTTTTAGTACCTACAAAAATCATATTTTTTTTTAAATTGCGGCGCGTTTGCCGAAAAAATAAATACACCTGATATATAACTACACCCCCCTCGTGATATTTTTGTTTTTTTTATGGACCCCCCCCCCCTTTCGAGCCTCACGTGATTATTGGACAGCCCCATGGAGGTTGGCATTGTCAAATGAACCTGATCTTCAACTCTTCATCCAGTCGCTGCCAGCTGCCTTCCGCAAGTCATTCTAAATGGTATTTCGTTGAATATTACGCTTTGAAAGCGGTCTCTACTGAAGAACTTTTTAGTTTAATTAAAAATCTTGGACAAACCAAGATTTTTTTTTAATTCCGCGCCCAAGGCTGACGCTTTAGCCTTAAATTTTTCGAACACACCCTTGAAGGAGAGGCACTTAAAAGGCAATTGTGAACGGCGAACTTACCAGGTTCACTGTAGAGGCTTATACTGTCAAAATCACATAATAAGTGTTAAGAAATATGCTCAATCTAAAATTGTTAATACTATATGCGTAAAAAGTATTTAGTAGATAACGATTTTGTTCCTGAAGTTTCATCTATCGATCCTAATATTAAAATGGATGAAAGATGATTTTGAGGCAATGATTTCAAAGTTGTGAATATTATAGTAACTATCACAATAATGACTAAATTGTGTTAAATTACGAAAAAACTAAATACAATATTAATTTTGGCGACCCTTATTTATTAATTATCGCGCCGAGCCCATGTTCTTTCAAATGTAAAAATAAAACTAAGTAGTGTTGCTAGCGTAAAATTAGGACTAGTATTCCTATTTAAAATTATAAAATACTTTTATGATTTTAATGTGACAATGCACATATGAAATAACCAAATTATTTACATTAGGTACTTGTTTTGTTTATGTATTAATATATTTATTTTCTTAAAAATATTCGTTGTAAATGAAGTAATACTTATTTATTTGATTAACCTAATGTGAAAAAAAACCTATGTATATTACACGATCATGTACCTTTCACCTTTTTATTTTAAATTAAGATTATAATTATTTTTTTACATTTAACATTCCTTCAAAATGTTAATTAACTATCAAAAATGTCAAATAAGTTGTGAATATTAGTTTTTTTAAACGGGAAACGGGTTCTTTTTTTTTAAAAAAAGACCAATTTCAATTTAAAGTTACCATAATCCGTATAAAATCAGCTGATATTGTATGTACTTATTTAAATTGTAATTTATTCATTGGTTATTGAAAAAGAATGGGCAATCTCGCAATGAACATACCAAACTTTGAATAAATATAATAATGCATCTTATTTAAGATGTATTATTATTGTATTCACGATGTACTACTATACAGTTTGTTCGAATTAAGTAAGCCGATCGGAAGTTAGCCGTTCCGAACTACCGAGGTGATAAAATCGTTTAAGTAAGTGTTTTAATACATAAATATCGAAATTAGTAAACAAAATAATTAGATATGTGGAGCATATACGACTCTAATTATCCTTGCACCGACTCCTTCTATTAAAATTTACCACTTCTAAACCACTTGCAGATAACTTCCGATCGGCCCGCATATTTCGAACGAACTGTATATTGACATAGTTTCAAGCACGTATCCCAGTTTGAGTTGTAGAAAATATATTATTGTTATGGAATGAACGAAGAAAATTATGATTAATTCAATAAAAACACTATATTAAGGAATATCCTAAATCTTTCCTTGACAAAGTTATTTTTCGTGAAGAAAGACAGTAATTTTGTGATGTATTATAATTATATAATTTATATTTCGTTTTTCATTCTTTCAATGTATATTTTTGTAAATAGATTTTATTGTTAAATAAATGATTTGGAAAATACACTTATTTTTTATTTTTATTAAGTCTGTAGAATGGTCGGTCATAAGGTCATGCATAGTTCTTTGAAAAAAAAAAAGAGAAATGGCTGACAGATTTAACTGGAAATAAAATACAAAAGCAATGAAATAGTAATCTTAGTGTCATTGTTTTCCTTCATCGTATGAGGGCAGTGTTGACGAAATAATTGACATGAAGTAAAGCGCCTGTCTTATTTGAACCTACGACCTACAACTCGGGCCACCACCGCTCCCAAGTGCTTATTCATCGGATAAAAACACAATATATCACTAAAAAACTTTAATACAACTATACAACATATTAATACTATCACAATTACTCCGATGTCTTCAACTCTTCACTGCTTACCCCTAACTTCTGTTTCTCAAACATGAGCCGAAGCTGTTCTGTAGCAGATATCGGTAGCCTATTATTAGCTCCAAACGCTGGGTCTGGCAGCGTAGCGGTGTTAATCTCTGGTATCTTATAAGTGAATGGAGTCCAAGGTCCTTGAATGGATGGGTAGTCGGTGTACTGGTATTTTCGGAGTCTGGTGCTAGCATTGTCTCCTTGCTGTGTGCGTAATACATCAATCCATTTTGTTATTTCTGAATGGGTTTTGTCATGAACACTCATCCAAACTCGGTCACCATTTACTGGAAATTTGTATAAAGTTTGATTTGTAGAATAAATGACTACTAAAATTTTTCAGTCCTTAACTATACATATAATTATATTGTAACACGCTGATGTCTGTACATTATAGATATGAAGATAAAATAGAAAAACGAATACTAACGGCCTTTATTAGAGCAACAGAAGCCAAAACATAATTTTTTTGAATTAATTTAAATAAAATTCAGTTTAAATTAGTAGAGAGAGTCCAAAGAAAAGATGGATGGATTGTGAAGAGGGAATGAATGATGAGATGACAACTAACAGGGATGAATGGAAGAAAAGGACAGGCTGCGTCGACCCCTAATAAATTGGGAAAAGAGCAGGAAGATGATGATGATGATGATTCTGATGATTATGTATACTTACAATACTCAGCTATTACAACAGGGCTCCTGTGCCTGCGTGGTTTCAAGTATACTACTACACCAGGGTTCACCTTGGCAAAGTCAACTAGATCCTGTTCTATGAAGTCTCTGAAAAGAAATTATGGACTCTGAATGGCCCACTCAAACATAACAAAAAATATTGCATCAAAATCGGTTCTGCAATATACAAGTTTTGGAGAGATCTGATCAACAATAGATGTTTTTGTTACAACAAAAAATTCTGTGCATAGAAATAACATTTTTCTGCAAGTCATTTTGTAAGTCTTATTAATATTCTAATAGAAACCCCTAAGGTAACCTAACTGATCCAAGATTATGGTGCATGAGGATCACTGTGGGAAAACATAGAAGCGGCGCACAGTGTGTTATTTTGCCTTAGTTTCGGACATGTCAGTTTTATTTTTTATTTTTATAGATAAAACCTTAATAAATCATTCTCAAAAATACCTGTATTTTTAATTCACTTAATTTGGGAGATACAAATATTTTAGTGAAAGGTCACTGACCTTCTTGAAAAAGATTTTCGCCTGTATTTTTTGAATAAAGCATATGTCAGTCTCTTGAAAATTACAAGTTAATTGTTGGTTTGAAATATATACACTGTAAAAATTGCAAGTCCCTAACGTCCAAGGAACGAGAATAAATAATGATTTCGTTAATAAACAAAATTTTTTTTTATAAAATTAGCTATTTACAGGTCGCGTTTTTTTCTGTTTGCATAATGTAGTGTTGTATAGTACCTTCAACATGAGAAAATTTTAAATATGTATCTAGCGAGATCTTGGAGATATTGCGTTTCTAAGTTTTTTTAAAATTTCTATGGAAATAGGGTTGTCCCAAAGTATGAAGGTAGTCAATATTTAAGTTGATTAGTTCAATCAGTTATGTGAGCCAATTCTCTTTGATTTTTGATGTTTATGACGTTAACTAAATGTCAATAAGGATCCGATGATTCTAATGCGCGGTAAACAAACTATGTAAAGTATCATATGCACATCACTATTTAAATCAGCAATTGTTAATACATTCATACATACACTCACGCCTTTTTCTCACAGGGGTAGGCAGAAACTATGGACTGCCACTTGCTACGACTTGCATATTTCTTTTGCTTCTTCCATATTCATACATCTTTTCATACACAAGCGGTGGTTGCGAGTACTACGCACCTGACCTTTTTGGAGAACCTCGCCGATAAGATCGAAGAACGTCCTTCTAGGGCGACCTCTCCCGACGCTGCCACTAACATTCGCCTTGTAAATTCCATTCGTTAATCGTCTTTAATTCATTCTCTCGACATGCCCAAACCATCTTAGCATATTCAATACGTGTCACTATATCATATTTCAGTCCGCAACGTTGTCTAATCACACTATTTCTTAGTCTGTCATTCCTAGTTACACCGCACATACTACACAAGGAACGTATTTTCACAGCATTTATTCCACTTTCATGTCTCTTCTGCCATACCCAACATTCACTTCATTGCTAATACCTGGCTCAAAAATAATGAATCACAATAAGTAATATTTGCATGAAGTAAGTATTGTATGTTGCACACAGGTGTGGTTGACAACCCACACTTTTAAAATTCAATATTTCCGAAATCCTGGGTTTGTTGTATCTGTTTTTTTTTTGTGGCGATAGTTATTATTGTGATCAACATTTAGGTATTAAAAAAAACGCGACCGTGAAGAGAATCATTGGTAAAAAAATATTTACTACATCATAGAAAAAATTAATTGTCACGTCTGTGAGCAAGATTTTTACAGTTTTCGAGAAAAAAATGGTTCTTATAATAAATTTCTATCACACCTAAAAACATTTAGTGAAAAAATCAAATCCAAAAACAAGATATTGCGTTTTTATGGTTTTTAATATTTTTTCTCGATTTTATTTATTTCTCTTAAACTCGTAGTCAGAGCCGGGCGGAGTTTTATTAATAGTCTTGTTAGAATGTTAGCTTTCCAAAAAACACATAAAACGAGCATGTCCGCAACTAAGGCAAAATAACACACTGAGTCGCAACGCTGGTTGGTGCGTAACTAAACGCGATCCGGGGATTTGCCTTAATTTCTTGTAGTTGATTTTAGAGTACAGGTTACGTATCTATAGTTTTTAATATAATTGACTGAAATAGTATAGGAGTTAGGTTTTAGCATTTGCCTAACGAGGACGAACCCTTCTTTATCCCACACAATATCCTTCATTGAAGATAGATTTAAAACAAATAGTGATCAAATTCAATCGTAAATGTTTTTTTATTTTGACTTTAACGTTCTGCAATATTTTTTCATATAAACTTAAACTATAAACTATCATGTACACGTAACAATTTAAACAGGCAATTGCTAATACCTGACCTTAAAAATAATTAATCACATTTAGTAAGTATTATATGTTGCACAGAGGTTTGATTGACAACCCTAACCCACAATTTCAAAATTCAATATTTCCGAGATCCTGGGGTTGTTGCATCTGTGTTTTTTTGTGGCGATAGAAATGATTGTGGTCTACAAATACGTTTTTAAAAAAAACGCGACCATGAAGAGAATCGCCGGAAAAAAAATATTTTCAAAATCATAGAAAAAAAATCATTGTGACCTGTGTGAGCAAGATTTTTAAAGTTTTCAAGAAGAAAATGGTTTCTTCAATCAATTCCTATCACACCTTAAAACATTTAGTGTAAAAATCAATTCCAAAAACTAGATATTGCGTTTCTATGGTTTTTAAGGATTTTTCTCGATTTTATTTATTTCTCTTAAACTAGTTGTCAGATCCGGGGCGGAGTTTTAATAAGAGTTTTGTTTAATTGTCAGCTATCCAAAAAACACATAAAACGAGCATGTCCGCAACTAAGGCAAAATTACACACTGTGCGGCGGTAGCCTAATGGCTAGGGCGTCGGACTTGTGGTCATTTGGTTGCCGGTTCGAAACTCACCCATTGCACTACCGACGTGAACCCACTCGTAACACAAGCATTTAGCTTAGCACGAGGGGTTAACAAGATTACTAGTAATGTGTGACCCACATTGCTAGTAAGCTTCTTTTAAAAAAAAAAAAAAAAAAACATTGTGTGGGACACCTCCAACAAGATGGACAGATGACCTCCAACAGGATGGATAGACAACCTCCAACAAGATGGACAGACAACCTGGTAAAGGTAGCTGGGACTTGTTGGATGCAGGCGGCATATAACCAATACTTGTGGAAGTCTAAAGGGGAGGCCTTCATTCAGCAGTGAACCTCATTTTGGTGGTATTATGATGATAATAATATCTGACCCAGTGACTAGTGGTACAATATTAGGGCATATATGGTATACTAGTAAATATACTGTCCTGGTTAGTTACTGTAAGATAACCAAACGTTTCTTAGCCAATAGTTTCTTATTACCTTGCCCCTGAAAAAGGCACTTAGTCATATGCAATATAAAATGTAAGGGCTTATGTACACTTTCTTTGCAGACAAATACTTGAGTTCAACCAGGTTGGTTTCACAGCAAGTAATCACAAACTTTTCTATAAGGTTGGATAATCATTTTCTACTGCTTAAAACGCCGAAAACAACATATCATACCCTCACGCCTGTATTCCCCGAAGGATTAGGCAGAGGTGTACTAAGGTACACCCACATTTCGCCGGTATGTTTAGGTCCCATGTAATAGGGGGCGAGCCTAATGCCATTAACTGGGCACAAATCTAGACTCCGAGCTGCTGAGAATTTCATAGAAAAACCCAATAACACTGCTCGACCTGGGGATCGAACCCAGGACCTCTAGCGTAGCAGTCGCGCTCAGGACCACTACACTAATGAGGCAGTCCGACCGAAAACAAACCATAATATTATTAAATAACGTAGCCAGGTACCTCATTCCTCTGCTGCCTCCATGGCTTTTACAAAACTTTAATACAATTCGTTGCAATTGACACACATAGCGCCCTACGCCGTTCTGTAATGGAGCCCGAACGAAGCCGGGCTTCAAAAACATGTTCTTTGCAGACATTTTTAATAAAGAAACTTTCTTTTTTCGGATGGATTGTATTTACTTTATTTTGATAAATTTTGAGGTTATTTTATGTGACAGTAGAGCATTCAGAGCGTGACATTCACAGCTGTCAATTTTGCACTTACGTTTCGTTCGCATCCACTTCTAGTTTTGTATTCTTCTAAAGGTTACACATCAACCTACACATATCCAATATCCTGACCTAACATTGTAAACGCTTTCCGCACAATGCGAGGCGCATACACAGCTACTAAAAGCGATGGATAGCTCGCGAATGAGAGATAAAAATGAGCTAGCTCTTTGCTTCCAATCTAGTTCTCACTCGCTCAGAGACTAGCTCTCCGTCTCAATTAGCTCAATGGATCTTCAATGTAAATTGATCTTTATTTTAATGGAGACAAAGTAGGAAATGCTTTATCATATTTACATATCTAGCTCTCCGGATCATTTAGCTCAATGGATCTTCATTGTAAATTGATCTTTATTTTTATTGTACCAAAGTAGAAAATGCTTTGTTATATTTACATATTGCATATCTAGCTCTCCGGCTCAGTTAGCTCAATGGATCTTTAATGTAAATTGATCTTTATTTTAATGGAGACAAAGTAGGAAATGCTTTAGGATATCCACATATTTAGCTCTCCCGCTTAATGAATCTTCATTGTAAATGGATCTTTATTTTTATAGAGACAAAGTAGAAAATGCTTTAGCATATTAACATATCTAGCTCGCTGATCGCTCACATGTTGTATTGATAGGGAATGTAAGTATATCTCTCGCTCACTGAATAACTCATTGACTCAGGATTCAATTTGAGCTAAATGAGTTAGAAAACTAAAATAATGATACAGCTCTTTTGATTGAAAGAGTTATACCTCTCTTTTCTTTTCATTGAGCGGTTTCTCGCATCGCTAGCTACTAACAGGTCAAGACTGGAGGTGTTAATTTCCTAAGTACAGAACTTTTCATAAGGAGCACATACATAGTTACCTATCTACAGATCGGGCCAAATAACTGTACGTGTCTGAAGTTAGCTAAATTTCGAACGGCCGTGAAGGTAAAATCTCTTTGTTTTGTTTGGACAATAATTTTATACGGCCTTTTTTAAGTTTGACACGCGTCTGCTACGCTAGAGGTCCTGGGTTTGATCCCCAGGTCGAGCAGTGTTATAGGGTTTTTCTATGAAATTCTCAATAGCAGCTCGGAGTCTGGATTTGTGCCCGGATAGTGGCAATAGGCTCGCCCCCTATTACATGGGACCTAAACATACCAGCGAAATGTGGGTGTACATTGTGGAATGTGGAAGAAGCGACAGAGCTATGCATGAGTTTTAGTCGTAGCAAGTGGTGGTTTATAGTTTCTGCCTACCCCTGTCGGAAAAAGGCGTGAGTGTTTGCATATAGGTATGAACGCAATTATGCAGACAAACCCAAACCCCGAATAAAACACAATAGTCATTTAAAAAAGTTTATTACAAAAAATCATAATATGTACATACAGAGTCAACGATTAAATAAAACTTTAAATAAATAAGTTAAGAGAATGCATTTAAATTGCAAATATTGACTATAACTGTACGAGAATAGTGTGATGTCCTTCGTTAGACGACAAAGTTTATATTATATTCTTTTAATAAAATATCGTATAGCTTTCTATGAAATGGTCCATTCCCATGATAAATCATCATAAAACCATGCCTATAATAAAACTTTTTCAAGAAATACTCTGTCGCATCGCATACCGAAGACGTAAAGACAGACACATTTTACTCCTTTACCAACAAGAGCTGATAAGCCATCATTCTTTCTCATTTCCGCAAATACTAAATGTCATTTGAACGAAAGAAACAAAATGATGTTAAGCTTTTTTAAATTTATTGGTAAAAGGGGTAAAAGAGAGAAAAAGTTTGAGACGTTGCTTTTTCGCGCCAATATTTTTTTATGGGATTGTGTTGTGGCCAGTCATAGCACTATTATTACAAGGATTAAGTACTTATAAATTTATAATACACACTTTTTCATAATCTTTCATACATCTTGAGGCTTTCTTCAATTCACTCGCGCATTATTATTTATTTTTTATGTATTGTCTTGCACACAAGCATATTCCGAGCACACTACATAAGTTATAATAAAAATATTTATGTTGACTAAATATTTTAGTATGTAGGTAATACCTGTACGTGAATACTAGTTTTTTTTATTATGCTTATTTATTTACTAATGTTGTCTACATTACCTATTCAGCTCAATAAATAATTCAAAGTTCAAGTCAAAATATTGACATACCTATTTGAAGAAATATTCTGACGACGGCTTGACTTTTGGGAGTATTATTTTTCTATGTCCAGCTGTGGGTTGCAGGGGAGGTATTAAACTTTTTTACCATTTGGTGCAATGGATTATTTGGAAGATCCGACAATTTTTGATATTTTTTAACACACGCATTGGCGCGAATTTTAACAGTAAGGTTTTATTTTAAAATTTGCATTTAAATGGAGAAAATTAAGTATCTTTAGATTTTTTTTATGACATTAGAATTTTTAAGTATGTGACCTGTTATTAAACCTTAAAAGAATCATAAGAAACATAAATACTTATTAAATATTATTGCACTTATTATAGTTAAATAGTATACGTTTGATACCCTTTCTCTTCGCTACCCGACAACGAATGTGCAAAAGAGTATAAAGTATTATGATTTAGTTCATGTAGTCAGTCGAATTAGTCTTAAAGTTGGATTTTGTAATAAAAATAATATTGTTTTATGTTTTAGCAATATCGGCACGTTCACTTCGTTGCCAGAACAGAATAGATTGACAATTATTGCAATTGGCCTCTTTAACTGTTCTAATATTATGTTATTAGATCACAAATTACGTATTAAACATAAATGTAATGTAATTCAGACATTTCATTGTCATCACAATAACTTTAAAATCGACTAACCACCATCAATACTAAATACAAAATTAATTATGAAGACTATTAATTTTATTACACAATGATTAAAGTGTAGTAAGGCACATAAAAAAAAGCTTAGATTGTAGTAAGAAGTTCATCCTGAGACTGGCCAGTGATTAAAATTTTTAAAGTATCATTTTATTATTTGTGACAAACTACCTAAGTTCATCTAAATCATTGTGTTAATAAACCAAATTATTCTTTAGTCCTCTCCTCCAATTGTTTAATTCTGACTGGTACTTGAACTGCCGGTAGATCCACGCTTTTGGCGCGTCGCCGGCCATTTTGTATTTCTACGGGCGTCAGGCGCGGTACTGGCGGAAATACGGGTAACAGCGAGTGTTTCCGAACCATTTCCGGCGTTCGGAGGGTCCCACCTGTGGAGGGGATTAAGCGAATTTAAAAAAAAATAATTATGAAAATAATAAATAATCTTTGTTGTGTCTTAGGAATTTTTATTTCAGCCGCACTACAGGTGTTCAAACAATTGAATGTGTCACATGTACACACGGCTACACATTAATCTATACAAATCCAGTATAAGCCGACCTCTCACAGCATGGAAAGCCTTTACAATGCGAAGTCAAATTAAATAAGATATGTATAGCTTTATGTGTAGCCGTGTGTACCAGGATGTGCGGCTTAAATATATCGCATCTCACAGGTCGGTCGCACGTATAACATGGTCGTATAATTATGTGTAGTATATGAATGAATGTAGATGTAAGTAGGGCAAAACTTAGGATTAACTATAGTTTGGGCATTTATAGTAGGTATCATATTCATTCATTTAGAGTTTTGTGCGTTTGGTGCTCTCAAATCTGCTAAGTAAGTACTGAATTGAAAGGTGTCCGAAAAAAATAGTGTAGTATATTCAAGTGTATGTATATTATACAATAAAAAGATAGAAAAGCGAAGAGAGTTTCGGCCTGAACATGGTGCAAAAGTTAATTTGGAAAATATCAATTAAAAAAAATTCACAGCTAAACTTTGTGCAACAAAACTAAAACAGAAAATATTTAAAATTAATTATTAATTGGGTGTTTTAATGACAATTTTAATCACAATAAAAACTATTTAACGTCACTATAAACTGAAATCAGAGTCCCGCTGCTTACCTAGCGGAGCACAGTTTGACATAACAACACACATACAAACACAAAATTATCTACATACTTACAAAATCAACGGAATACTCGACTACGCAAATAGTACGCGGAAATCCTCCTTGAAGTCGGTTAAAAACAAAGACAATAGAGGACTGTACGAACAATTTAACTATGCCTCTCTGAAGAGTGCGCAAAACGGTGGCTTACTGTTGAAGTGTTGAGGCGCATGCGAAGGGATGTGTGTTAGGAATTTGTTCATTTGTATTTCATTTGTTCTGTGGCATTCCGACAATACAAACTTCCATTTGTACACAGCCACATTCGTAAATAATTCTCAACAAAATTCAATTTTTCTGCAGAATTTTACTTTTTTATGTGACTGTATCTTCGAAGTTCGGAAACTTCGGAGAGGCAAAGTTACATTACTCGAACATTTAAAGTTAAGTACATGGTTGGTGTCCAAATTAATTACCATTCACTACTTAACAAAAAAATATTACAACAGTAGATCCAGTACCTTTGTTATCACGTTCCTTGAAAAAACAATGGCTGACGTTGGGCATATTTTGACGTTTCAAGAATGTTTTCCCGCGAAATTATCCAGAACCTGGCCGTTCAAGTTTATTACGGTACAGAAACTCTTGCTTAAAAATCGTTAGAACGGGTTGTGAATACATTATACTTAGTTGATGTCGCAATTCGTGCAGTCATTAACCTAGAATGTGATAAAAACGTACAATTCGTGAAAAACCAAAAAAAAAAATTTTGCCCTAGACGCCCTACGAAAGAAGGTACGTAAATATCGAAATTAGAACACGAAAACATTTACAATCCCAATTGTCACACCGGGTTTTTATATCAAAATTTACCACTAAAAACTACGTCCGACGCGCACAGTTATTTCAAACGAACTTTACTACGCATTGGTTTGAAATTGAAACTTCAAAATATGCCCAACATAAACCATTACAGTGCTACAAGGATCATTTGGCACTTGGATGACATTACCAACTACAGTTTTTTTTAAATAAGTGAGCCGATCGGAAGTTAGCCGCTCCGAACTACCGCGGTGATAAAATCGTTCAATTAAGTGTTTTAATACATAAATATCGAAATTAGTAAACAAAATCATTAGAAATGTGAAACATATACGACTCTAATTATCTTTACACCGACTCTTTCTATTAAAATTTACCACTTCTAAACCACTTGCAGACAACTTCCGATCTGCTTACTTATTTTGAACAAACTGTAACAAAATCCCTTCAGTTTTAGGGAATCGTGTAACTCGATCGTAATTCTAAATACAAATTAAATTTAGAAAGTCTTTCGATGATAGGATTTAGTTATTTTTATTTATTATGAACAAAATTACAAGATGGCGGTGTTTAGTTCTGATTTCGGCCACGTGCCAAATGTTCCTTGTAGGATTGTAAAAGGGGTGATCATTCCACACACTATAGCCACAAGAGTGCTCACCTATGTACATGGTGACATACCCTTGCGCCGGGGCTCCGCCGCCTCCTCGGGGGGCAAAGTCTCGCAGCCGTCCGCCCTCGTTCTTGCGCCTAACTTTGGAGTGCTAAGAAAACAGGTGCGTGAGTTTGTAGTGTTTGCATGCATTAAAAAAAATAGGTACTGTGCATTATTATGTCATTTCTATTTATCCGTCTAATTATTCGGAGTGTTGTTTAAACTAATATTTTCTAATAATTATAATATTTTCAGACAGAGTAATGCGTGAAATATATATAACTCTATATATATATACGATAACTCTATATTATAGCGATTGTAACGACATCTGTAGTAAAACAAGATAAATATGTCTTGTTTAACTACAGATGTCGTTACAGTACGCATTGTTTCTGAAACAGTGTTATTTATTTAGAACGTTCCAGATTGTTCTAGAATCGTTTTCAACGCATGCTAGTTTTTTGGAGTTTCCTATATTGTACAACCAGGGAAGTAGGTGTGAGATTTCTAAGAAATGTACCTTTTGTATACGTAGTCTTCTTTATCATTCTGGATGGTTCTAGAACTCTGTAGAAGGTCATGCCAATTCTATAAAGTGCAATGAACCAGAAGCGAAACAATATTCAAAATAAATTATAGTCTAAAAAAGTGAATGAGTACATACTTTTGTTCGAAGAGTATCTTAGTAAGTCTGGCAACCTCGCCCCTCAACTGGTGGAGTTCCTTGTCTTTCGCCTTGGATTCTTGCTCCGCGGCGCGCTCCCGAGCCGTGAGACGAGCCCGGATGTCATCGAAACTGATAAAATCGGTAAATTATTGAATAACCCGGTCGAAATCAATTAAATACATGAAGAAAAAAATTCGTAGGTATTCCTTTCTAAATTGCGCGCGTGTGCGACATTCGGCATTATTAAAGTTCTTAAAGAGAAGTGCAGAAAAATATTATGTTCAAGAATATTGATTTTTGTAAAAACAAATAAACACCAATATTATTATTCGAATTTATCTCAAGAATTACTATTACAACAATACTTTATATTTTACTAGAAATATAAGTATAGGTGTACTTCGCAATAATAATCATCATCAACTCATTATGTCCCTCTGGTTGGCCCCTATTTTTGGTTAGACAGTTTGGTTGGACAGACTTAACAAGCTGAGGTGGAAATCTCTCAGATATGCGGGTTTCCTCAAGTTGATTGCCTTCACCGTTTAAGCTAGTGCAGATAAAACTCATTGATGAAAAAATGCTTGTAATGATTCTTTTTATAATAAATAGTTATTTCTGTGTCTGGAAAGTACAAAATGGAGCATATTACCAGGATACTTCACTTCATAATTAAGTACTTACAGTTTTCTTAAGCACGCGCACTTTCTCGTAAGATGTTCGATCTGGTCTTTTGAAGCATTCTCCACTTGCTTGATCTTCGCAGCATCTTCTGATCTCTTCTCTCGTAACTCTTTCTCTCTTGCCAGTGCCTCTCTATCGTTAGTTGGTTAAGGAAAGACAGTTAAATTGTGTTCAGAAATAAATTTGTATGCATTGCCGATTGTTGGGACGTTCACCCTATGTTTTGTGGTGCGTTGTTGAAAATTGTGGGTCTCACCCTGCTTAATGTGTTGCCAGTTTTATTATTTTTTATTTTAAAGGAAATTAATAAATGAAGGGTAAAGAAAAAAATAGTCGTTGTTGTTGTATTAGACTACGCTAAAAAACTTTAGTAACTTAGTAATTAATAATTATTACTTATTTTAACAGTGGTTTAAGAATAATATGTTGTAGAGTATGTTCTATCTGGCAACACTTAGTTGAATATGCATGACGCGTGTATAAATTTGGCGGCAAAACCAAAAATATTGTTTTCATTTTAATATTTATTTTTTCACACAAAATATGTAGTTTACAAAGTCATATAAAAATAGAAAAACAAGTACTTAGAATCTTAAACAATCAATGATAACAATTTGAGCAATGATGAAAAAATGATGTGATTTTTAATCAAAAACAATGACTACATCAATTTAAAAGAGGGTATTTAACTGAAAATAGTTATTATTTTTGGCCTTATGAAACATTGATGCCTATTTGATTTGATTAGACATTTTTGGGTTCGGAGACGTTCTTATAATCTAACCCACTTGTTTTTATTTAATATATATATTATATATATATATAAAACATTATATATATAAAAAAAATAGGTAACAGGTCCTTTGTACATGGTACCTGAGTGAACCGCAGACAACGACTAGTAATATCAACCTCTTCTATAAGAACCTCCTCCTGATAATATATATTTGTATAACAAATACAAAAAAAAAGATATTGGTCTAGCCGTTCACGCGTGATGCCGTGACCAAGGAAATAAGGATTCATTTTTATATTTATATAGATTTGAGGCCTTCAATAATAAATATTTTGTAGTAATATACTTACCCCTAATTAAATTGTTGGTGCCTCTTTTATTAAACAAAGAACCTAAATAAATGTAGATGAAATGTAATGAGATACATAAAGCATAATTATGATGTGTGTAAGTTTATATGAGTTCAGTCCAATTGGCAGTATTTATAATGTTATTAAATACAATTATACATCGTATAAAAATACATTCTTATAAAACATCGTTAGTAATTTTTAATTATTATAAATTTAAGAGCGAGATACTACACCAGCGCTCCTCGCGGTCGATATAGGAACTAAAGCTAGAGGGCAGCACCGATTTTAGGCTATATTATGATATATTTTATTTTAATAATAATCATGCAATGTATACAAAACACTATACACAATGATATGGGCCTCGTCATATTTATCATTATGAACAATTTTAATTAAATTACCAATCCTGAAATCGAGAAAAAAGCGCATAGTCTCATAAAAAAGTGTTCTCAGAAAAAATGAAATGGAGGGAGCAATGACGTATTAATATATCATTGGAGCACCTTTTTTTTCTCGCTATTTTACGGTTGGTTGTTGTTCAAAATATTCGGTACTTTTGGCTGTCAGATGACAAAAATTTAACGGTGTATGTTAAAAACATTTGACGACAATTGCGAACAAAAATAATTAAACAATGAATGTTTTCCTAAGCCAAACACTAGTTTTTCTCAATATCGACCGATGCTGATGTAACCACAGTGTGAATTCAGGTCATTTTTGTAGTTTTGATCTCTTTAATCGTTGTTGATTTTTGCAAGAATATAATTACATATTTTGACGTTCATTTATAACACAGTAAAAAAAAAAGAATTACCTAATAACCAGGGGTCGGAATAGGTGGAGTTTTTAAGTACCAAATGATATAACATGACCTACGAAATCTTAACATGGATATGCCTTCTAATCCCAGGTTTCGGAGATAGAAAAATGTTTTCTAAAACTTTCGCCATTGAAATATATAATTGTGTTCTAAAACTATTATTTCCTATGTTACTATCCCCTCACACCACAAAAACTCTAAACTCGCAACTCGGAAGAACTTTACCTATTCCGGCCCGTGCTATTTATCGATACAATAGTCATAAGGTTTCTCCTGCATAGAAAGTTAATTTAATTAGTTATTATTCTTTGATTAGGTGCGCAACCGACAGTTTCGTCTAACCAAGGAATGAGGCAACAATACGCGCCGAATAACCATGTGACGAAAACATTAATTAATTAGTATATTTAATTTACGTTATAATATGTGAAACAGTTACAGGATCAAATATTTAAATGACATCTGTCTCGACTCGTCTCTTCGAAAATCGGAAATCTTAGACAAACACGCAGAGTAAGTACATTGAAAGATTTTTAGGCGCATATTGTATTTCGCTTCATCTTTGGTTTATTTAACAACAGTTCCTTCGAGAGGAATTTGGTTTGAAATTAAAGCCTTCTCCATATTTGTAAAGAAAAACATGGTCCACTTTTGTCCCCTTTTCTGAGAGGAAAGTCGTGACTAATAGTGGAATAGTTGAACCTCGCGTTCCCACTGACGACAAAACATGTTGCAAACATCTATCTAACTCTTTCTAACTCTCAAAGAGTGAGTGGGACAGGTAGCTGTGTGCAACATGTTTTGTCGTCAGGAACGCGGGGTAATAGGTTGACGAGAAATATTGTGATAGTCTCCTCTATTGAAATAGTCTAATATTTCATTCCAATTTTTATCTCGTTAATACTCTTTCAATCTAAGTTGTTCCTAGAACCTTCCAGATGTACAGTCAACAAAAGAGGTTTACACACAGGCAGTAAAGGACATTTGCGCTAGGCATCTGTGTGTTGACATAGATTGGGCTGTAAATAAATTATCTGTCAAAGGGTTTGTTATTGATGAAGCTAACAACAGTTTTTTTAACCCCCGACACAAAAACGACGAGTTGTTATAAGTTTGACGTTTCTGTGTGTGTGTATCCGTCTGTGGCATCGTGACTCCCGAACGGATGAACCGATTTGGTTTGAAAGGTGAATAAGTAGGGAGTGTTATGTTTGATAAAAATCGGTCGAGATATAATGCAATGGTGGGGTGTTTTTTACTTATTTAATTATAGATCAAAAAATCCAAATGGATCATCTGCCATCTGGAGATATAAGCACAACGCACAACATACCAACTAAATACCGGATTTGCCTTCCCTAAGTATCTATACTATAGCCATGACTATGACAGAGCTAACATCAACAGTCTGCATATTGACACTTCGCTTCTTTACTTCAATAGCGTGTTATCTTAAAAAACACAATTTTACAGTGCAGGCCATTGTTAACTTTCAAAAACTATTTTACCAATCAAATAGTTTTTTTTTACGTTAATTTGAGATAAAGTATAAATGTAAATAACTAAAGCTTTCTGAAATTATAAGAAAGTTTTTATAATAATTAAATCTTAAAAAGTGAGCATTCGTACTTCTCACGTTATTGAAGTAAAGAAGCGACATATTGCGTGATATATTATTCTACAATCTTTGTCAAAACAGGTTTTTAGGTTGTAAGACTCTGTTGCTAAAATTCATCTAGAATACCATTGTATTGGTAAACATTCTGCCGTTACGCAATAATATGCTAACATTTTTTTTTTGTGGCAAATGAGCCGATTGCGGCTATTCTGCCAGTGTCACGTTGAGACGGCGACTCGCTAAAGACCACCGTCGAGCTTTTGACTTCGTGGTAGATGTTAATCATAGCAGTTAAAATTTAAGATCGTTTTCATTTATAAATGTAGCCAAAATTTTTATTAATTTAGGAGAGAAGTGGGAGATAAGGGAATGAAAATTGGTTGGGAGAGGGATGTTACACTTGGGAATTTTTCGATAGAGGTCGATTGGGCAGTATATCCAGTGACATAACTGGACAAATGAAACTTAACAACTGAGGTGTCAAGATGACAACGTGCGAGTGATACCACTGGTGTTGCTGACGTCATCAGGCGGAGGTTGACGCTTACAATCAGGATCAGGCGGACCATAAGCTTGTTTGTCATCTTATACGTGTCATAGCGTTGTGTGGCATTGCAACAGTGTTGCCAAGTTAAATTGATATTTAGTTATTTTTCTTATTTTATTGTGTGATTATGATACTTTTTACCTGTCTGTGTGTGTCCTTGGTTGAGGGAATAAATATTATTTCTTTCTTTTTCTTTCTTTCTTTCTTTCTTATAACGTCATTAGATGCTTGTACGCTTACTTAGTTTTTGTCGACTGTACATCTACCTATTTATCCATTATCACAACTTTTTAAACGAATATAGAAGAAGGCTTTGAATATAATCTTAGATTTAGTGTTTAGATTTAATTCGGCGAAGTAGTTTCCCTGCAATAACCACGGCGAGCGCTAGTAGCGACGCGGCGAGAGACGCGCGCAGTGAACAGCCTGCCCAGGCGCACAGTAGCAGCACCAACACGCCCAAACTGTGTGGTAATTATGCACAGACTAGCATACTTGCCCCTTAGAGAGCCATAGGCAGTTAAAATGGCCACATTAGATGAAACTCACAGTAATGTCAATAACTTGACCTTGCATTGTATAAGCTTTTTGAACGATGAGAGGTCAGCTTATAATGGAAATTTATAGTATGGTCATATTGCGGTTCATCAAAAGTGGCTATTTTAGGCCCTGATCACCATTTTAAAAGGGGTAGAGTATCAATTTATTGGTCGACTCCTGAATTGAATAGACCCCGAGAATGATTGGCCTCCTCCCCAAGCGTTTCAGGGCAGGGTCAGTGTCCCCACCCTAGATTTGGGCTTGCTCGCTTTTCATCACTTGTCATTATAGGGAGATCTGTCTGTCCCTCTACAACTGTTCATTCCACATCCTTTTAAAATAAATTATTCTTAAATCTTAAACTTAAGACTACATAGCTATCGTTATGATATTAGGCATTAACGAATGCTTAATATCTTTAAAGATCTAAGTATTAGTGAGAATCAAAGAGATTTGTTCCTTAAACTAAATAATTTATATACAATTTTGTTTGAAAATTATTCTTAAACATAATTTTATTAAAATACTGCCTTTTGGACTGCCGTTTTTGTAATAATTTAAAATATAATGATACGTGTATGTAATGTATAATTGTTTTAAAAGGTGCCTTTAAAATCATTCAGTGATTATGTAAGCGAAATGTACTCAACATGAAATATGCAGTATCTAAACTGAATAATAGAGGAACGTAAATAAATATGTATTTTTGACTTGAATGCCTTTGCCGTCAAAAGATGGAACGCGTGATTCATTTTCAAGTAGCCTTCTGACTCTTAGACACACCCGAAAGGACTGCTTGAAACTGATCTTACATGAAAATCTTCTTTGCATACTTCAGGGAAGGGTTGGACTTAGTAATGATATGTTCAGGGTTAAAGGAATTGAACTTTGAAATATACCTAAAATTTATAAGGAAATTGCTACTATAGAAGAACTAAGCAAACATTTTGTTGACGCTACCGAAGATGCTAACAATAAAGACACCTTTTAAAACATGAATGTTTTCATAGAAAATATAATGTTATTAACCATGAAATGTAAATTAAATGGTAGTTAACACTCTATGGGTGAATTTCGACATGCGGTAATGGTAGCCAAATTTGTCCAAAAGACTATATTTTAATAAAATTAGTGTTAAAATAATTAGTTTTCGTATAAAAATAAGGTTTTAAGGAACAAATTTCGCTACCAATTTTATTTGGTTGAATTAATGTTATGAGGATATATTTAAACTCGTATTCAAAGATGAAGATACTCGAGACCCCAAAATTGGATGGGAAAGAAAAATGGGTGACGATTTTAAAGAGAAAGAATTATAATACTAAGGTTTTTGGTAAATGAAATGAAATGATGAAATGATATTTATTTCTGTAAATAGATCTTTTAAGACACTTTTACAAGTCGTTTTTTTACATATTTTTTTTAACTAGATGGCATCGACGTTTCCTATCTGACGACCTCTGAGAAGAAACGTCGAAACAAACTCAGAGAAACATGGTCTCTTTTAAAGTCCAGACAATAGTTATATTATATGCGAGTTCAATGGTAAGTTTGATAACTAAATAATAGAAACAGATTTTGCTTTGTGGTTTAATTATAATAGCATTGTAAAAAAGTTGACTTAGTAAATCAACGATAAAATCCATTTTGAGTTGTTGTCGATTTTGAGTGTAAAAAAGTTCAATCTAATCTGAGACGAGGATAATAAGTACGGAGGAAATGACAAGTGTGTTTTGTATTTTTACGATAATTATACATGTAGGCCCGTGGGCAATGTAGTTAGGAGGATCCATGATCCTAAAGGTCAGATAATGGCCAAGTAGACGTGAGTAATCGGGCGAGGAGAATAAAATCACTTTTGTTCTTAATCACTTGGTTATAATTTAACAAGTCACAGAAATATAATCACTAAAACATTCGGAACACTTAATTAGAGAAATAAATTAAGACACTCCACCGAACACGTGGCGTACGCTCGAGATGCAAACGGATTGTGACCGAATGGCCGCCGCCCACTGACATCTATATCGCGCCAGCACTCGGTGTTGCGTCAGAGCGGATGTGACGTATCACAGTTGCCACTCTAAAATATTCGATGCGCCGTCACGGCCAGACTGACATTCGCACGTCCTCGTGCGTCTCTTCCTGTTTAGCTGTCACTCTCCTATCTGCAAAGATTACAAAATACCATTTGCAGAATACAACCCACATACGCTCGTCCATCACTGACACACTACGAAGCCTACGCATTACATTACACTCCGGTTCAATACAACTATTATTTGGACCAAGCCATGTAGCCAAGACCCCACTTACGTTAGTTACTCAAATACTACGAACCAACTGATCGGGACAACTGAAATAGGCGTCCCTTCGACCAGCCATCATCTCCTATGATGACATGGACCGGACAACCCTTCAGCACCCCTTTGATCAGAAAGGCGTCCCTTCGACCAGCCATCATCTCCTATGATGACATGGACCGGACAACCCTTCAGCACACTTGATCAGAAAGGCGTCCCTTCGACCAGCCATCATCTCATATGATGACATGGACCGGACAACCTGCTAGTCAGCGCAGTAAGTAAGTAAGTAAGCAAGCGGCACCTCATAGGCTACACAACTGGTCTCTCATAGGCTACACGAATAGCCTCCCATAGACTACACATCCAGCCTCTCATAGGCTTCACATCTAGCCTCTAATAGGCTACACAACCAGCCTCTCATAGGCTACACATCCAGCCTCTCATAGGCTACACCCATCAGCCTCTCATAGGCCGCACACTAACCATAGTGCAGTGTTTCGAACCTCAACCAATATAAGGCAGTGTATTAGATCGAACACTCACGTTCGACCAAGTACACCCCCGCCTAGCTGCTATGAAACATCGACCCATATGAGCCAGTTCCTTTAATCACACAACACATTAAATAGCCAATATCAAACTACATGCCGACTTTTATCGCTTTCAGCATCAGCTGATATATCCCCAGTCTCTTGAACATGAACCACCGCCGTCCCGGCCGTCTCTGAATTATTGGTTAAAGTGGTGGCTACATCTACTAAGCCTTCATAGCCCCCGGGTACCGCACGAAGTTTTTCATGGGCATATTTGTTACTCCTGTTAAAACCTTCAATGTTTTTCAGTTCGTATCTGCCACTCTAGCTAAGATAAACGGGCCCTTAAATTTTCTATTTAGTTTGGTCTGACTTCTTTAGCTACATTTTATAAAGACAAAATCACCCTTATAGAATGGTTTTATTGCTGCCCTACCACGATTAAAACGCCTAATTTCTGAATTAGTCCCATGTGTAATATTGTGAGTTGCAATGTCATGAATTCTTTTAAGTCTAAAGAAACGTAGTGCAGGTTCAGAATCTAGAGCTATACTGCCTAAAGCCTAAAGATTGCCTATATAATACCTAAAGATCGCGCTCGTATGTCGAACATAATTTCTGTAGGTGTGTTACCCGGAAACCCAGACCGTGTATTATTTAATGACAATTGAACCTCTGGGAGCTTGTCGTACCATGTCTTGTTAGGATCATTTTCTACTATCGTAAGAAGACATTTCAGCGTGCGCATGACTCGCTCTACTTGTCCGTTCGCCCTACTGGAGCCAGTGGAGATGAGGTGGAGTTCTATACTATGGTCGCTACAAAATTGTTTCAAGTCTGCACTTAAGTAGCACCTACCCTGATCTAGGATAATTCGCGTTGGAGCGCCAAAGAGACAAACAGTCTTCCTCAACGCACTGATTGCGCTAGCTGTATCTAGAGAGGCAGTATACTCAAAAAACACATATTTAGTAAAGGCATCGATTATAACTAAAGCGTACTCTTTCCTATCGCTCTTGCTACTAAGTTTACCTGTGATGTCGACATGAATAGGGTGCCATAGTGTAGTAGATGCTTTAGGTATAGGATGGAGTTGAATCTGTGGCACCCCAAAGCACCCCTTCGAAGCTTTACATACTATGCATGAATTAACGAATAGACAAACCTCCTTAGCCATGTGGAAACCAGTATTGTTCATATATTTTACCTAAGGCTATTTTCCCCACCTAGGTTCTTAGGTAATTTCTGAATGTACATGGTTAATAAAAGTCAACGTTAGGGGGCCTGGCATTAGTGGGAGTAAAAAACTACACTAATTGCGCTCAATTTTCCGATATAGAACCCTTTTACGGACATCGTAATTGTGCGCAATTGCTTCAGGTATCTCATTGTTGTTATGTTTATTGATGAGATCCTGAATCTCACAGTCACGCCTTTACCCTACAGCTAGTCGACCCTGGTGCAGTTCGAGAAACTGAACACCTCTATTTTCCGTCGTCTTTTCGTGTTCCTGATGGAATTGGATTCATCGGATATTATCTCTGGCGAAGGAATCCTTCGCCAGACAGGAAGACAGGAAATCGGTATGTTCTATGCTACTTCCTTGCTTGTGAACTATATCAAAATGTTACGCTTGCAAAAAGAATGCCCACCATCTATGTACTCGCGGAGTTGGGTCAGTTTTAGCTTTCGATGCCTTAAGGGAGTGACAGTCCGTGTACACAGTAAAATATTGCCCATACAAGTAATGTCAAAAATTTTCGACAACTCAACCAACCGCCAGAGTCTCCGGCTCATAAGAATGATACCGTGACTTCACGTCGATTGTTCGTTCGCTAAAGTAAGAAACTACATGAGGTACACAGTCCTTTCTTTGAATCAATATTGCCCCGTACCTTCGAAACTGGCATCTGTGTGAATCTCGATAGGTAGGTCATGGTCAAATATCTTCAGAAATGGTTCTTTTGTTAAAGGGTAAAGCAGTCCTACTATGCGAGTGTAACTTTGTATAAACCTTCTAAAATATGTTACTAGATCTAAGAATTGCCTAACTCGAGAAGCAGCTTTAGGAACAGGAGCGTCAACCTAAACATGTACTTTCCTAGGACTAGGGGTTACTTCTCCTGCCCTTATGATATAACCAAGGTAGTCTATTTCGGTTTTCGTCAATTTTCGTGAAGCTTTAGACTAGCCTTTTAATGTTCGATCGAGGTGGTCTAAGCCTTCGGGTACCTTCGCCAAATAACACAAATCGTCATCCATATACGCTAAAGCTACATTATCCTTTAGAGTACCTAGGCTAGGGCCTTGTTAATACAACGCTTATACACGGACGCGGCGTTTCTGAGGCCAAATGGCATAGCCCAATACTCATATTGGTCATCAGGGGTCACAAATGTCGTCGCGCTATGCTATCGCTATTCGGGTCAACCACTGTTAGGTGGTAGCCTGAAGCAATATCATTTGAGGAAAAGCATTGGACACCATTAAGGTGGTCTATCTGCTCGTCTATTCTAGGTGGAGTAAAATGTTCAGATCGTGTACTGGAGATTAACTCCTTATAGTCTACGCACATCCTGTCTGTATTATTCTTCTATCTGTATTACGCGAGGAGAATAGGACTAGCAAAACGGTGATGAACTTCCTCAAATAACTCCTACTTTTTAAATGGGATTCCACTTTTTCTTTAACAATTTCTCTTATCTGAGGGGAATAAACTATATTGGTGTCATTATGATTTTAATAGGATCAAAAGGGTCTGTGAGTAACACTCCGGTAGTCACACGGCCTAAGGATATGCCATCAATGCGAATTCACTATACTTTATTATTATTCTAATAACGGGACTTTTACCTTCACCCTACAAGTTGGTATCAATATCATTAAAGTCAAGTAATTAGGGGTTTCTGTAAAGTTAACTTCCTTGCGTACTGAGAAAGTAGTATGATCACTGTCTATACGCACATTGTTATCTACATGAACACTGCTATCTAATAAATCCCAATTATTACAGGTTTCGTAATCGAATCATCTGCTACTATATGAAATAATATGGGCAATGAAATGTTCTCAATATGAACTTGACTCAAAACCTGAGAGACACATTTAACATTTTCTTTGCCTAAACCCCAACCCCAAGAAAAACTACATTACTACGCAAAATACCCGGGAACTTATCGGCATAACTACACATTACAAGCAAGCAAGCAGATCCACTGTCGAATAGAAAAGAAACGAGCTCACCGGATAATGTAGTCAGGTTACTCCTCGATGGTTTGAGTCCGCAGATATAAACTGCCTTGACCGTAGCTGGACCACGCCCACCGCCCTTACGGCGTAGACACATCGATGCTAGATGACCTGGCTTTCCGTAGTACTGATGCGGTACTTGTCACTTGTATTCGATGTCTGATCTGAAGTCTTGACTCCACTTACTGGATCCTCTCGACGCTTGCGACAGTCAACTGCTCCAAGTTCTTGTATATTACGGCCATTGATGTGAATTCCCATGATTTTACATTACTCCTCTATGTCAGCGTCTGCCTCATCGGGATCAAATCGAACATACTGCTACGGTGATATGCTGCTGCTGGTGAACTGCGGCTGCAGAGCTACCAGTAAGCGAGATAACAGCATTTCCATATTTTTTTTAACAAATTTGGTGGGTACTCCGACACACGTGGCTCATTTACGTTGCCATTCTCCTCAATAGGTTGCCCTTCGGATCCCACTTCTGATGTAGGCCCGTGGGCAATGTAGTTAGGAGGATCCATGATCCTAAAGGTCAGATAATGGCCAAGTAGACGTGAGTAATCGGGCGAGGAGAATAAAATCACTTTTGTTCTTAATCACTTGGTTATAATTTAACAAGTCACAGAAATATAATCACTAAAACATTCGGAACACTTAATTAGAGAAATAAATTAAGACACTCCACCGAACACGTGGCGTACGCTCGAGATGCAAACGGATTGTGACCGAATGGCCGCCGCCCACTGACATCTATATCGCGCCAGCACTCGGTGTTGCGTCAGAGCGGATGTGACGTATCACAGTTGCCACTCTAAAATATTCGATGCGCCGTCATACATATCATGGAAAAAAATTTGACACTGAAATTACAATGAATGCATTATTTTACAGAATAATAGGAAATAATCAATCTTTGAATACGGTTCAAGTAAAATTTGGGTTTGTTGCTCAAACGTGCATCAATTATAACATCATCTAAATAGACTAACATTATAAATTAATGATTTGTTTACAATTCTCAACTAACCTTAGTTCCTGCTCGGTGACTGCTAATGTTCTTCCGCAGGCAGCTGCTTTTACGGCTAAATGGTCAAATTCACTCGATTGCGACTGCAATTGCGATTTTAATTCTGGAATAGATATTTGATGGTAACCAGTTGCAAAGTCTCGTAAAATAAACATTTGAATATTGTGATCCTAACCAAGAACTAAGTGAAAGCTAAGAGTTCTTGGCAATTACTATCCATGACAAACCTTCCAGTGGTCACCGGAGAACTAAATTTCCCATATATCAATTCGTCACAGAAGTTACCGGTCGCTTAGACTATAGCAGGTTTTTGTATGAAAGTTCATATTTGATAATTCATTGTTAGGTACGGAATGACAGCGCGCTTAATATTTGTCTAACTGTATTAGTGCCAGTGCCAAGGTCATATCTACAATATTGACGGAAGCTGAAACAATATGTGTAGTCATGAAGAACTTACCAGCTATTTCTTCTAGTAACTCCTTCTCTCTTTTAATTCTTTCTTCTTCTCCCTCCTGGCGGCACTCCATCTTCATTCTGGATAGACAATTCTCTTTGTCTTCCATGAATTGTTCCCATTGGTCATCTGTTGAATAGTTTTGACATGTTTTATTTTAATTGTCGATCTCGGACAGCCAAGTAGTAATCACAAATCTCTGACGTTTCACGGTGAAGGAAAACGTCTCAACGGCTTGCGAAGTCCCCGCTCACAGGCCTTTGCAGTGGTTTTAGTTATACGCCTCTAATTCTGAGAGGAGGCGGTCTCCTATCTACTATTCTAGAAACCTAACCTATTTATATACTATCTTACTAGATAGTAAATGGTTTTATGAAAAATAATTCAACAACTATGATCAAATCTTACCCATCTCCTGTCGATGTTGTTCTTTGAGCTTATTGACCTGTTCCATTCGTTCCGCTAGGAGCTTCAGTCTGGTTGATTCTAGAAGATTCTTAGCCTCATCTGCCGCTGTAGTTGCCTGCTCTTCTATAACTTTTAGCTTTTGTGACCATTTTTCTATAAGGCTTTCTGTAAAAAGATTGAGTTAGAATTTATTTGTTTTAAATTCTGGATTCTGGAATTTACGCGAATATCTATTTCAATTTCTACATCCAATAAGGTTTTATTGTGTAAACGTGGTTACGTTTTACCGATTTTATCGAGTTATATCAACGTTTCGGATCCTTTACGCAGGTTTTTCCCGAAGGATACGGTGAGCTTGTCTGCGTTACCGGACCAACTAATTATTACCAAAAATATAAGGTATATTATAATGGATATGAACCGACTTCCACCGAAATGGTGGTTTATATGGAATTTGGAATATAATATTTTTTAGCATTAAATATTGCGAAATGGTCACAAAGATACAAAAAAATATGACCAAAATAAAAAATATATGCGACTAACTAGGGAGACAGACATTCTGTCAGACACAAAAAGAAACACAGTCGAATTAGGAACCTCCCCCACCTTGATGTCAGTGAAAAACCATCTTCTACTATACCTTTTTCCTTTTCAAATCGTTCGGTCAAGTCTTCCACCTTATTAGCGTAGTTGATGTCTGCCTTGTCTAGCATGTGTCGTAGTTGCATGATGTCCCAGTCGGCTTTGCTGTGGGCTTCTGCGATGGCATGCTCGAATTGACTCTCCTTGTTCGCTAGAACTTCTTTGAGGTTTTCGAACTGAAAGAGCAAGTTCACATATAGCTTTATAAAGTCTGGCCATGCATAAATCTGCTGTGTGCAAGGAAATAAGAGAAGTATTGGCATTTACTATAAAATATGATGTAGAGAAAGGCAGACAGATGGGGGAAGATGAAAGGAGGCAGACCCATTGAGTAAGATAGAGAACTAGGGAGCCCTCTCCTTATGTCTGTTTCTTTTTCCATCTGTCATTTGTAATCCGTGACAGATCTTCCTAGACAGGGAGAGAGGATGGGGGAGAGAACGATAACAAAAGATAGAGAGAAATGTAGAGTATGAGGGAGTGGTGAATGTTGAGAAAAAAGGAAACAGAGATTATTCCTTGTGCGAATCCAAACTAAGTTTACATATTGTTCAAAAGGTTATATTACTTAATTCAGTTATTCAGTAAGTACTTAGTGAAGAAAAAAACTAGCGTAGATCAGAGCTTGAATATAAATGAATTAAAAAAAAATCTTTTAGTGTTCACAAAGAAATAAATTTTCTTATTAAAGAAAATATATAGTGAAAGAAAAATTCGATCTCAGGCAGGGTTTGAATCTGCGTCTCTCTGTTTAAGTACACCAGACGCTTTGCCAACTAAGCTACCGAGACCACTGACCATTTTCTTTAATAAGAAAATTCATTTCTTTGTGAACATTTCGCAATATTTAATGCTAAAAAATAATCTTTAAATTTATATTTATTCAACCACATTTAACTAAGCTTTAAGTCAATTTCATAGTGGCCTTATTTCCTAGAAGTCGACTTACCCTAGTGGTGACCTCTCTGAGCTTCCTGTCGGCGTTCCTGACCTCCTGGTCGGCTTCAGCCCTGAGCTGCGCGAGCGCACACCTGGTGCGTTCGGCGTGGCTCCGCTCGAGCGCCGCTCGCGTCGACGCGGACGC
Source organism: Subacronicta megacephala (assembly GCA_958496365.1). NCBI lineage: Eukaryota > Metazoa > Arthropoda > Insecta > Lepidoptera > Noctuidae > Subacronicta > Subacronicta megacephala. The sequence goes on along the minus strand of OY292542.1, from coordinate 5,082,043 downwards.
GGCTTGGTGCTCAGAGCGGAGAGTCTCGACAGCCTGCGAGTGTTGTTGCTCCAGACGTTGAATTTCCTGAAGGAGAATCATATTATTTGCTGGTGAAGACATCAAAATTTTATTTTAATAAGGTACGTAGTTGACTGGTGTTAAAAAAATAATAATTAATTGGTGGTTAAAATAAGGTCTATTGTATTACAATATAATTAAATATAAGGTTTATATTGAATTATATTACGATGTATATATTTATTTATTCCCTCAGAATTGATTAATTATTTATTGATTAATTTGTTATAGACGTACAATTTACAAAAACATAAAAAAACATGAATTTGGCATCCAAGGAGAGATGATCAACCTTAATGGAATCAATGATGAGTTTCAAAGCAGATGTTAAGATCCAGCCGTCTTGTCTATTGAAATGTGGGTGATTTTTAATTTCAATACCCGCGCTAATCACCTTAGTTAGGAATCGGGCAATCGGCGTTTTTTTGCAAGGAGTTGTGGTTTATCAAATTCTTTATGCATAGTTATTTTTTCACTAACCTTACGATACCGTTCCTCTTTCTCCTTCCCACTGACTGTCTCTCTCTCCAACAGCTCTTTCAGCCGGTGTACTTCAAGTTTAAGTGCCTCTTCTCTAGTCTCCACCTTTTGTAGTTGAAGAGTTAGGGATTGGACGGACCGCTGCTGCTCTGTGACAACTCCCCGCAACTGCTGGAGCTCTGCCACGTGGGCTGCTGAAGGTTTCGGCTCAGATTTCAGCTGTTCTACTGTTGCTGTAAGCTGAAAATTTGAAAAGTATATAAATACAAACACTCAACGCCTTTTTCCCATAGGGGTAACCAGAAACTAAAAAACACCATTTACTACGATTCTTGGATAGTTCTTTTGCTTCATCCACATTTATTCATCTTGTAATACATACGCGTCGGTTAGTCGCCTTTCATCCAATTCTCGACATGCCCAAACCATCTCACATCTGCATCAACTCCACCTCGCAACACCAGAGGAGTCACAAGTGCGTTGCCAGCCTTTTAAAGGTTTGGGCCTCCGGTATCCTCACTCACTCAGCGAAACACACCGTAAGCGTTGTTTTACGCCGGTTTTGGTATCAGTCCGATCGAGCCGGCCCATTCGTGCCGAGATATGCTGAAGCATGGCTCTCCAAGGGACTCTTCATTATCATCATCATCAGCGCGTATTTGTCCACTGCTGGACGTTGGCCTCTTTAAGTGAACGCGTCAGAGCCCGATTTTCAGCACGTTTCACCCAGTTGCTGCCAGCTGTCTTCCGCAAATCGTCACTCCACCCGGCCAGAGTATACCACACTACATTTGCCTGAAGGGACTCTTACCTACTGGTTTCTAACACTTACGCGAATATTAGACATTGAAATAAAACTACTTTTTACGGATTTTATCCCACCCGTGACCATGGATGCTGTAAAGGATCGATCCGAAACGTCGGGAATTAAAATAATCAATATCACGCGATAAAATCCGTAAAAAGTAGTTTTATTTCAGGGACTCTTACCTCCTTGTTATGTTTGTCCGCGTCCCTTGCTCGTTTCTCTAGCTCCCTCATCTTCCACTCGCAGTCGGCCAGCATACGCTCTGCGCGCGCCGCAGCCTGCGAGCGCGCCGCCTCGTGGGCAGCTCGCCATTTTGTTGTATTTGCTTCTGCTGCTACTAGCGCCTGGGAAATATATTGATAGAAGCTTAAAATGTGTGTAAAGACTGCTTCATTAGTTTTGTGGTCCGAAGCGCGGCTGCTACACTTAAGTCCTGGGTTCGATCCCCAGGTCAAGCAAAGTGTTATTGGGTTTGTGTGTTAGTCTGGATTTGTGCCCGGTTAATGGCAATAGGCTCGCCCCGTATTAAATTGGACCTAAACATACCGGAGAAGTGTGGGTGTATAATAGTGCACCTCTGCCTGATCTTTCGGAGAATATAGGTATGTTTAGGTCCCATGTAATAGGGGGCGAGCCTATTGCCATTAACCGGGCACAAATCCAGACTCCGAGCTGCTACTGGGAATTTCATAGAAAAACCCAACAACACTGCTAGACCTGGGGATCGAACCTCTAGCGTAGCAGTCGCGTTTAGGACCACTAGACTAATGAGGCTGTCTTTCATTTTCATTGTCAGTAAATATTTTTAAAGATATTAATTTGAGGTTTAATTAGCAGATGGCGCTGCCATCGTCACCTAAAGCCGTAGAATGTGGAAGAAAATTCGACATCACGGGTAGTAGTCTCGAATTCTCGATAGCTTTGTGGGAAAAGCATCCGGTATACTTAACCAGAGGGAAGCAGGTTCTCACCCTGCTTGAGGTAATAAACATGAAGATCTCACCTCTTGCGCCTTGTGTTCTTGCAGTACTTTCTCCTGCTCTAGTCTATCCTTGTCTCGCTCCAGCGCGAGCACGCGGGACTCGAGCTCTGCTCTCTGTCCGAGAGCATCTTCTAACTCTGCTCTGATCTGACGAATCGATTCATCTAGAAAATAGGATGCATATCATCAATGAGCCATTTGAACTCAAGACAAGGGTTTGGGAAGTCATTGTCAAAGTTTGGTAATGAACATATTTAGGAAGATTTTGTATTAAGTAATTATTTGTTAAGCTTGTAGCGAGGCGAAGTGTGTTGCCCCTCCAAGCGACGGATCCAACAAGGCAGGTGTTTTGCCCGACAGTTGATAAAGAGCGGTTGTATTTATACTAGTGGCGCGGTAAACTTCGCTTGCGCGATTTAGGATTTGCTTCAACGTAATTCGCACTGTAGCGCGCTAGATGCGACACGATGGACCGACGATTTAAAAAAGGTAGCTGGCTTGGTTGGCGCTCTTTGCGGGAGGCCTTCGTTCAGCAGTGGAAGGGGATAGGCTGATCACGCCTGCCTTCCCCGAAGGGTTAGGCAGAGGTGTACTAATGTACACCCACATTTCGCCGGTATGTTTAGGTCCCATGTAATAGGGGGCGAGCCTATTGCCATTAACCGGGCACAAATCCAGACTCCGAGCTGCTACTGAGAATTTCATCGAAAAATCCAATAACACTTTGCTCGACCTGGGGATCAAACCCAGGACCTCTAGCGTAGCAGTCGCACTTAGGAACACTAGACTAAAGAGGCAGTCAATAGGCCGATATGATGATGGTTACCGTTTCGCCTGTGTAGCTGGTCCGCGAGGTTTGACGAGCAGGCCCTGGCCGCTGTCAGCTCTTCCTCCAGCGACCTGCTCCGCTGACGCACCAGCTCCGACTCCTTGTAAGCCGACGCGAGCTCGCATTTCAACTCTGAAATGAGAAATGTTTTTTTTTTTAAAGAGCTACTAGCGATGTGGGTCACACATTACTTGTATTCTTGTTAACCCCTCGTGCTAAGCTAAATGCTTGTGTTACGAGTGGGTTCACGTCGGTAGTGCAATGGGTGGGTTTTCTAACCGGCAACCACAAGATCGCAAGTCCGACGCCCTAGCCATTAGGCTACCGCCGCTTCTAATTTGGTAAAGACTGTGCAAAAGAGAGCTTAGCTTAGAGTGACTCGTGCTCGTGCAATAACATCGATGTTGTAAAAATTTGTTATTTGACATCCCCAGAAGCACGACAAGTTATTTAAACAATTTGTTCCTGCGACATGCCTCTAGAATATGATTTATTAGCTTAATTTGTAAATAAAATAAAAAAGCCTTTTATTTCTTGCATTTTACATGAGTTTTACAATTAACAATCCTACAATTAACAAAACAACCTACAATTAACTTGTTAGGTTACCTACAATTCATTTTATTTATTTATTTATTTTAATTTTTTTTGCTTAATTTGTAACTAATTAACAAATGTAATCAAATCTTAGAGTAAATTTTAAGGCTAAAACGACAGCTTTGGGCGTGAAATTAATTTTATTCTTGGTTTTTCGCAAATTATTCGGCTATAACACATTCTAGGTACATGGCAGTAGAAATTGCTACATCAACCACTAACCAGAAGACGCAGGTTCAACACCTGCTCGCGGTCCAATTTTTCCTTCACTAAAATAACTTTATAAACTTTGCATGGACAAAGTCTAAGAAATACAAAAAGATAACCAAACAATCATTGAATATGGCGGCCAAGGAGAGACGATACGATTAAAAGATGTATTTAAAAAGATAAAGATTATTTAATCAATTTAATCTCATCAGAATCAAATTTCAAATACTTACATCAAATAAGTTAAATGAGGAGAGTACGCAGCATCAGTTAAATTTAGCTGTGATGGAAGTTTCTCGAAAATACTTTAATTACGGGAAGTGATCGAGGAATTTTTGGCGTCAAAACATCCTTATGTCGTATATCAAACTAGTTTAATATAATATTTTGCACTCAGACATAATTTTATATACCATCACGCTTGTATTCTCCGAAAGGAAGGCAGAGGTGTACTTTCTTCACCCACATTTCACCGGTATGTTTAGGCCCCATGTATGTAGATAATAGGATGCGAACCTATGCTAAAGTGAATTTTGGTGGTTCTAAATGCAACTGCTATGCTAGATGTCTTGGTTTCGATTCCCAGGTCGAGTAAAGTGTTATTGAGTGGTTTTTCTATTAAATTCCCAGTAGCTTCTCAGTAACTGCTCGAAGTGCTCGAAGTTTGGTTATAATAATTATGTGCCCGATGAATGGCAATAGGCTCAGACCCATTTACATGGGACCTAAACTCACCAGCGAACTATGGGTGTATAAAAAGTACAGGACCTAGATACACCTCTGCCTAACCCTTCGAGGAATACTAGCGTGATGGGGTATGTATGGTACGATTTTACCGCGCTACTTCAGAAAAAAAACAAGAATAATATCAACGAAACAAACCAAGTTATTTCGTACGAACTGTACATAAATGATACCTAAACTCTTAAATCCTATGTGATGAAAAGAAAAATGGCTGCCGTTTCGAATTCCGAACTGTCTTAACAGTTTGTTTGACAGCTTCGGCTCGGAACTGTGGCAGCGCATTACTTTGGTAGATTGGTGGATTTAATGAACGATAAAGTTGTTAATACAAGTTAACGTTTTATTTCTGTGGTGATTATCGAGTGGAGAGACAGATAAATATATTCTATAAGCCAATATATTAGGTGGTGTTAGAGGAAGTTAGCAATCAGAGGAATATAAGATAAGTATCCGCTCCGCGTTTCATACAATAGTTGTTTGGTCCTATCTTGAATTTTAACAAATGTAAGTCTTTGAAATTTTGCAATAACAATGTTAACATTAAAATACGTGTTCCTTCAAGGAACTTCCTTGTACGCACGGCTATATATCAAGCTATACGAAACCAGTTTACGCTGGCCTCTTATTGTATAGAAACCCATACAGTGCGAGATCAGCTTAAACTAGTTCTGCATAGGTTGACCTGTAGCCGTGTGTACGTAAAACTTTATTTCGATATACGGTGAAAAAGTTGCACGACCTCAAAGATTTAATTTTCAACTAAAAACGGCCAATTTTATGCTAGTATTTTAAGATAATGTATCAATACAGAACAATTTTGACTCTTTCCTCTCACCGAGAGGAAGCCTGTTCCCCAGCAGTGGGAACAGGCTGATTTTGTATGTTTGTATGCTGCAGCTAATGAAAATCAACGCCCAAAATACTTGATTGCAAACCCACAATCTTTGTTTTGGAACGTTCAGATTGAGAGAAAGGTGATGTCGTCACTGACAGTCAATGTTCACAAACAAAGACAGACGGCAAACGTACAGTCACGAACAAAAATATGTACACATACCATCACGCCTGTACTCCCCGAAGGGTTAGGCAGAGGTGCACTAATTGTACACCCACACTTCGCAGGTACGTTTAGGTCCCATGTAGGGATGTTAAAAAATAATCGATTGTTAAAAAAATTTTTCGTTATTATTTTGCAAATTGTTTATAGACATTGCATTATCAAAAAAGTCGATTTTTATATAATCGATTTTTTTGGGAGAAATAAAAACCGTTTTTTTTACCGTAAAGTCAAATCCCTAGTCCCATGTAATAGGTGGCGAGCCTATTGCCATTAACCGGGCACAAATCCAGACTCCGAGCTGCTACTGAGAATTTCATAGAAAAACCCAATAACACTTTGCTCGACCTGGGGTTCGCATCCAGGACCTCTAGCGTAGCAGTCACGTTTGGAACCATTTGACTAAAGGGGCAGTCGAACGAAAATATGTACACATTCACTGAAATTCGAAAGCAATTTCGTTCTAGATTATCTAAGTACTCAAATGTCGAAATAAAAAAGAAAAGTATGTGTTAAGAGGGACTGCCTCGTTAGTCTAGTGGTCTCAAGCGCGACTGATTCGCTTGAGATCCTGGGTTCGATTCCCAGGTCGAGCAAAGTGTTATTGAGTTTTCTATAAAATTCTAGCAGCTCAGAGTCTGGATTTGTGCCCGGTTAATGGCAATAGGCTCGCCCCCTATTACATGGGGCCGAAACATACCGGCGAAGCGTGGGTGTACACTGTACAGTGGGTTAAAGCGGTTACCTGACCCACCGAGACCCCGCCGTCCCACCTAGGGTGGGTCAGGTAACAGCTATAATCCACTGTTCATTAAGTACAGCTCTTTCTAACCCTTCGGGTAGTACAGGCGTGATGGTATGTTATTTTAAGAGGCTCTGTCAGCAAAAAGCTCATAATTGAAATCAAAAGCTACAGAGAAAATCGTTGTTGATTTTTACTGAGTGTGTAGGTATTGGTGTTTGTGACTGTACCCACGCGGTTATGAGTCAGAGCGACATACAGTTTGTTCGAAATAAGTAAGCCGATCGGAAGTAGTCTGCAAGTCGCTGCGCAGTAGTAATTTTTACGTCAAAATCAGTAGTGCGCATGCGTGGTAATGGCGCGAGGGGCGGGGTCAGCGCGTCTTCGCTGTTTCACTCAATCCTTAGTGTTTGATGCATAATTCTGTCTCACTCCCCCAGTGCAAGTACACAGTCAGTGCCAAAAGTGCTACGCGTTGTTTTTATTTTGACGTTATTGTTGTTTAGTTCTTGGATATTGTTTTTGTTATTTCTCATTGCTAATGTATTATTGTGGTTTGACCTTGTTTCTTTTTGCTGAAAAATGCCTAAACGCAACACTGTTTTGCAAATCTGTGGACTATTTAAAATTTAAATGACAGTTTAATGATTTTGTGAAAATTCAAGTATGGATTTTATCAATAAAACTATCCAGCAATATTACACGTAATGTTAAAAAAAAATATATCTTATTTTCGAAATTATTTGAATACGTTTCCGAACGCTAACACTTTATTACGCGACTGTAACTGCGCGGCCCCAGAAAACGGCTAACTTCCGATCGGCTTACTTATTTCGAACAAACTGTACAATACGATGTAATGACCTATAGCTGAAGAAAGTGGCGACTGCTGGCGTCCAGCCAACATCAACTGATCCGATGTACCGTGTTTCAAAACATGTTGCAAACATCTATCTAGCTCACAAAGAGTGAGTGGGATAGGTAGCTGTTTGCAACATGTTTTGTCGTCAGTGGAAACGCGGGGTTAGAGTGCACTTGTTTTTGTAAAGTTTTTAGACAAGCGTTCGTTTTATAGTTTTAGTCGCTGTGCTTCCGTTTTGCCCAGCTCCTAAGGATCGGAGCGTGTTGATAGATAGCCTATAGCCTGCCCTACAAATGGGGATAGCTAATACTTTTTAAAATCCTTGTAGTTTTTTAGTAAAAAAAAGCTTACTAGCTAAGTTAGTCGCACATTACTAGTATCTAGTATTCTTGTTAACCCCTCGTACTTAGCTAAATGCTTGTATTACAAATGGGTTCACGTCGCTAGTGCAATGGGTGAGTTTCGAACCGGCAACCACATGATCGCAAGTCCGATGCCCTAGCCATTAGGCTACTGCCGCTTTTGAAATGATATGTTAATGATTTGCTGTGGTAGGGCCACGCTGTTTGCAGCATGAATGGGCCGGCTTGACCAGGGAAGTACCACACTCTCGCAGAAGACCGACGTCCGAGTAGTAGCGTTTCGCTTCTGCGCTTCGTTCGTGATCGAGAGGGCCGGAGGCTCAATTCACCTTCAATCTCCTTTTTTCTTTCCCCTCTCTTCCCTAAATAGGCTCAGCAACGCATCTGCAACTCCCTTGGTATTGCAGATATCCATGGGCGACGATGACTACTTACCATCAGGTAGCTCGCCTGCTCGTTTCCTGAGTTATTCCATAAAAAAAGATGATGTAATGATATGTTATTCAAACTCACGTTGAATTTCCTGGTCTTTCTCCTCAATCTCCTTTCTGTAGGCGGCGATGAGTTCCCTGGCCTGATCCGCCTCTCCACATCTGTTGTCGGCAAGCTCTGTCAGTGCGGCCACTTGGGACTGGAACTTCGAGTCTTGTGATACGAGAGTCTTCCTGTAAAAGACAAGTAACTGTTAAGTTTTTCGCAATAGATGTTGCTGACGTCGCCTGAAGACGTAAAATGTGGAAGAGAAATTCGACATCACAGGCAGTGGTCTCGGTAGCTTAGTTGGTAAAGCGTCTGGTGTATTTAACTAGAGACGCGCAGGTTCAAACCTGGCTAAGATCGAATTTTTCTTTCACTAGAAATTTTCTTTCATTAGAAAATTAATATCTCCGCATTATTTAACGCTAAAATATAATTAAAAAAAAGCAGTTAAATATTTTTTTATGTCATATTGATTTCCGTTTTTAGGCTTCCGTACCCAAAGGGTAAAACGGGACCCTATTACTAAGACTCCGCTTTCTGTCTGTCCGTCTGTCACCAGGCTATATCTCATGAACCGTGATAGTTAGACAGGTGCAATTGTCACAGATGATGTATTTCTGTTGCCGCTATAACAACAAATACTAAAAAAAAAACAGAATCAAATAGATATTTAAGGGGGCTCCAAAAAAATTACGCACGGCACGTTTTTATAGATAGTGGTATGGAACCCTTCATGTCCGACTCCCACTTGGCCGGTTTTTAATTATTATTTAATACCAAAAAATATTCGATAGTAAATGCGAAACATACTCGTTTCACTTTAGTTATTCGATATTTTTTTACCTAATAAAATACCAATTATTTTTGGCTTGTGTTTAAACGCCCCCCAAAAATGTACCTTTTTTACTACCAATAAAATTCGAAACGTTCACCAAAATGGATAAATGGTCACCAAATTATGTTTCCTAAAATGTTATCAAATAAATCCAATTTTTCTTATTATTGACTGCCATAAAAATATATGGACGCCTTTAAAAATCACGAAATTAATTAAAATATGATAATATAGCCAAATAGTATAGGTAATAGGTAATACTTCAGTAAAATGTTAGTTAAATAGGCCGAATTCGGTCCTGGTTCGGTTGTGGTCGCAGTTCTAACCTAACCTAAACCCATATTAAAATCATCAGCTGGACAAAAAAGTAATTTCAGTCTTACATTAAAGTAGTCTGTGTTCAAATTTGGTGACCATTTATCTATTTTGGGAAGCAAAAAGCATATTTGGTGCTTAGTATCTTAAAAACATTTCTGGTGATCGTCTAAATTATACCCATTATTTCTTATAGTATGGGGAAGGGTCTATCGACATTTATTTAGCGCCAGCAATTTCCCTACAGACTCTATGGAGCCGCGCCCGCGAGGCACAGCTAGTTTCTATAAAGGTAATTGATTCAATAGTTTCGTCAGAACAGATGATACTAGAATTAGATCATTTAAATCTTCCCACTTGAAACATCTAGGCAGACAACCTTGCCTAGTCATGTTTACGCCTGATTTTATGCCTCGATTTATTTATCTAAGCTTTAAATTAATGCATCTGGTTAGCGTTGCAGTTATTTATGTTTTGAAGCGGAATTTTTATGAAGGGGTGGCGACCCAAGCAGAGTTTGTTTTCAACATTTCTTTTGTGATAAGTACATGTAATATGACATGCCATCACTCCTGTATTTTCCGACGGATAAGGCAGAGGTGTAGTAAGGCACGTGTAATAATGTAAGTGCAGTGATAACCTAGTGATATAACCATTGGACCGCCAAGTCAAAGGTCTCGAGTTCGAATCCAAGGCACGCACCTCTGACTATTCGAAGTCATGTGCGTATTAACCTTTTGAACGCCATTGTCACATATATGTGACAAACGAAATCTTACCCTGAACGCCAACGTCACAAATACATGACAAAATATACGTCGTACCATATTATGAAATAAACAGTTTAATCATTACTTTAGTGTGTTTTCACTACCTTGTGTAATTTGACAGAAAAAGTGGCCTGGCGTCAGGGGTACGGCGATACGTTTATACTCTGGCGTTCAAAGGTTAATAATTAATTATCACGCGCTTAAACGGTGAAGGAAAACATCGTGAGGAAACCTGCATGCCTGAGTGATTTTCTCGATGGCGTGTGAAGTCTGCCAACCCGCAGTAGGCTAGCGTGGTGGACTACAGCCTAATCCCTCTCGTTCTGAGAGGAGACCCGTGCCCAGCAGTGGGACAATGTCATGGGTTGATGATGATGAATGAATGAGTGTAGTATTGCATACTTAAATTTCTCCGGGTTGTTTAGTTTCCTTATAATAGTTGGCGAGCCTATTTATGCCAATAAGCACAGCATACAGGGTGGAAGGGACATCCACGTACAAACGCTTACCATGAATTCAGTTCATAATTCTGGACCCCCTTGAGTTGAAATTTTTCGTCGCTTTAATTTAAAACAAAAACAGCTGTTCCATTAATTTTGACCGTGTATTGCACGTTTGAATGAAAAAGCAAAAAGAATGAATTTTTTTTTTAATAATCGGTTCGAAATATCAGTGCAAAGGGGTCCAAAATCATGAACTGAATTCTTGGTAAGCGTTTGTGCGTCGATGTCCCTTCCACCCTGTATAGACTGCCACAATAGTCTAGTGATCCTTAGCGCGACTGTTACGCTGGAGGATCATTGCTCTGAGGAAAAACACTTTGTTCGATCCCCAGGTCGAGCAAATTGTTTTTCTATGAAATTCACAGTAGCAGCTCAGAGTCTGGATTTGTGTCCGGTTAATGGCAATAGGCTCGCCCCCTATTACATGGGACCTAAACACACCGGCAAAATGTGGGTGTACATTAGTACACCTCTGTCTAACCCTTCGGGGAATACAGGCGTGATGGTATGTTATGTTTTATAAATGTAATGTAATTCTACCTTTGACAGGTGGAACAGTTGAAAGAGAGTAATCTTCGCTTAGAGGAGGAAACGGCGGAGCTAGCAGCGTTGAGGGCAAAGGCAGCCCTCACAGACACGCTCAGCGCGCAACTAGAGAGGTAAATATTCGGACATCCTAGCTATCTAAATCAAGACCTCCAGATTTTTGGTAAAAATAGACACTTGAGGTTAGCACCTGCTCTAGTTAAGTGTGATGAACCACCAAGTATGGTCCATGGCCCCATATAACATGGGACAGAGCTGCCTTAAAAATATAGGGTGGCTTTATAAAAAAACTAAACAAATGATTTTTACGACTAGGTACTCTCCTTCATTTAAATTTTGTTTGTATTCTTATGAAATTTCCTTACTTTTTTCTATTTATCCATCTAGTGTAGGCTCAGATCAAATAAAAAGTAAAGATGGAACTTTGCGAACAAAGAAGTGAGGCCGGCTGAAACTACGCCATGCCCTGTACAACACACAATCTTATCTTGTCAGTCGAGCTTTCAATAGCTCGAAAGCTCGACTGACAAGATAAGGCGTAATTTCGGTATACGTGTGTGCTTGTAATTGTGTGTTGTACACGGCATGGCGTAGTTTTAGCCGGTTTCACTTCTTTGTTCGCAAAGTTCCATCTTAACTTTTTATTTTATCTGAGAGTGTAGGTACATGTTTACATTGTGCTGGGCCCAAAATCAAACATCTAATATTTTCACAATTTATAGTTTGTTTTCACAAAATATTACACAAATGTGAATTTCTAGTCCGTAGTCACGTTTTGCACGGGAAACGGTTATAAAATAAATATTCCATTAAACTAACGCATGTTTAAATAACCTTCAACCCTTTTGAAGAAACTTTTAAACGAAGCGAACGAACGAAACGCTTCAAGTCCACTTTTATCATGCGTACCGCTGAAATGTGGAATGAGCTTCCCGAGTGGGTCTTCCCCGATAGCTATAATCTGGGGGTCTTTAAATCAGGAGTGAATCGGTTTCTCCTAGGCAAGCGCGCTCCATCGTAGATCGCAGTATCGCTTAACATCAGGTGAACTGGCGGTCAAGCGTAGGCCTATCATGAATAAAAAAAAAACGAACTTTTAATTATAATTAGGGTTACATAAACGTTTCAGTCTTAGCCGTGTGAAAGTGCAGTGATAGCCTAGTGATACGACCATTGGACTGTCAAGTCAAAGACCACCTGTGACTTTTCGAAGTCATGTGCGTATTAATAATTAATTATCACGCGCTTAAACGGTGAAGGAAAACATCGTGAGGAAACCTGCATGCCTAAGAGATTTTCTTGACGGCGTGTGAAGTCTGCCAACCCGCAGTAGGCTAGCGTGGCGGACTATAGCCTAATCCCTCTCGTACTGAGAGGAGACCCGTGCCCAGCAGTGGGACAATGTAATGGGTTGATGATGATGATGATGATGTGCGTATTAAGAAATAATTATCACGCGCTTAAACGGTGAAGGAAAACATTGTGAGGAAACCTGCATGCCTGAGAGATTTTCTTGACGGCGTGTGAAGTCTGCCAACCCGCAGTAGGCTAGCGTGGTGGACTATAGCCTTATCCCTCTCGTACTGAGAGGAGACCCGTGCCCAGCAGTGGGACAATGTAATGGGTTGATGATGATGATGATGATGTGCGTATTAAGAATTAATTATCACGAGCTTAAACGGTGAAGGAAAACATCGTGAGGAAACCTGCATGCCTGAGAGATTTTCTTGAAGGCGTGTGAAGTCTGCCAACCCGCAGTAGGCTAGCGTGGCGGACTATAGCCTAATCCCTCTCGTACTGAGAGGAGACGCGTGCCCAGCAGTGGGACAATGTAATGGGTTGATGATGATGATGATGATGTGCGTATTAAGAATTAATTATCACGCGCTTAAACGGTGAAGGAAAACATCGTGAGGAAACCTGCATGCCTCAGAGATTTTCTTGTCGGCGTGTGAAGTCTGCCAACCCGCAGTAGGCTAGCGTGGCGGACTATAGCCTAATCCCTCTCGTACTGAGAGGAGACGCGTGCCCAGCAGTGGGACAATGTAATGGGTTGATGATGATGATGATGATGTGCGTATTAAGAATTAATTATCACGCGCTTAAACGGTGAAGGAAAACATTGTGAGGAAACCTGCATGCCTGAGAGATTTTCTTGACGGCGTGTGAAGTCTGCCAACCCGCAGTAGGCTAGCGTGGTGGACTATAGCCTTATCCCTCTCGTACTGAGAGGAGACCCGTGCCCAGCAGTGGGACAATGTAATGGGTTGATGATGATGATGATGATGTGCGTATTAAGAATTAATTATCACGAGCTTAAACGGTGAAGGAAAACATCGTGAGGAAACCTGCATGCCTGAGAGATTTTCTTGAAGGCGTGTGAAGTCTGCCAACCCGCAGTAGGCTAGCGTGGCGGACTATAGCCTAATCCCTCTCGTACTGAGAGGAGACGCGTGCCCAGCAGTGGGACAATGTAATGGGTTGATGATGATGATGATGATGTGCGTATTAAGAATTAATTATCACGCTTTTAAACGGTGAAGGAAAACATCGTGAGGAAACCTGCATGCCTCAGAGATTTTCTTGTCGGCGTGTGAAGTCTGCCAACCCGCAGTAGGCTAGCGTGGCGGACTATAGCCTAATCCCTCTCGTACTGAGAGGAGACCCGTGCCCAGCAGTGGGACAATGTAATGGGTTGATGATAATGATGAGATATCGTGCTGACGGAGCTATCTTAACACATACTTTACTTATTTGTACAATATTTCGACATTTGAAATAGCTAGATAAATACTGTAGATAGAAGGAAATTGCATATATGAATTTCAGTAAATGTGTAAATATTTTTGCTTGAAATGAAATGAAATGATGAAATGATATTTATTTCTGTAAATAGATCTTTTAAGACACTTTTACAAGTCGTTTTTTTACATATTTTTTTTAACTAGATGGCGTCGACGTTTCCTATCTGACGACCTCTGAGAAGAAACGTCGAAACAAACTCAGAGAATCATGGTCTCTTTTAAAGTCCAGACAATAGTTATATTATAATTATGCGAGTTCAATGTAGGGCAAAATCTGAACAGGCCTTTTGAAGAAAGAACCATACCAGCTTTGAGTTGACCTGTCCTAACTGACGGAACGCATACATCAGTCATCGTGTAGCTCAACCATTTTTTAGGGAGCCCAACGACCCGACGCACAACGATACCAGATCAGCAAGACATTTGCGTAGGTCATGGGAAATACTCAAAACTTTCAGAAATCTTTAATATAAATAAATGTTATACGAGTTATACTTGTGACTGTACATAAACAGTACTATTGGTTATTTTGTCGTTTGACACATATTTCTTGGCTACAAAAACAAATCATCATCACTCACCATTTCACAGATAAAAAAAACAGACGTACTTATTCTAGAGAATAAAATTATGATCTTGCTAATGTTGTTAATGACTTCAACCTACCAAAACTCGGGTTATTAACCTAGCTAGCACTAGGACAAACAGTATTATAGGTATATAATTCGTAGGTCACCTATTAACAATTTCTTTGCCCTTCATCTAAGTACACAAACTAACCTAATTACCTACACAACAAAAAAAAATACACTACGAAAATAAATTCCACCATTGAGGTAAAGGAACTTCGTACTAGAGTTTTCTACTGAACTTTTTTACTGACTTCAAAAACAAAAAGGAAGGTTTTCAATTTGACTGCATTTTCTGTGTGTATACCGATTTAGATTTTTCTTTTTATGTGATACGAGCTTTTGCTACAGGGTTCTCGAATATTGATTTTGTCAATCAATTCTGGTTAGCAAAATGAAACCGTAGGTAAACATTTTCAGAGTCCCATTTATCTCAGTACCAAAGTTCATTAAAATCTGTTTAGCGATTTAGACGTAAATAGCGTAACTAACTCACTTCTGCATTTATTTTGTAATATTATTTAGGATAATATACTTTCTACTTAGGTGATACCATATTTTTGTTGGCGTCTATCATCGCTAATGAATATACACGACAGAATGCTTCAAATCAGATTAACTCAATGGCATTTCACGAGAACAACCTCCGCAAACAAACTTTCTTTGTTTTAAATTTAGAATTATAATATACTGACTCAGTTCGTGCGTCAAATGCCAATATGGCGGCCTTGTAACGTCAAAAATGCGCGCGAAAATAATATACAGTGTAATTGATATACACTCTGTAGACATGTGATATTGTAAACATTATTGTAGTCATTTCAACAATTTTATAAAGAAATTATAAGTACCACAATAAAGAACGTATGATGTCGTGTTGTGATACTATTATTCATTGAAATTGACACAACTAAACGTTCAGCTTTGGGCGCCAAAATCAACTTTATTTTTGATTTTTGCAAATTGTTCGTCTATAACACCAATAGCGGTAGAAATTACGACGGTAACAATAACTTACTCACGATTGTATTTAAAACTTTTGCTTAAAAATCATTATTGTAAAATATTTTGGTGTAAAATTTTCACCAAAAGTTTTATTTTCTACGCATTAATCTCCGTACATACCTTGGCTGTATAAAGAACACGCGTGTTTGTACGCACTTAATTTAAAAAAATTACAATGCACGCTTGGAAGTGTATCAATATTTATTGATTTAATTGGACTCGTGCGCAATTACCTCTGTGGTAGTTATATAGTCCTAGTATCTACTTTCAGTTTGTTCGAAATAACCACGGAGAATAGAAAAAACGTGGAAATAACTCTGCTCGTCTGATGTTAGCCGTTCCGAAATACCGCGCTAGTAAATGTGTTTTTATACATAAATGACGATATTGGTAAATAAAATAATCACCAAGGAAAAAGGATTTGTGCCCGGTTAATGGCAATAGGCTCGCCCCCTTTTGCGAACTGTGGGTGTACATTTACCGCAAAAGTTTTAGAACTCAATTGTGAATTTGCAATTCTTGCTGCCATGTAGGTACTAAGAATGTGTTATAGACGAATAATTTGAGATAAACCAAGAAATATCCTTACGCTTTTGTTTAGCTTTGGGCGCAAATTGTTCGTTTTATAATTCATTCTAGGTACATGGCAGTAAGAATTGCGAAATCTAAGGCTAACTTATTATTGGATCTTGAAGAATCATCAACCCATTACATTGTCCCACCTCGGCCTCCTCTCGAAACGAGATGGATTAGGCTATAGTCCATCACGCTAGCCTACTACGGGTTGGCAGACTTCACACGCCGTTGAGAAAATCAGGTATGCAGGTTTCCTTTGTTTTTCTTCACCGTTTAAGCTCGTGTTAATTAATTATTTATTACGCACATGACTTCGAAACGTCACAGGTCCAACTCAAGACCTCAGAAAATCCCTCCAAACATTACCCGCTATTTCCATCACCTATTTCTACTTGCTTATTAAAAACCTTCGCACACTTTTTACTTTGTAATATCACATAGTTATATATGTATAGGTATTTGTTTTGACAAAGTGACTCGACTATCGACTCGACTCTTAACGAAGCAAAATTATATAAATAAAAAACTTACTGATTATCCAAATGCTTCGCGTCACTTGGTTCAATGACGAACGGCTCACAAATGCTAACTTCTTCAATGATCTCTTCTATAATCTCCTCCTCCGTCTCGCTCCCGCTCACTTCTTCTTCAGTCTCACTCTCACTTTCCTCACACTTCTCTGTCACTTCACTCTTATCCCCTATTTCTATAAAACCACTATCACTATTGTCACTGGAAATTCTTTTTAAAGTGTCCGGACTTTCAACTTTTATAGTCACTGTTTCGTTTTCATTTTGGCAATCATTCACGTTTATAACAGTGGTATTGTCTGCGAAAATGTCGTCAGCGTCTTCGAGGTATTCCTCGTCTTCCGAGGAAAGGGATTCGAAGGAGGAGCAGACCTCTTCATCGGTCTGTTGCTCTCCATCATCGAAGACTATGTGCTTTCTGAACGTGACCCGTTTCTTCCCGCAGTCCGATCGATCATCGTCGGAACATCCTTCCGTATCAGATTTTGGGGGTTTCAAGTTAGATTTTTTCGATATCCCAGGTGAATCAGCGTCCGTTTTCACATTTTCATTAGCATCTGTGTTTAAAATTTTCTCCAATTCACCTTTCAATTCATTTCTATAATTCAAATTTCGTTCGTCAATACTTTCGTATAGAGGCTCACTCTTATCAATTTTGCTGTCGGTACCACCCATTTGTTTGCCTTCATTTATTTTTTCTACAGTACAGTCTATTGAGCGCGCGATCTCCCGAAGCAATGCCTCCGCATGTTTTTTTTCTTCCAAATCTGGTTCGTTCACATACACCAGAGACACGTGTTCTTTGTTATCGTTGTTCTTCGAATATTTCTGCAGCACCAAAGCTTTGACGAAGTCCGCATCGTCTGAATTATTTTTGGCTTGTGTGGGAACGTCGACGTCATTCACCTTCCGATCAGAATTGCTCCTTTGCAATACATTCGTCTCTTTCAAGGGGCTAATTCGGCAAGACTCGGTGCGTGCGTTTCTCCGCTTCCCCTTCTTCCTTTTTCCAGCCATAATCTGCAGGATAGCGCCAACACCGCTCTTCTGATGATTATAATCAGTTTCAGGCAACAATAAATTCACTACATCTTTGCGTAATGTGTTGAGTTTTTCGTTTGGTTCACTGTCGTTTCGTTGCGCGCGCGCGGTAACTGATGTTAATTTTGTATGGTCTGGGTTCGGGAGATTTCGGGCGTCGTCGGCCGGCGTCGGGGCGGCCTCGGGTTTCCCGCCTTTCCTCTTGAAGAAATTAAACATGGCGGGCTGTTGTCATGACCGGCTAGACCGGCGTTGTTCCACCAACTGTTTGCGGGCGATATAGTGAATAGCTTCAGTTATAATGTATATTTATGTGTATATCGGTTGATTTTGTGCAGTTAGCGGATGTTTGTTTTGCTTTTTTTCTTTGATTGACGTTATATTATGTAAATATTATAGTATTGTTTCGAATAGTTGAGTGAATGGAGGTGTGTCATATACATTTTTTTAATATATCGTTAGTTTTTGCGATATATTTTTTATAAAGCTATTTAATTTAATTTAATTTGCAACGGCTACGTTAGATTTCCTGGGTTTGATTCCCAATATGGGCAGTGATAATGGATTGTCCTATGAAATTTTCAGTAGCAGCTCGTGGTTTGAATTTGTGCATTGTGCATTAGTACACCTCTGCCTAACCTTTCGGGGAATAGAGGCGTGATGTTATGTTATGTTCATGTTATTGCTAACAATAAAAACATTCCTACAGTCTGCCTAACCCTTTAGGGACTATTCACTACAGGATGGTATGTAATGTTATGTAAAAATAATTTGTTAATTACGAAACCCACTTGTTTTAGTTACATGACATACATTGGTTATGCCAACACTTTTTTTTAACAAAATACCTTTGGTATAAGAATAGACGAAATTTTCGTAACAAGCTTTCGCCAGTACCTAACCTTAGCGGGGATGTTATCATTATAAAACACAAATTATAGCTATCTAAAGCTCTATCTATTAATGAAAGAATTTTATAGTAGAATAGTATCATTAGTTCTTGAGATTACCCCTACAGACAAACTAAAAAAATACATATTTAACCTTCAAGTAAGTTGTACTTGCATAAGTTCTGCTTTGTAAGTTAAGATGGTCAAATTTTACGTATCTTTATTATTGTTGAAGCAATCTATTGGAAACTAAAAGTACAGTTTGTTCGAAATAAGTGAGCCGATCGGATGTTAGCCGTTCCGAACTACCGCGGTGATAAAATCGTTTAATTAAGTGTTTGAATACATAAATATCGAAATTAGTAAACAAAATAATTAGAAATGTGAAACATATACGACTCTAATCACCTTTACACCGGCTCTTTCTATTAAAATTTACCACTTCTAAACCACTTGCAGACAACTTCCGATCGGCTTACTTATTTCGAACAAACTGTAGTTAGGTAATTTGACACCAATGCCGATGTTATTTTATTGTAGCATGTGTGCATTTTTTCAATATTTTTTTATGTAAAGTTTGTCGATAGCATATTTTTAGATCATGGCGATGCATCAATTGACTGTTTTACCTGATATTCGGGTTTGAAAGAAAGCTAGTGAAACCTTTTTTTTTTTGTTTTTCGCTAATTATTGGAATTTTGCGCCCAAGGCCTTAGCCTTAATAACATTTAAATATGCTTAGGCACAGAATAAGTATTTTTTTTTAGTAATAAGTAGTGCTTAGTTACAGATATCAATGCGTGAGTGATCTAACTACTGGTGCTACTGGCGCCGCTGGAGCATGGGTAACATAATGCTTTTGTCATTTTGCAACAAAAAAAAATCATTTTGACATTTTGCCTTTTTTATTTTTGAAGCCTATTGTGCGCCGGGTGCTAATCATTATTCCTACTTTCATAGTCATAACTCTTCAACTTTAATTTTCGCAACTTATCGACGCGCTGTTACATAAGGGGTATCGGCAGGAAAGAGATTCGTAAACAAATATTACAAGGTCGAGACATAATTAGTTTTGGCATGATTTCAGATAAACATAACAAAGTATTTTTTTATAAAACACGCTTAAAATAGGTGCCTACTTGATTTGCCGTAAGTGCCTTCTTAACCGGCTTAAAAAAAACGAAGTTATTAGGGCAAAAAAAAAAACTATGAGTATCGATAATTTATCATCATGACAGGTTTTAGCTTCACATAAGCTAAAACCTGTCATGATGATAAATTAAAAAAAATATTAATTAAATTACATTACAATTTGGAGAAGAGTTTACAAAATTCAAATACATTTATTTGTAATTTATTCATATCGCAATTGTAATTTGAGTTTCAATTTTAATGATATTATTTCTGTAAGTAGATCTTTTAAAGACACTTGTAGAAGTAGATAATTATGTTTTAATTTTTTTTAACAAGATAGTGTCGTCATTTCCTATCCGACGACCTTTAGAAGAAACGTCAAAACAAACTCAGAGAATTATGGTGTCTTTTAAAATCCTGACTGTAGTTATAGATAATTATGTAAGTTATACAATGTAGGGCAATATCCAAACAGGCCCTTTGATGGAAGAGCCACAGTAGCTTTGAGTTGAGCTGTCCTAACTGACGGCACGCATACATCGGATCGGTCATCGTGTAGCTTATCTAATATTTAATAAACTCAACGACGATATCAACTAGGTACACTTCTTCACAAAATACATATCCAGTATAAGCTGAGCTCGCATAGTTTAAAAAGCCTTTACAATGCGAGGTTAGTATATACTGGATTTGAATATCCTGTTGTAAAAGTTTGTATATCTTATTATGTTGCAGTTTACCAGCCACGAGACAGAACCTAATATAACTATAATTATAAATATTCAACTCTATGAGCTTTCGTCCGAAAATAAGTCCGTTTGAAACAAACAAACAGACATTTCCATAACAAGCTAAGGTCACTGTCTCAACGTCAACTAAATATAGGCGCAATAAACCCGCGCAGGGAAAGTCTAGTGACGTGCCGACTTGATTTATTATATTGATGCATATCGATACTACCGGCTTAGTTTTATTTTATTGACAAATCTCCATTCAATAAATGCGTGTCCAGTCGTATCCATTTTTTTGTAGGTATTTAGGGTTGGATTTCTATGGATTTTAAAATATTCGTTCATTCTTTAATTAAATGAGACTGAAGAACCGTTGAAAATAATTTCAGTTCAGAAAATTTCAGACAGAAATAGATCGGAGAAAGGCTTGGTAGGTACCTTTCCTCCCAAAAAACGTGGACATATATATATATTTTTTTAATATTATACCTAAATAATTTAAATATAAAACTACGAAAAAAATCTAAGTAGGCACTTATTTTGTGTACTTTAACAATTCAGGATCTGATTTCTGTGGATTGGTAAATAAAACTCTATTTATTAACACGTCTGTTTTAAAATGAAAAGGGTGTACACTTGTATTTTTTATTACGTTATCAAATCTCAGTGGTCAGCAACTCTGTCATAAAAACTTCTTTGCGTATCTGACAGATGCGTTTTTTTTATTTTAATTAGATCGTTGTTGATAAAATATTTTATTTTATGGGATAACTCGGCAAACTAGCAGGCGAGCCATCTGATGGTAAGTAGTCATCGTCGCCCATGGACATCCGCAATACCAAAGGAGTTGCAGATGCGTTGCCCAGCCTACTTATGGACAAGGGAGGGGAAGGAGAAAAGTAGAAGGAATTAACGGAGGAATTGGGCCTCTATAACTTGTCAATTCCAAGAATTCGTTTTATCCAAGAATTTCTCAGCCAATTTTAACTATTTTTAGGAACAGTAGGACGGTCCCGTATTTCTTGTTATTGTAAATTTACTTTTGTTCATTCGTTTTTAACCAGCTTCTTTTAATAACTACTTGTCAGTTTACTTATTTCAGTTTCTTTTTCTTAAAAAGCGAATTCACTTGTAAATAAAACACGTAGACACGAGACGCACCCATAACGAGCAAAGGACACTGTCTCGTCTAAATATAACTCGATATACACGAAGGAAAGTGTAGTGACGTACCACGGTGATTTATTATGTCGACGCATGCGCATATCGATAACCGAATTAGTCGTATAAATTAGATTGTGTTTTATTTTTCTTTGTGACGGAAATTTATGCGCAATTTTTTTATATTTAGATAATATATTATAGTGGTTTAACTTATATTATCAGAGAATTTAATGCTGTCGCCGCGTTTCAATTGATTTCATTGCCGAAAATCATCGGAAAGTTCGATCATAATGTGGGTACTCTAATCACCGAAATGCAATTAGCAAACGTGCTTCTTATCCTGCAATGAGGATACCTTTACCTGTGTTTTTCTAAAAATCTATGTAATATAGAAAATTAACTAAAAAAATATTTATTAGCTCTATACTATTTTATCACATTTTTCTGTTCGAAGGGTTAGGTAGAGGTATACTGTACTGTTAAACATAATTCGCCGGTATGCTTAAATCTCGTGTTACAGGGGCAAAGTATTGCCCTTAACCGGGTACATATCAAAATCTCTTTAACACTATAAGCAGAAAATTTCATAGAAAAACCTAATAAAAATTTGCTCGTCTCGTACCTTTATAATAATCTAGTACCTTAAAATCAGCAATCGCATTTAAAACTAGATCAATAAGGCTGTTTTCTGATTCCCATAGTTAAACTCTCACACTCCCTGAATAAAGAGCTGTGTCTAACTGAAGACTAGTTCATTCGACGATTGAAGTCCACACATTGATAGATTTGACATTGTATTTCATACAAATATGTTACTCTACGATTGAACACCATTCGCGACTCATCCAATCAATGACTCATTAGTCTATCACCATAAATCTGCTTCCAGTAATCAATCGTCACAACATCAAGCGGCTACCCTGCCAAATGTGACTTATTTATGTCATGATACATCATCATTTAATACGCACCACTGATCGCCACGTGGCGGTCACGCTCCTATATTGTAATTGTGTTGCAATTAAATAATTATATTTATTTGCAAAAATAGAATGATATATTATTTGCACATATTTATACCACTAAGGCTGAAAATAAGCATACGACCTGCTTGATAGTAAGCGGTTACCGAATCCTATGGATGCTTGCAACAACAGGAGTATCACTCGTGTGTTGCCGTTGCCGTTGCCTCCCTTTTCCTTTACAGGGAAGTAAAGGGAAGGAGAAAAGAAGGAAGGGGACTGAGGTAGGAATCGGGCCTCCGGCGCTCCACACTCACCATACAAAATGCAACAGTATACATACTGCTACTTGACGTCGATATTTTGTGGGAGAATAACACTTTCCCGGTCGTGTCGACCCTGTAGGCACACTGCTCAATCACGCTGGCATGTAAACATGCTAACGCGAGACTACTACTACATAATTAATATTAAGTCCTAGAAACTACCTTAACTGACTAATATTTATAGATACAAGAAACAATAAAAAAGGGCGCCAAAAAACTCCTCCGCATCCCTATCAGCCGAGAGAGACTGT
The DNA here is from genome assembly GCA_958496365.1 of Subacronicta megacephala. Lineage (NCBI taxonomy): Eukaryota > Metazoa > Arthropoda > Insecta > Lepidoptera > Noctuidae > Subacronicta > Subacronicta megacephala. The sequence continues at coordinate 5,058,818 of OY292542.1, read as the reverse complement.
TGCAATTTGCAAGTTGCAATCGAATGTTCTTTTCACGGATCAAATGTTTTAAAGTACTTGCTACACAGTAGTAGTTTAATCGAGAGAAGTATGATCCTATTAGTCTTATTATTATTATAATCGTTGGCCTGCCAAGTCAATCCATGCACGCACACAGAACGCACCTGTGACCGTTCTAAGTCATGTGCGTAGTACTCGCAACCGGCGCGCGTGTATGAAAAGATGTATGAATTTAGGAAGGAAGGAAGAAGCGGATATACATAATGTAAACAAAATCATACCCCTACTATTATATCCACCATTATGTAGACAACATGAGTGCAAAATAAATGAACATGACTATCTAGTTCCGATCGGCAATCTATCATAACAATGTAAATAGTTTTCCAAATAACTTTGATATGGTGGTCAGTTCTAATTATTTATTCCCAGTTTTTATTGATAAAAACATTAATTGTGATGACACGAGTGCCTTGTTAATCCTTGACAAGTTTTTTAAAGAAATACGTATCTGATTTATTAATGTCATCTTTTACAACGCACTACGAAACGCGTGGCGGGCACATGCGGTGTGTCGCAAACACTTTATAAATAAACGACTCCTAATATCAAAACGTTTTGTCTAGCATATTTTGTGACCGATTTTATTTTTGTTTTAAGGAAATATAGTGTTAAGAAATAATCGTGTGTGTCAGCAGCCGGTATTTAAAGCAGCGTGAAAGTTCCGTTAAGAAGTGTATTTCTCTTCTTGTCTTATATATTTCTGTGCAAGTAAAAGATAGATTTTGGCTCAACTCCTATTGTCACGAATACACAATTAGATGTATCTACAATTTGACAAACCATATAAAAAAAATATAACTAAGGCGAGTCAATGGATAATCCTGATCCTTAAGATTTATCCAGTAATTTTGTTAGCAACATTACCCTTGAAAATGTAATGAAATATGTTACTTATGTTTATTCACAATACACACACAAATTTCTCCTTTTTCATATTTTAATTCCTTATTTTTAATGCATTGTGTAAAGCACTTCAAAAATACTACTGACGCAAACTATGCAAATTCCATCCTTCCAGTAAATCGACATCCTCGTTTTACCAATAAAACTATCGAATTATCGATAAATGACGCACATCACTATGTTACTAATAACAGCTGATCTAACGGAAAGACGCGCCGCGCCCGCATCGCATCCGGTTTTATCTTAGTTTTATATTCTGTTGCACGCACACATGCACACTTTTATTGCTCGTTTACGTCTGCGGTTCGGTTTTTGAAACTCTTTGTGGATTATGATGCCCTGGTAGTTTTAGCTTAGAATTAGTTTTTCTTTATGTTTTTTCTTAGAATAATTAATTCAGTAAATGTAACTTTTATTCAGTTATTTGTTTGGATAGTTTTCAGTATTGATTTACTTAAATACTTGCTCATATTTACACTACTTACATATTTTACATTCCAAAAGAAAAGAAACAAAGAAAAATAACCAACAAAGAACAAAAATAATAAAAAAATTGTGGGCCGCGATTAGGCATCAAAGTATTACATACATACTATCACGCCTGTATTCCCCGAAGGGTTAGGCAGAGGTGCACTAATGTACACCCACATTTCGCCGGTATGTTTAGGTCCCATGTAATAGGGGGCGAGCCTATTGCCATTCACCGGGCACAAATCCAGACTCCGAGCTGCTACTGAGAATTTCATAGAAAAACCCAATAACACTTTGCTCGACCTGGGAATCGAACTCAGGACCTCTAGCGTAGCAGTCGCACTTATGACCACTGGACTAATGAGGCAGTCTTAAAGTATTAAGTAGTAGTAAGTTATTTATTAGTATTGTATAAAAAAAATATCGATAAAAATTAACCCACGTTTCCCTTGGTCGCGCTTTAACTTGATAATGACTTTACCGATTTAATTAATCTTTTTTAAGTTTTTTATTACTTTGTAGAGGAGGTTCTTACGGAAGAAAACTAAGAAAATTGGAAATTATCAGTAAACTTAACGACTATTTTAACTTCGCGCGTTTTATTTTTAGTATTAATATTTCACTTTGTCTGTAGAGTCTAATTCCCAATAAATATACTGATTTAATTAACCGAGTATTTAAAAATCAACCTTAAGTATAGTTTTATTTAGTTTGAAAGTATTTTTTCTCCATCCATTGATTGATGGATATGGAAGTAGCCCAAGGCACAGTATTGATCCGCCGATCTATTGAGGCTAAGCTGCTGCATTCCAATGGTTCCATTCATAAACACACTATGTTTTGGGGAATATAAATTCAAATTCAAATTATGTATTGATTGGCCTGAACGCAAATATTAGTGAGAATATTACATTAGGCTTATACTTATATAAATCCATTAAAAAAAATGGACACTCGTGACAAACGTTATTAGCGTTTTTATTGTAATATCATAAATACATAAAAAATAGTTTCGATAGCCATTTTTTAATAAAGACGTCGGCAAATATCATTCGCTATTTCGTAGTAGATTTCCCAACTTAAGAAATACAATTCACGTATTATCATTTCAAATATGTTTAATATTAAAATTAACAGTTTGTTCGAAATATCTGTGCTTGTTTGAAGTTGTCAGCAAGTGGTTTAGCAGTGGTAATTTTTTAATAGATAGGGTCGGTGTAAAGATAATTATGGTCGTGTATGTACCGCATTGGTGATTATTCTTTTACTAATTTAGATTTTTACGTATAAAAAACACTTAATTATGCGATGTTAACTGTTCGGAACAGCTAACTTCAGACAAGCTCAGTTATATCAAACAAACTTTACCTACTTAGTGTAACGTGTAACCGCAGCTAGGAAAGACAGGTGGCAAAAAAAAAACAAGTTTAAAAAACCCATTTCTTCGTATTTGATTTATTCAAATCGTACGCAACCACTTCAGAAAAAGTACTCAAGCTTCAACATTAAACAAAAAAATAATTTTACCCGCCATAAACAAACGCAAGAGTGATCAACGGAAACGGACTGACGTCATTCCGTAAAAACAACATGGTTGACATTGAAAACCAATTTAAAAATGTTTCTCTGTACGACTGTTGGTTTTTGCTATAAGGAAACGTAAATAAATTCATAGGTTGCGTAGTTCTTATATCTTCTTTTATACAACGTTAATTTTTAGGGTTCCGTAGCCAAATGGCACAAAACGGAACCCTTATAGATTCGTCATGTCTGTCTGTCAGTCCGTGTGTCCGTCCGTATGTCACAGATTTTTTTCTCTGAAACTATAAGAGCTATGCTGTTGAAACTTGGTAAGTAGATGTATTCTGTGAACCGCTTTAAGATTTTTACACAATAAATAGAAAAAAACAAAAAAAAATTGGGGTTTCCCCATACTTAGAACTGAAACTCAATTTTTTTTTTCATCAAACCCATACGTGTGAGGTATCCATGGACAGGTCTTCAAAAATGATATTGAGGTTTCATACATCATTTTTTTCTAAACTGAATAGTTTGCGCGAGGGACACTCCCAAAGTGGTAAAATGTGTGTCCCCCACCCTGTAACTTCTAAAATAAGAGAACGATAGAACTAAAAAAAATATATGATGTACATTACCATGTAAACTATCAACGAAACTTGGTTTGGAAGAGATCTAGTAAGTAGTTCTTTTTTAATACGTCATAAATCGTAATGGTACGGAACGCTCCGTGCGCGAGAACGACTCGCACTTGGCCGGTTTTTTTATTTACCCTAAAGCCGAAACACCCCAACTTTAATTTGATTTTAAAAGTAAGAAAAATATACAAAATTAAAAAAAAAATTGAAACTCACGCGGTGACGAGCTCAAAAGTTTGTCCTAATTTACCAATTTACCTTATTTGCGCGGGTCGGTAGGAAGAAAGCTAAGGGTGCCGGGCGACACAGGCGAGAGATTGAACTCCCCTTTAAGTGTTTCTGGCGCCTATTTTCGTAATATCAATGGGTGTCCATTTTGAATAATTTTTAAATGAAATATTTATAATTTTTAAATCATTGCAATCGGTTCTGTTACTAATTCTGAACAAACTACTTTTTGCTTTTGGGTAAACAAAAACTAATGTTGTATGAGTAGGAATTACAAGCTGACTCGAAAGACGTGTCTTACTAATTGTATGCGCATTTTTTAAAATGTTTGTTTGTTATCTACAAAGTTTTGAGGCGAACGCACACTTATCAGAGTCCGAGGCTGCCTCGTTGGTCTAGTGGTCCCAATCGCGACCGCTAGAGGTCTTGGGTTCGATCCCCAGGTCGAGCAGTGTTATTGAGGTTTTCTATGAAATTCTCTGTAGCAGCTCGGAGTCTGGATTTGTGCCCGGTGAATGGCAATAGGCTCGCCCCCTATTACATGGGACTCAAACATACCGGCGAACTGTGGGTGTACATTAAGTACACCTCTGCCTAACCCTTCGGGGAATACAGGCGTGATGGTATGTTAAAATCATTTGGAGAAATTTGTCATTTTTGTATACCTTGACCTGCTGGCGACTGTACCTTCCGATTCGGCGCGAATGAGTGTACGATTTTTCATAGAATTTTACACAAGTGCCTAATTCTAAAATTCGATTCTTTCGGCTCCTTCGGCTTTGATAAGTGTGGGTTCACCTAAAGAAAACTGGAGGTCCCTCTTTTGTGGAGGCCCCGAGGGTATCCCCGGATGCCCTCCCCAAATCTCCCTAAATCCGGGCCTGCTTACATTAATTGATAAACGACAGAATATGAATTTAACATTTAACATCAGCGTGGTGGGTTCACCATAAAAGTATATCTATGAAAGTTCGCCATATATATGAAACTTCCCACGCCATCAAAACCAGTACCTATTAACATTAAAAATCATAAAATCAATTAATAACTGTGCCTATCTCTCCATTCGGTGTGATAGCGGTCATTTTCTGTGCTGGCAACACTCCAATGTTTCGAAATAACATTGATTTACGATTAAATTACTGTTATGCATTCATTTTATGGATTTGATGGTATGTATTTTGATCGACGCGAAATATCCCATTGCTATGCGGGAAAAGAAATGGTTTTGCAGACTTTTAGACCTTCATTACCAAGGTATGGGACTCGTTAAAACGTAGAGGAGAGAGGAGGCTACCCACTGAAGAGCTGATTTCCTATTAGTTAAACAGTAGTAATAGTGCACATCCCAGCATGAATGGGTCCGCACGCCCGGGGAAGTACTACTCCCTTTTCCTTAAATAGGCTCGGCAACGCATCTGCAACTCGCTTTTACAGATGTCCATGGACGGCGATGACTATTTACCATCAGGTAGCTCGCCTGTTTGCCGAGTTATCCCATAAAAAAAATGTCCTGTGGTCCTAAGCGCAGGTAAGGCAGAGTACCGTGTAACATCCTCATCATCATCATCAACCCACTACATTGTGCCACTGCTGGGCACGGGTCTCCTCTCAGTACGAGAGGGATTAGGCTATAGTCCACCACGCTAGCCTACTGCGGGTTGGCAGACTTCACATGCCGTCAAGAAAATCTCTCAGGCATGCAGGTTTCCTCACGACGTTTTCCTTCACCGTTTAAGCGCTGTGATAATTAATTATTAATATGCCATAACTTCGAAAAGTTAGAGGTGCGTGCCTTGGATTCGAACTCGAGACCTTCGACGTAGCACTTACCGTACCGGATAACAACACCGTCTATTATTACAACCGGACGTTATAACGTTATAGCGTGATGGTATGATGTATGATATAATATATTATATAATATATATCATACATCATACCATCACGCCTGTATTCCCTGAAGGGTTAGGCAGAGGTGTACTTATTAACACCCACATTTCGCCGGTATGTACCACGTAATAACGTGATATAGCCGAAAAATTTGCCTAAATCCAAGAAAAAATAGTGTAGTAGTCTATAGTGTAATAATCAGATTGTGTTGGTGAAATGAAAACTATATAGTAGTATTTATAATAAAATATATTGTGTTATTTCAAGTGTTAGAGCTTTCTATAAAATTCTCAGTAGCAGCTCGAAGTCTGGATTTGTGCCCGGTAGACAATAGGGTCGGCCCTATTACATAGGACCTAAACATACCGGCGAAGCGTGGGTATCCATTAGAACACCTCTGCCTAACCCTTCCGGGAAATACAAGCTTGATGGTAGACATGTAAGTCATTCGATTGTGTAACTCCATCACTTAAGAAAGAATACCTATATTTAACTAAATACGGCGACTTAACTCGTAAATAACTAAAATATAGTTTAACTGAAAAGGGGCAGGATGCGACGATCTCCCGGAATCCATCAAGGAAAAAGTATTTTCTATAAATATCATGTTGAACTTCCTGTGTGACCGTTTACGAAATTTCCTTTTACAACCCGATGACGTAATGATGTGTCGCTTTGGTTATTTATTTATTTATATATATTTTATTGTACACCAAAAATAATTAATAAAAGTACAGAGATTATGACATTATTATTATGAGATTATTACAATGGGCGGCCTTATCGCGATCTGCGATTTCTTCCAGACAACCTTTGGATGGACACAACTGTACTGGACAAAACTCTGTGGTTTATGAGGAGAAAAAAAAAACAGCACACTTGTTGGAAGAATAAAGCTAGCCCGGTGAAAAATAGTTTTTAATCTACTTAAGGCAAAAGCGTCAGCCATGGACGCGAAATCCAAATTTTTCTTGGTTTTTCGCAAATTATTTCATCCATTCTCAGGATGTTTCTCAGTCAAAGCAGCTTGGAGTTAGGATTACTGCTGGGATAATGAGAATAGGCACAGACCTATTATATTATATTGGCAATCTTTGAGTGTACGGTGGCTAGCACATCAAGTTACCACAAATGTCAAATTTTCTCAGTTGATTTTGAACTTAATCACTAACACTTTAAGGTTTAAAATCATTTGGAGATATTTGACATTTTTGTATAACCTGACGTGCTGGCATGGCAGTACATGGCAGTAGAAATTGCGACGACAACAATAACTTATCCACTATAGAGTATTAAACTTTTGCTGAAAAATCGTTATCGTCGAAGATTTTGATGTAAAATAGTCGATTCAGTGCAAAATGACAATTTATACTTAAATTTAGAAAGAAAGAAAAAAAAAAGTTTCTATTTTCGAGTGACATTTTAGGTACACCTTTTTTCATTCTTCGATAAACGCCTTATTAATCTTGAGGTCTTAAGCGCTACTCCTACGCTAGAGGTTCTGGATTGGATTCCCATGGTCGCGCAAAGTCATATTGAGTATTTCTATGAAATTCTCAGTAGCAGCTCTGATCTCAGATTTGATTACTCGGGACTTAAACATACCGGCGAACTGTGGTTCTAAATTAGTACATCTCTGCCTAACCCTTTGGGGAATACAGGCGTGATGGTATGTCGATTAATGCAACCGATTATCTTCAGCATACGGCAGAGCTCAAGGAGTGATTGGAATTTCTTCTGTAGGTATTTTGGTAACCACTTGAGAAAGTGAACTATATTGAAATACATATCTATCTCACCAAAAACATTTTCATGTAAAATGTTGCTAAGACGAGCACTGTCAAAAAGTTATCGGATTTCATGTAGAGCCAAGCTTCTAAATGTATGGAGGGTAGAAAGTAAGGAGGACCATCTTGTATGGGGGATTAGTCGAAAAAGTGTCCACTTGTATACAGCAAATTATTGTTCGAACACTCACCGAACTAGCGCTAGTGTAGCAAGTGGAAATGATATGAATGTAGCAGTTATAAGCAGAGTGAAGTGTGCTGAGTTGAAAATTTTTACATTTCTCTTGACTTCTGTAGTTAAGAAATATGCAGTATTTAAAATCTCAAACTAAACTGCAATTTAGTAAATAATAACCTATGAAACTCCTGAAATAAAAATAAATAAATTTGTAAAATTCTTCCACTTGCTACTATAGCGCCACCTTAATTTGCTCCCTTTTAATGGACACTTTTTAATACTCTGAGATGGTCCTCCTTACTTTCTACCCTCCATATTCTAAATGTACACGCCTTAACTTCACAAACTCTACACCTTAGTCAAAATATGTGGTCTGGCCGTTTCTTTACAACAAGAACCAAATTGTATACCAAAAAAGTAATGAACGGTGAATACACTTTTCACTTAACGCCCACGTGACGATAGCGAAACAGCCACTATTGATACTTTAGGTACCCCGAGAATTTGATTTATTGTATTGTATTATAATTAATTGACTTATGCAAACCCATATTATTAGAGGGTTCAAAAAAAGACGAAGCGCTTCCAGAAAATGTAGATAGTAGTACCCTTGCGCTTAGCTCGGCTAGTCTTGTCGGTGGCACTACTGTGCTCCCAGATATTATTAATAGTTACATATTTCTCTTGATTCCTCCATCGATTCCATGACGCACCGGAGGAAGGGCTTGCAATTCATTCTATACATGTACCAATTGAAGCGGTGCGCGGCGATAGCCTAATGGTTAGGGCGTCGGACTTGCGATCATGTGGTTGCCGGTTCGAAACTCACCCATAGCACTACCGACGTGAACCCACTCGTAATACAAGCATTTAGCTTAGTAGGTACGAGGGGTTAATAAGATTACTAGTATTACGACCCAATTTGCTAGTAAAAAAAAAAATAGAACTATATAGAACTGGATATGTTTGTATAGATTGACAAGCATCACGTGTTCTAATTGTTATTTGCGCGTCAAAATTGAAGCCAAACAACATTCTACAACAATTATTGAATAATCTACTTGTTTTTTAATTGTGATATTTGCATAATAAGTCCTCGTTACGCATCTACGCGTCTATGATTTCAATTCTTTAGTCTATGTCAATACATTCCTGCTCGACTGGTTTTTTATAACGATTTTCATATTTGCAACCTCGATTTCGTTAACTAGTTATCTGCGGTCAACGTATACCATCATGCTTGCTGGATGGTTGTGATTATATACATATTATACATAATAATATAGTTATCACCTCTATCACAAATGTTTTGTATAATATGCTCATAATGTTTTACTTCGTATTTGAATCTGTTAAATTGTATGTTAAAAGTCATACATACATACCATCACGCCTGTATTACCCGAAGGGTTAGGCTAATGTACACCCACACTTTATATGGTATTTTAGGTCCCATGTAATAGGGGGCGAGCCAATTGCCATTAACTGGGCACAAATCCAGACTTCGATTTGCTACTGGGAATTTCATAGAAAAACCTAATAGGTAATACTTTGATCGACCTGCGAATCAAACCCACAGCAGTCGCGCTTAGAACCACTAGACTAATGTAATGAGGCAGTCAGATGTTAAAAGACGAAAATTATTTATTCTAGGTAGACTAGGTAGTATATACTTTTTGAACGTCATTGACAGCCCGCAAAATGGCCGCCCTTCACCGCCTCCTAGCGTTTTAGCTGGAAAGAAGAAGCGTCGCAACCTACGAATAAATAATACTCAACAAACTCTCCAGCAAAACATTTCTGTCTGTTCATTTACTAAGGAGTTAGAATTAACTAACTGAAACTGTAAATATAAGTTTGTTCATAAATAAATAAAATATATCTACATATAGCTAAGAGATAAAGGGCAATATATCCAGTTCTTTTTTAAAAGGAATTTGGTTCGATTTTGAACGAAAAGAATTACATACCTGCATACCATACCGTCACACCTGTATTCCCCGAATGATTAACGAGGTGTGGTGATGGTATTGTTGCCGCCCATGGACATCTGCAACTACTTAGGAGTAGCGAAGTAGTAGTAGAGGAATAGGGAGGGGAATGAGAATAAAGGGGACTGAGGAAGGAATTGGACCTTCGGCGCTCCACACTCACGGTACGAAACGCAACAGTATGCATACTGCTACTTGACGTCGATATTCTTTGAGAGGTAGTCCTTCCCCAGTCGTGTCGACCCATTCATGCTGGCATGTACGAGTAGACATGTCAGCAAGACACTACTATTCCTAAAATTACCCTTACCCTCATTTGTTATTTTACCCCCTGCACACGCATTCTGTGTAGCCGTGCTTTAATTATTGTACCATTGGTTATTGGTATTAGCAAATATAAAAGATTGTTAAATATCCGTATAGATAACTGTATATTGAAACTGGCCGGGTCAACTTAGGCCGGGTCACACACACCGCAAGGAGGTCAAGTCTAATAGAATGTAATCAATATTTTTTTTTACTCGCTAAACTCTTTGTTGATTATTGAGTTCTTGATCAAAGAGTCGCCGCAAAACGCCGTTTTTAATTGTAAAAAGTTCATAATCAAGCAAATCTACGTTCCGGAGTGGGTACTCGGCAACTGCAGTTGCAACCGCGTTGTCATCTTGACACCTCACTTGTTAAGTTTCATTTACCAAGTAATTTTACTGGTTACATTGACATTAAATGTAGCACATTAATTCTTTTAAGAATGATCTATTATACCCAGACCTAAGACGCTTTAAACCACCGCCCACATTTTTCAGGAGCATTTTTTTGCTTGTGGTTATCCTCATGGACTTCCGCCGCTCGGCGTAGACGACGGGGCGTGACGGACTCCTCCCATAGTAGGTGACCTACCGACTAAAACCACACGGTTCTTGTCGTGGTAGGGCCACGCTGTTCGCAGCATGAATGGGCCGGCTTGACCGGGGAAGTACCACACTCTCGCAGAAGACCGACGTCCGAGTTTAGTTACTGCGCTTCGTTCGGTGAGCGAGAGGGCCGGAGGCCCAATTCCTCCCCCAATCCCCTTCCTTCTCCTTTTTTCCTTCCCCTCCCTTGCCCTAAATAGGCTCGACAACGCATCTGCAACTCCTTTGGTTTTGCAGATGTCCATGGGCGGCGATGACTACTTACCATCAGGTAGCTCGCCTGCTCGTTTGCCGAGTTATACCATAAAAAAAAAAAAAAAAAACGCGGGTGTTTCACCTCGTCCCTTTTTGGGGGGTTACAGGACTCAGCTGTCATTCCTTCTGGATACATCGATCAAGACCCAGACTAACCCATTGTTGGCGACGAGTGCTAAAGTGAAACATAAAGTGCGCGTTTTAGGACAACTCCAAATAATAAGACAAAGTGATTGTGCAAACGTACAAATAAACCAAACTGTGTGTACGCGAAAATAATAGAAAATCTAGTGATTTGTATGCTTTTACGGGGCAACTGTTGATTATTGTTAAATTTCCTTTTAATTATTTGAATTCAAGTTGTATATTTTGCAATGTATGGTAGCTTAGACTGTCCTCTTTTAAATAGTATAAACACTTACTAAATAATCATTCTAACCTGTTTGCAATTGTTGAATTTCTGTATACATCCCGTCGATATTTCATGTTTCTATTTGTATTTTATTCGTAATTCTGTGTGAATAAACATAATTTCATTCCTTTGATTTGTGTGCAATTAAGAGTATATGTACAACCAATATGATATATAACACATGTATGTCCCATGTCTAATTATGTACAAAATTGATAAAAATGTATGACAATCATAATGAAAATTAAAGCGAATTGTAAAATTTTAGGAACAAAATTAAAGGCTCTCGATACAGTAAAGTTCTTGGGTACCTTAGTAAATCAGAAAAATAGCATTCGTTCGGTTCTTTCATAGTTAAATTCTTCACTAAAAACCCCAGTGCCCAAAAACTCTGCTGCGTAATAGTGATTGTGTATATAATCAGTGGTTTTATTGAGGTCCCCTCAGGCCGCACCCCAACACCCATGACAATTAAATGTAACCGCACCGCAACCAAATTGCGGATGTTCTTAAAAAAAGCCAGGTTCCGAGCATCCTAAACCGACGGTCATGTATGAAGAGATTAATGAATGTAGATGAAGCGAAAGTAGTGTGCCAGGATCGTAGCAAGTGGAAATATATAGTCTCTGCCTACACCCATGGGAGACAGGCGTGACAATATGTATGTAACTAAATGTAACCCCGCGTTTCCACTGACGACAAAAAATGCCGCAAACATCTATTCAACTCTCAAAGAGTGAGTAGGATATGAAAACAAAACATGTTTGCAACATGTTTTGTCCTCAGTGCAAACGTGTGGTGGGACTCACTTCCCTAAAAAACGCTTTCCCTTTTTTGATTACGCAATTTCGCACCTGGCAATACATGTTGCCAAGTGTTTACCTTTTTATAATTAGCCGATAAGTAAACTGGCAACTGGCTAACATAGCGATAGAATAAGTTAGGCAAATACACTTTCAATAATGCATTGTTCATGCCAAATGAAGTTTCTATACGTATTAAGTTATTTTAGTGAAGGAAAAATACGACCGCGGGCAGGATTCGAACTTGCGTCTTCTGGTTAAGTACACCAGACGGTATGACCGCTAAGCCACCGCGAGTCCCACCCGCCATGTCGAAATTTGCCTTCACATTTTTAATTTACGTCTTTGAGGCGACGTTTCGTCTAATACGAGGTCGTATTTTTCCTTCACTAAAATAACTTAATAATCTTTGCATGGAAAATGCCTAAAAAATACAAAAAGATAGTTCTATACGTATTTCTATACGTTTCTAAACGCAGTAGTAGTGTAACGTAATCCAGAGTCTAGGAGGTTTGTCCTTCCATAGGCAAATAGAATATTAACTGATAACTGCGAAATTGGTCCCGTCATCTCTGTTCAGCGTGAGGTTTGATTCCCAGGCTGACTCAAAACGACACTGCGTTTTTTCTGTTTTTGAATTTTTTTCTGTGTGTTTGAATTTCTCAGTAGGAGCTTAGATTTTGGATTTTTAGCCGCTTAAGGTATCTAAGTATGTACCTATATGTTAATATGTGAAACTATCAGTATTAGAAACCAAATCAACAGTAGCGAATAATGCGAAAAGAAAAACAAAATAGAACCATAAATAATAAATAAAATTATTCTTTTTCAATATTGAGAGGTAATGTTTAAAAAAAAGTTAGTTAATCCGCTAACTGCACAGCCAATCATATAAATTAAAAAAAAGAAACCGCTGTCCGGTGCTATATCGCACTTTAAAAAATCACACCACACTATTTACGAAGAAACACTTGAACCGTCGATTTCACTGCGTTTCCAGTTATTAGAAAATAATTTAAAACTTGAAACACGTCCTCCAATCAAAACACACTTCACTTAGTTTTGTTTACAAACAATAATAACCTCAATACGCGCGGGAAAATAATTGACAGGAAAATTTGAATTTGACAGCTCCCTTCACAGAGCCAATAAAAAAGGGTATTGAATACAGATTAAACAAGGAGGTTATTTATAATGTCCGCTGTCGCGGCCGCGCGGCCGTGGGCTGTCGTGAGACTGGTGCGTACAGTTTCACGTTACTGACAACGGAAATAGAAATACTTATTTGTGTTGTGTATTGGTTGAATTTTGCACTTCAGTTATAATGGGGACTGTAGCATGAGTCATTGGGGGATGCTAATAATTACTAGTGTTCATAAAATGGGAGTAAGGTGACTTTGAAAGTGACCTACTTTTGATCGGAACTCGTTCTGGCTCATCCATCAATAGTTCAAATGGCAAATACCTTATCGAATAATTTACTTATAACTACTTTTTTTTAAAGACAGGACACAAATAAGCAGAATAGGTTTATACTTCTTATTTTTATTGTAACACATAAATATTATCAGTTTTTTATTATTATTACTTTCCTCTTTTCTTCTGATATCGAGACGCATTCTCGATATTTCACAGAAATATTTAAATTATTAATTAATATTTCATGTTTTGTTGCTAGGTAGTTTCTAATGCATGCATATTTTGTATGATTGCTTAGGACCGCGGTTGTCCTACTTATTTTTATACGATTAAATTAATAATAAAGGGTTTAGTCTATATAAATCTTGTAAGGAGTTTGAAACGCCCCGTTAATAAATAGTTTTTTTTTGTTGACAGTGGCTATAGGAACACTGCGACCGTTTTCGGTCTATTGTGATCGCCCATAAATGTATCGTAGATAAACCTACCTATAATACAAAAAAAATGATTTTCAGTGACACAGAATATGTATTTATAAAATTAATGATAAAAGTTGTTGCTTTGAATTTTTCCATTCCAAATATAAAACGAAAGTGTGAATACTCTGGCCCCAGCCATAGCCGCAAGAAAACTAGTGTAGGTGACAGTTGTTTTGTACGACATAATAATAATACCTACTTATATCCCGCCATCTCCCATGGAACAATGAGAATTTTCCGCAATTTGCCTGTAAAAAAAAAACAAAACTGCATGCCAATAATCCATAAGTAAACACAACAGAACTTTAATCTCGAAAAATCTCAGTCTGTTCCTGTTGCGGTTAGTGACGCATAGGTTCTTGACCGGGCTGAATAATCCCGATGCCTTTGCTCTGACAACACAACTGTTTTGCCGCCAAAAGCGTACCTACGCCATTTTGAATTTTCTGTGTTTTGTTTTTCCATGAATGTAAATACAAGTTATTTTACGTTGAACTTGTGTCTATGTTTATATTATAAATTCACTGAAAACATTTTGTAAACAGAAAGGAAAATTTTAAAACAAACAATATGTAATGTGAGAAATCGCGTTTACATAGCTATACCAAAGCAAGTTAAAGATAATTTCTAGATAGGTACTTACTTAAATGTATTGTACCTACCTTAGTTACTAGTTTTCAAATCTATCCTTAAAAAAAACTTACTAGCAATGTGGGTCGCACATTACTAGTAATCTTGTTAACCCCTCGTACCAACCTAAATGTGACTGGGTTCACGTCGATAGTGCAATGGGTGGATTTCGAACCGGCAACCACATGATCGCAAGTCCGACGCCCTAGCCATTAGGCTACTGCCGCTTCTTTCTTATAGACCTACGAATTGCGGAAAAACTAAATAAAATATTATGAATTTTGCAAGCCTTGTGACTAGATAATAATAATTAGATAATATATGTTTTAATGATAATTGGTAATGTTTGATAATTAATTATTGTTAATTTCGGCTAAAATAGGTTTATTATCGAAAAACAAATCTTACTGATAGCGTTTATCGAACAAATTTTTAAAAGTTTATGTGATAACTGCAATTAAATACGTAAACTGTGAAACTAGGCAATAATTCGAACTGAAAATCTAAGTTCGGTTTTTGTATTGCCTAATTGGAGTTGGCTGATCGTAAGAACTTGGTACCTACCTCAGGTAAAGCAAGAGCATATCATATCACTTAATTTCAGAGCAAATGTTATTGAGTTTTTCTTTTCGTAAAGGGGGCGAGCTTATTGCCATTAACCAGGCAGAAATTCAAACGTCGACCTTCTATTGAGAATTTTATAGAAAAAGCCAATAGCACTGCTCGACCTGGGAATCGAACCCAAGACCTCTAGCGTAGCAGTCGGACTTAGGCTCAGATCAAATAAAAAGTTAAGATGGAACTTTGCGAACAAAGAAGTGAGGCCGGATAAAACTACGCTTTGCCGTTTACAAACAATTACACGCACATAACATGTTAAATTTAAACCTTATTATTAATTAATTTATTTATTTAATGCACAATGTATACAAAGTTACAAGCTTGGCTTGAACTAATTAATACATGACCCTGTTTGGGCGCAGCAAAATAACTTAAAATTAGAATATACATAGATTTTAAGTTTTAGAATATTATCAATATTAGGAACTTTAACAAACATGCATTATTGACTTTTTAATTAAACTTCTATCTAGCTTCAGTAAAATATAATTAAAATAGTACTGATATTATTTAAATATGTATTTGTCATAATAATTAATTAGTTCCAAAGACTTTTATCCTCCATGAATTCTTGGATACTATAATAACACTTTTGTAAGAGTGATGACTTTAACCTAGCTTTAAATACACTTTTTGTTTTGGTGGACCTTATACTTTCGGGTAGTATACACATCAATAATTTGAGTTTGAGTTTAGATTTTAGCTTCACAGTTATCGTGGTCGCACTACTAAACAAAGATTTAGTGTATGTACCTTCTAGGTATTAGGCGTTAAGTACTTTAATGAAGAATGTACTTCACAAAATAGATAAGATTAGCTTGTGTGGGTCAGTTTGATACTGATATTGTTCAAGGCAGTACATTTGTGATTATTTTTGCACATTTAAAAAAATAATATATTTAATATCATGAGCGAAGAGCGGGTTATGGTCGTCGACCATATTGGTGGTGAGGTATGTAGTTACTTTTATATTTGTATATATCTAAATGTGTGGCCTGCTTTTGTACACACGGCTACAGGTCAACCTATACAAATGCAGTTATTTTAATGTAGGATAAATTCGACTGCGGGTAGGATTCGAACCTGCGTCTTCTAGACATTTTTGCCTTCACATTTTTAAATTTGCCTGAAATTTTTAGACTGCCTCGTTGGTCTAGTGGTCCCAATCGCGACTGCTACGCTAGAGGTCTTGGGTTCGATCCCCAGGTCGAGCAAAGTGTTATTGAGTTTTTCCATGAAATTCTCAGTAGCAGCTCGGAGTCTGGATTTGTGCCCGGTGAATGGCAATAGGCTCGCCCCCTATTACATGGGACCTAAACATACCGGCGAACTGTGGGTGTACATTAAGTACACCTCTGCCTAACCCTTCGGGGAATACAGGCGTGATGGTATGTTATGTTATGTTATTTTTAAATTTACGTTTTTGAGGTGACTTTATAATGTTTGCGTGGAAAATGCCTAAAAAATACAAAGAGATAACTATACAAATCCAGTTTAAGCTGATCTCGCATTGTATACGCGTCCAATGCATTATGAGGCCAGCGTTAACCGGTAGTGTATAGCTTGATGTGTAGCCATGGTACAGTCACGTCACGTGACTAGTCATTTCTCGCAGTTTCCGCTCACGTCCCAAAAGGATATTACTTCCTATAACTCAGCTATTAGGCGGCTTATCAACATGAAACATGTAGGTACCGGGCTTTAAGTTCCAGCAACACAACTGTGAAACCTGTGAAATATGTAGTAGTTTTTGCATAATGCGTGTAACTACAAACATACAGACAGAGACAAAAAGAAAAACTAAAAATATGGGGTAGTTTTTCTTCAATATCTATAATTGACAGACATCACCCTAATGAATTTAATGATTCTCTATTTCCCTTGAGAACGACTGTAACAATTTATTTTATCTTTTTTTAAAGTTTTCTTTTGCCTTGTTTCTACAAAGTTTCACAGAAATAAAAATTAAGAAAAGTGCAGTATGATAAGAAAATATTGCAAATTAAGTATTTTAAACTCGCGTGTTTTTTTAGTGATTTAATTATTTCTTAGCTAGTTTTATATTCCTATAGGTTTTCTTTCGTAATTTAATTTCAAGAAACAATTAACTATACGGAGGATGTGTAGAGATTCTTATTGTGTATAGGGCAATTTACCCATCGCACGCTTACCTTGGCATGTACTGGAAACCATGCTGTGGTGTATTGATATTATAATTAAATATGCGACACCCGGTTCCCGCCATTACGTTGACAGACGTCGGCGTGAACGGAGTGCCGCGCATGCACTAAGTGATTATTTCTGTGTTTTATTCTAAACACCTATACCTAACGGAGACATAACACATGCCACATAGGTACCTCAATGCCCTTTTTTGAACCTAAATTGTAATTTCCAGATACCCGACATCAACTTTGGTGGTAGCAATTTAGTTGGAGGAGGTGTGCATATTGTGGATGGCGACTATGGTGGGGTCCACGTGGTAGACGGTGACGGCTCCGGAGGAGTACATGTTGTGGACGGGGATTGCGGCGGAGGAGTCCATGTTGTAGACGGTCCTGGGGGCCCGGGAGGAGTACATGTTGTAGACGGTCCTGGGGGCCCGGGAGGAGTGCATGTTGTTGATGGGGATTGCGGCGGAGGAGTGCATGTTGTCGATGGGGATTGCGGCGGAGGAGTCCATGTTGTAGATGGTCCTGGGGGTCCAGGAGGAGTACATGTTGTTGAAGGAGATGGAGGCGTCCATGTTGTAGATCATGGAGTACGTGTTGTCGAATGATGAAGCAGATGGACTACTTAATCGTGTAAGTTCTTAACAAAGAAGTTATTATTTTTTTTACTTATATGTATAGTAAAGAAAAACATGATTAGGAATCTGCATGCTTGCAGATTTTCTCGACAGCATGTTGGTAGATTTGGTAGGTAGTCAAACACTGACGCCAATACGATCAACAAAAACTGATTGTCCGTGTTTTTTTATAAGTTGGCAATAGTATTCTTGTTAACCCTTCGTCCTAAGCTAAATGCTTGTGTTACGAGTGGGTTCACGTCGGTAGTGCAATGTGTGGGTTTCGAACAAGCAACTACATGATCGCAAGTCCAACGCCTTAGCCATTGGGCTACCGCCGGTTAAAGGTTTCATATTTAAGTGCTTATTATAGGTATCAAATTCCGACGCTTTCCAAAAAGAAGTGCGATGCGTTTTGAGTTTATTTAGACATACTCTATTATATACCTTGTTATTTTGTTACAGAGCCGAGATCCCGACGCACCGTACAATACCACTAATTAATAAAAATAGTATCATCATTATTGTGATTATTATTAGATACTTAAGTTAAATTTTAAAAATAAAAATTATTAGAAATTATTTCTTTCTGCAAAATCCTCATCTCCATCCTCATTGTTACATGAAAGTTCAGTTGGACGCTAATCGTGTTATTGGGTTTATCCTCAGATCAAATATAAAAGTTAAGATGGAACTTTGCAAACAAAGAAGTTTGGCCGGCTAAAAGTACGCCTAACCGTGTACAACACACAATTACACGCACACACGTATACCATAACTACGCCTTATCTTGTCGCCTTTCGCAAAGTTCCATCTTAACTTTTTATTTGATCAGAGGGTTTATCTATGAAATTCTAAGTAGCAGCTCGGAGTTCGGGTTTGTGCCCGGTTAATAGCAATAGCAATTTGCCTGTACGTGAACCGTACAACGGCGTGTGAAGTCCGTCAACCCGCAGTAGGCTAGCGTGGTGGACTATTGCTTAACCCCTCTCACTCTCACTCTCATAGGAGACCCGTGCCCAGCAGTGGGACAGTGGGTTAAATATCCTACTTGATTTTTTTATAGTCATCTTTCAAAGTACAATATTAACGATAAGCAAGTATGACGCGACGTAACCAAAGCGCCTACTAAAAAAGTGACAGCAACAAATCTCCGATGTGACATTCTTGTCACAAATCATTCAGGCCCTTAACATAGAAATCCACCAACTAGCTCCGCCACTATTTTAAACCATGTCTCAACAGTTATAAACCACAGTAAATAAGCTCGTTATATTAACTGCATACAGTTAAACACTTAGTATACAGTGCAAAAATCACACCACCAATAATCGCACCATTTAAAAAAATTTACTCACCAATATCCGAAAAATTCGGAGAGATCCATGCAGTCGACTTCTTTTCGTGGTTCAGTGTTAACTTCGTCTGCTATCCCAGAATCAACGTCCTCTTCGGAACTCGAAGCACTTTCGGTGTCTGTATCCGAACGCGCGTGGTTCATTTCAATAGACAATAGTTAAGTTTTTTTTTAATTGGCGGCAAGTTTCGTAGACGTTTGTGAGGCCTATATTTTTTTTGGAAATGATCGTTTTTTTAATTTATTCTTTGTTACCGTTTTTTGTGTTTATACAGAAGTAGGTTACTACTAATGGTGGAATTTACATAGCATTGTATTTTGTCAGCAAAATAAAATATTCACGCTTAATTCTCTTCTGAGTAAAATGGATGGATGATGGATAGTAGGAAATGTACCTGACCAATACCAGACATCAATCAGTCATAACATAACACCACGCCTGTATTCCATGAAGGGATAGGCAGAGCTTAATTTTTTTTTAATTTTTTTTTAATTTTTTCAGACACAAGATTACACACAAAAAACGAAAATAGAAAATAAAAATAAAATACAATAAAATTAACGCTTATTATCAGGCTGCGGTTTCAAGTCATTGCTTATACATGCCTGAAGTAATAATTCTATCCGACAGGCTCCCTATAATTGTATTATTACACTTGTCAACTCTGGTCAAAAAATTTGCAATACGATTTCTACGCACGGCTTCGAAGGAATTAATAGGCGCCTCTAAACACATTCCTGAAGCACTACAATAGCGAGGTAGTCCCATTATTAGTTGCCTAAAGATATTATTATAGGCAACTCGAATGCCATTAATTGCTTTCTTTGTATAATCTGTCCACAATTGACAAGTGTAAAAACAATGACAGAAGGAACGAAACAAGGTGACTTTTACTAAAATGCAGACCCACAGTTCGCCGATAAAGGGTGCAAGATAAAGGCGATAGCAGGAATACTATGGACAAGGAAAGCTCTGAACCGTGTAGAGTGGAAAGAAATAGAGGAGGCCTTTGCCAAAGTTGGGTAAACAGACGAAGTTGCCGATGAGATCGACTCAGCAGAGTCGTTAACTTAAGTAATTATTTGTAAATATCCTTCTTTGTGTCTGAATAAAGGCTATTATTATTATTATAATATAAGGGTGCAAGCCTATTGCCATTCATGCATCTATCAATAATTTATATAAATCAACAATGTGAACTTAGATGGTACAGTCGCGAGCACATCAGGTTATACAAAACTGACAAATTGCTCCAAATGATTTTAAACCTTAAGATGTTGATTATTAAGTTGAAAATCAACTGAGATAATTTGACTGCCTCGTTGGTCTAGTGGTCCCAATCGCGACTGCTACGCTAGAGGTCTTGGGTTCGATCCCCAGGTCGAGCAAAGTGTTATTAAGTTTTTCTATGAAATTCTTGGTAGCAGCTCGGAGTCTGGATTTGTGCCCGGTGAATGGCAATAGGCTCGCCCCCTATTACATGGGACCCAAACATACCGGCGAACTGTGAGTCTACATTAAGTACAGCTCTGCCTAACCCTTCGGGGAATACAGGCGTGATGGTATGTATGTATAATTTGACATTTTGTGGTAACTGATCATCGTGTTTCGGGCACGTTTGCACAAAACATGTTTCAAACAGCTACCTATCCCGCTCACTCTTTCAGAGTTAAATAGATGTTTGCAACATATTTTGTCGTCAGTGGAAACGCGGTCTAAGAATATTATTAACCGTAAAAATATTTATATTTCTAAATATTTCTGTATGTGATTCAACCGCGCAGAATATAAGCATAATTATTTACCAAAATTCTGGGTCACAGATACCTACACCCTCAATATTGTAATGCAACCTCACAGCACAAAATATGTTCAGCTAAATTAAACTGCCTCATTAGTCTAGTGGTCCTAAGCGCAACTGCTAGGCTAGAGGTCATGGCTTCGATTCACAAATCAAGCAGTTTTGTTAGATTTTTCTATAAAATTCTCAGTAGCAGCTCGGAGTTTGGTATGTACTTGGTGAATGGCAATAGGCTCGCCCCCTATTACATGGGACCTAAACGTACCCGCGAATTGTGGGTGTACATCTGCCAGCCCTTAGAGGAAAACAGACGTGATGAAAGGTAGGTACTTTTTAAATTGTTTTTTTTTTAATGAGATCTTGCTTTCTTTTTTTGTGATTTTACCGGCGCGGTTGCCGGAAAGGTTAATACTTCAAAGAGGAATAGTTCTGCAGGTACCTACTTCTGTTGTATCCACATTATGCTATCACTCGTATAACACATTTGGCTGATAGCCTAATTATTATCAATCAGTAAAGTTGCTGTCATGGCAATAAGTTACGCAATCAAAATGAAATTTAATATACATGTATATTGTATACTACTCACTAATTTGGCAATCATGTAGATAATTATAATGATATCAGTAAAGCTATTTTCATTTGAGTAATAAATTATATTTATTTTTATAAAAACAGACTTTTTTATAACAATATACTTTTTGCAGATACGTTTACATGTCATTTTTTTAATTTTTAATACTAGATGGCGCCTGTATTTCCTAGCTGACTATCTCTGAAAAACGAATTCAAAGAATCAATCTCTTAGTTCAAACACGTAAGTATCTGACCCTGCGTTCCACTATTGATAAAACATGTTGCAAACAGCTATCTCACTCACTCTTTGAACGTTAGATAGAGTTAGATAGATGTTCGCAACATGTTTTGTTGTCAGTGGAATCGCGGGGTATTTTTTTTTAAATTCATGATAGGCCTACGCTTGACCGCCAGTTCGCTTGATGCTAAGCGATACTGCGATCTACGATGGAGCGCGCTTTCCTAGGAGAAGCCAATTCTCTCGTGATTTAAAGACACCCAGATTATAGCCATCGGGAAAGACCCACTCGGGAAACTCATTCCACATTTCAGAGGTAAGTATATTGAAAATGTCAGTGTCAAAATGTCTGAAATAGCTTTTTTTTAAGATATGGAGAGTAGAAAGTAAGGAGGACCATCTCAGTGTATTAAAAAGTGTCCATTGAAAGGGAGCAAATTAAGGTGGCGCTATAGTAGCAAGTGGAAGAATTTTACAAATTTATTTATTTTTATTTCAGGAGTTTCATAGGTTATTATTTACTAAATTACAGTTTAGTTTGAGATTTTAAATACTGCATATTTCTTAACTACAGAAGTCAAGAGAAATGTTAAATTTTTCAACTCAGCACACTTCACTCTGCTTATAACTGCTACATTCATATCATTTCCACTTGCTACACTAGCACTAGTTCGGTGAGTGTTCGAACAATAATTTGCTGTATACAAGTGGACACTTTTTCGACTAATCCCCCATACAAGACGGTCCTCCTTACTTTCTACCCTCCATATTTTAAGACAAATAGCAGGATTGGCTTCGAGCAAAGACTATTAAACCACAATTCTCTTTGGCTTTGAGGAAACCCTGTTCAACTGACTACTCACCGTGTCGCCCAATTAAAGTCACTCTGCAGGTACTTAGTTCTTCCAGGTTTGGCTTTGATAAATAAAGGTGATAAAAACTGGATAGTACACGCATTACGGTAGGTATGTTATAATTTATTAAAATTAAAAACTTCCGATTAAGGTCAGGTACGCAGTACTTGCAACCGGCGCGTGTGTATGAAAAGATTTGTATGAATGTGGAAGAAGCGATAGAGATATGCAAGAGTCGTAGCAAGTGGCAGTCCATAGTTTCTGCCTACCCCTGTGGGAATAAGGCGTGAGTGTATGTATGTATGTAAAAACTTCCCTAGTTTCGTATCAGAGAACCTGTCACATTTAACTGACAGAGCCAAGCGTCTCTCTTCGCCGCGCCCTCAAAATTCAATTATTCTATTTATTCTTAGCTGGCAACGACACTGTGACATTTGCACAAAGCTAACCGCCAACATTGCGCAGGCGACCCGGGGCATTATTTATAATGACCTGAATCGATTGTTGGAGAATGCAAACTTCCCGGTTGATCGCTCGCTGATTGAGCTTTGATCGATAACTACTGCAATCTTATGGGTTCCTGGTACATCGTGATAGCATTCGTGAGAGCAGGTGAGCTACTTGATGGTAAGTAGTCATCGCCGCCCAAGGATATCTGCAATACCATAGGAGTTGCCGTTGCATTGCTGAGCCTTTTTAAGGAAAAGGGAGGGGAAAGGAGAAAAGGAGAAGCAGCGAGGCACTACTACTAAAATCTTCTACAATAATGATTTTAAAAGCAAACGTTTTAATACTGAATTGTGAATAAGTTATTGATAACGTCGCAATTTCTACTGCCGGTACATGTGTTATAGACGAATAATTAGCGAAAACCCAACAATAATTTGAATTTTGGAGCCCAAGGCTTTCGTAGTAGTAGTGTCTTGATGGCATGTCTACTTGCCAGCATGAATGGGTCGTCACCACCGGGGAAGTACTCAGAACCTTCCGAGTACTTCCTTCCTTCCTTCCAGATTTAAACGTCTGATGCGGCACGTTTATCCATGTCATCATCTTAACTAAGTATTTCCTAACTGTGTGTCCTATTATTTTGTTCTTAATATATTTTATTGTCTGTTTAGTACTTAGGTATCTAATTTCATGGTAGATCTCTGTGTATCTTTTAATTTTAAGTTTATTTTAAAATCTCCGAAACAAAAACTGACTCAAGCTTCCACGAGACAGGCTCGACCCAGTGTGGAAGCTACAGGAAACTACCTCCGTAAAACACACTTGAAAAACCAATAATAATGTTACAGTTTGTTTGAAATAAGTAAGCCGATCGGAAGTTAGCCGTTCCGAACTACCGCGGTGATAAAATCGTTTAATTAAGTATTTAATACATAAATATCGAAATGAGTAAACAAAATAATTAGAAATGTGAAACTTATACGACTCTAAGTATCTTTACACCGACTCTTTCTATTAAAATTTACCACTTCTAAACAGACAACTTCCGATCGGCTTACTTATTTCGAACAAACTGTACCTAAATGTCTGGAAATGTAATTATTTTTGACTAATAAATTTATTCTTAGGTATTCTTATGTTGGGATTAGCTTCCAGTGTAACCAGACGCGGTTGAATATTAGATTTTTTTACACAAAACAACTGCCATTAGACCTTGAGGCGATTTGCTTGTATTGATTTTCTGATTTCCCTGTAGGAGAATTTTACATCAACCCATTACATTGTTTCAATGCTGGACACGGGTCTCCTCTCAGTAAGAGAGGGATTAGGCTATTGTCCGCCACGCTAGCCTACTGCGGGTTGGCAGACTTCACACGCCATCAAGAAAATCTGACATGCAGGTTTATTCACGATGTTTTCCTTCACCGTTTCAGCGCGTGATAATTAATTATTAATACGCACATGACTTCGAAAAGTCAGAGATGCGTGCCTTGGATTCGAACTCGAGATCTTTGACTTGGCAGTCCAATGGTCATATCACGACTATCACTGCACTCGTAGGAGAATTAGCGTGACAAAAAATACGAAAAAGTTTAACGAAACTTTTTCAGGAATAATCAAAATCCACATGATATTTAACATAATTTTCTAAGCAAAGAATATCGATTTACTTAATTATTTTATAAACACAAAAAACCGATCTTTTCAAATATTTTTAATCTGCTCACTCACTGACCTTACGAAGCACTTCACTATTAATTCACCATAAAGTTATTTTGTTTTTTTTTTCCAGCAACAGGTGATTTAGGAACGCGGGAAAACAGAAAATCAATTTTGTTCAGTTAGAAATTTGAAAATATTGTTTTAGTAGCCAATTGCGTTTTTTTTGTAGTACGCTTGCGTATTATTTTTATTATTTCGTATTACGCGCCAGTTTTGTTAACGTGCGGTGTCGTACTGGCTACGTTGTTCGTTTTACATTGACTATGCGACATAGAGATGTATAGAGTCGATTTCATATTGAAAAATTTCTACTAGCCACCCATCCTGCTTCAGGCGGTTATATTATAAAATATAACCACCGGCTATATTATTATTAGCCTATACCCTTTCTAAATGATCCCTCTTTTTAGTCATGAAAACCATATGAAAATCCGTACAGTATTTTTTTAGATTAGTTACCCTGAACAAACACAAACTCAGCGGGTCGGGGACGAGATATAAATCTATATTATTATAACGAGCAGAATGGACTTTTTCTTGGTGACCCACCAAGGAAAAGTCCGTTCTGGCTGGGCCATCGGACTACCCTTATACCTATTAAACCACCGACTGACTAACTCTCATATTTTACGACTGTTCAGGAACAGGGGCTTCGAGGTTCTAAGTTTTAACACCTTTCAATGATTTGTTACAGATGACAATTTGATACAGTCGTTATTTTACGCGTGTAAAAAGTATGTATCTATTCAAACGCTCTTATTTCAAAGGATTTTAACAGATGTCAGGATGCGTCCTCCATTCGTCACTATGTGGCGCTTGTAGTAGTGTATGCGCGCGCGGCGACAACGACTACTTCGACCAATTAGCTACTAATTCTCTATTCAATCACAGTTCAAATTGCTGATGGTGGCCCAGCCTGAAAAAGCCACATCTAAAGCTACGGCTACTTCTGACAAGGATACATAGACAAAAAATAGAATTCAAATATCACCTCTTCTCAATCAGTTTTGTGGATTAAAATTTATTCACAAATTCGACTCTACTTATCCTATATTCTTGTCAACGCCAAGCGGTTCTATTCTTAACCCGGTCGCCCAGTTCGGTGCACTCAGTAGTAATCTATTTTATTTATTATCGACCGTATGCGACTCCACTGCACTTTTTAGGCCATGCATATTCAAGCATGAAGCTTTTGGGCGTAGGTTGAAATAAAGAAAAAAAAAAGTATCTTACTTTTAAGATATATTATTTAATACTACCTTTCCGCTCGCGGTTTCGTCCGCGTGGATTTTTTCTTTTTTTTGAAATTTTACGGGATAAAATGTAGCCTATGTCACTCAGGAATAATGTAGCTTTCTATTGGTGAAAGAATTTTTCGAGTTGGTCCAGTACTTTCAGAGCCTATTCAATGCATAAAACAAACAATCAAATCTCTCTTTATAATATAAGTTTAAATTAAGTTCTCATTAGGGTAGGTAGGTATTGTTTATTGTAGCTACATCGATGTTTCAAGTAGTTCCCACTGTTGGGACACAGGCTCTCGTTGAGAGGGAGAGGGCCGTAATCCACCACGCAGGCCCAGTGCAGGTTGGTTGTGCAGATGTCATATCTTCGAATTTTTGGTTCTACGATATGCCGGTTTCCTCACGATGTTTTGCTTCATCGTTTAAGCGTGCGATAATATGACTTGGAAAAGTTACAGGGCCTTGGATTCGAATTCGAGATCTTTGACTTGGCAGTCCAATGGTCGTATCACTAGGCTATCACGAAAAAAAACATTATAATCATTTATTATTTAAAAGAGTATTTATAGAGTTTCTTGCCGTTGATATTTGGAACCTGTTTTTGCCACGCTAGCCTATTGCAGGTTGGCAGACTTCACATGCCATCGAAAAAATCTCTCAAGCCTCACGATTTTGTCCTTTAGCGTTTAAGCGCGTGAAAATTATGTATTAATACGACCCGCCTAAATCGTCTTTATTGAGAAGATTGTCAGAATTGAGTGGCGCCTAATTTATTTCTAAGTAACCTTGACTGACTGACTGCTTCATTAGTGTAGTGGTCCTAAGCGCAACTGCTACGCTAGAGGTCCTGGGTTCGATCCCCAGGTCGAGCAAAGTGTTATTGAATTTTTCTATGAACTTCCGAGTAGCAGCTCGGAGTCTGGATTTGTACCCGGTTAATGGCAATAGGCTCGCCCCTTATTAGATGGGACCTAAACATACCGGTGAAATGTGGGTGTGCATTAGTACACCTCTGCCCGACCCTTCGGGGAATACAGGCGTGATGGTTTGTTATGTTAAGTAACCCTAGCTACATACAAATAGTTACATTCAATGTCACTACATTCATCTGTCAGCATATATTAGCTGATGTCGAAAATAAAATATTACACAAGTATTTCAGTGGGAGTTTGAAAATATGTGTTTAAAATATTTCATAATTTGCAAGCTTTCCGAGGTTAGGTTTGAATGAATGACGATCGGTTTCAGTAACAGAACCGTCAGTAAATTTTCTAAAATACCGACATACATACCATCACGCCTATATTCCCCGAAGGGCGGCAGAGGTGTATTAATGTACATCCACACTTCGCCGGTATGTTTGGGTCCCATGTAATAGGGGGCGAGCCTATTGCCATTCACCGGGCACAAATCCAGACTCCGAGCTGCTACTGAAAATTTCATAAAAAAACCCAATAACACTTTGCTCGACCTGGGAATCGAACCTAAGACCTCTAGCATAGCGATTGGGATACACCACACCACAAGGAAAAATACGATCGCGTGCAGGATTCGAACCTGCGTCTTCTGGTTAAGTACACCAGACGCTATGACCGCTAAGCCACCGCGACTCCCACCCGCTAAGTCGAAATTTGCCTTCACATTTTTAATTTACGTCTTTGAAGCGACGTCACTTCACTTCACTAAAATAACTTAATAATCTTTGCATGGAAAATGCCTAAAAAATACAAAAAGAAAGTTAAATTACATTATTCAATCATTTACATACTATCACGCCTGTTTTCTCCGAAGGGTTAGGCATAGGTGTAATAATGTACACCCACACTTCGCCGGTGTGTTTTGGTCCCATGTAATAGGGGGCGAGCCTAATGCCATTCGGTACAAATCCAGACTCCGAGCTGCTACTGGGAATTTTATAGAAAAACTCGTTAGCACTGCTAGATCTAGGGATCGAACCCAGGACCTCGAGCGGAGCGTATAAAATGACTTGATTTAATAATAATAATAAACTGTAATAAATAGTCTAGTACTGCCACGGTAGAGGACCTGCTTTCGATTCCCAGGTCGAAAAAATTATGTTCGACGCGTTTTCTTAGTATCACACTGACTACCTATTTTTCTTCCCAGGTAATGGAGCAATACAGTGAAGTAGAAAAAGCTTTAGGCACCAATATTGACGAGTTCGATGCGGCCCATGTGATACGGGGCGAGCCTATTGCCATTAATTGGGCACAAATTCAGACTCCGAGCTGCTACTAAGAAAAACCCAATAACACTTTGCTCGACCAGGGGATCGAACCCAGGACGTCTAGCGTAGCAGTCGCACTTAGGACAACTAGACTATTGAGGCATTCTACCTATATTTTTGTATGTTTTGTTTTTAACTGGTTTCTTTGGCACTAAAGAAATGAAAGTCACGCAGTTAACATTAGTTAGATTTTATAGCAAAAATAATAAAAACGAATAAGTATTTAATTGTTATTAAATATTAGTAATAATCATAAATCCATCTTATCTATACTATTACTTTTATAAATGCGCTGAATCGACTTTTATGAATTTTGGTACAAAGATAGATTGAATGAAAAGATGTATGAATGTGGAAGAAGCGAAAGAGATATGCAAGAGTCGTAGCAAGTGGCAGTCCATAGTTTCTGCCTACCCCTGTGGGAAAAAGGCGTGAGTGTATGTATGTATGTATGTATAGATTGTACTTTTGAGAAGCACTTTAAGATATCTTTTGTCCCTAAAGTCCTTTTTGGGGACGGGAGTGAAATTACATTCAACAGCTAGGTCATGTAATTATAATTAAATATGACAAATAATTACCACAACTGTTGTTTTGGCGACACGCCCGCGTAATTAGTTTATTATTAAATTATTTGTAACTAAATTTGTACTAGTTTGTGTCAGGTGATAGTGTTTTGCGCGTATGATGATGATGAGAATGATGTCCCATGAAAAGCATTGCCTTGAATGGTCATAATTAAGTATATAAGTAGTATTAAATACTAGCTTTCCGCCTACGGCTTCGCCCGCGTGGTTTCTCGGCTTTTCTGCATTTAAAAGGAATTATTTTCCCCGTTTTTGCAAGATTTTTCATATATGCTCCGATCCTATTGGTCTTAGCGTGATGATATGGGTTTAAAGAATTTTATTGCTCATAAGAACATGGTTCACTTGCAATGAGATACAAGTGAATAAAATATAATAGTAAAAATAATATCTCTAGCGTGTTGTTTAACAGTTAAGTGCAAACTATAATACCACATTTGAATGTATAGCCTATAGCCTCCGCATTCCTCGATAAATGGGGTATCTCAAACTGAAAGCATTTTTCAAATCTGACCAGTAAGTAGTTCTTGAGATTAAAGCAAACAAACAAACAAACTCTTCAGCTTTATAATATTAGTATAGATTGCGATTTGGCTGAAGAAGAACAACTAAGTACGCATGGCTTAAAAAAGCTCATAAATTGGACCTTTTAAAGACACTTTTCAGAGACACAAGTCAATGTTTTTTTTTTTTTTTTACTTGATTACAACGGCCTAACCGACGACCTCCGAGAGGAAACTCCAAAACAAAACTCAGAGAATCACGGTCTCTTTTAAAGTCCAGACAGTAGTTGTACTTTCAAATATGCGAGTTTTACAATGTAGCCCTACATTGTAAAAGAGCCATACCAGCTTTGAGTTGACCTGTCCTAACTGTCGGCACGCATACATCAGTCCTCGTGTAGCTCAACCATTATTTAGGGAGCTCAACGACCCGTCGCACAACGATACCAGATCAGCAAGACATTTGCGTAGGTCATGTAAACCTAAAGTCTCGTGGTCCTACACGTGACTGCCATGCTAGAGATCCTGGGTTCGATTCCTATACTCCATTTGGTTAGGTACTTAACTAAAGGTAAACAATAAAAATGGCGGCTTTCAGAGCTGTTCAACCTTTTATTACAATGGTATCATATGATTTGGGAGTGAAATTAATAACACCTAACAATCAATAAAAACAAAGAACAAACAAAATAATAACTAATTAACACAATTTGCGGCAAAAGAAACACAAAAACGACCGAAAGTAAAGTAAATACAAACTGTTACGTATGGCATCTGGTTACCCGACTAAGTATAATATCGGTTTATTATTTTGCTCCGCTTCCTCGCAATACTACTTCTAAATTTTTTCGAGTTATCAAAAGTCAGATATTCAAAATATCTGTATTTTTAGATTCTTTCTAGTGGGCACTTTGCAATACTTTGTGTCATATTAATAAATTTTGATTTAATTAATTGTTCGCAAGCTTAAGAATAATGATTACCATTTAATATTAAACGAAGAAGTAAGATATGCTAGTATATAAAAGGAAAATGTGATTTTGAATTATTAAATTATTTATTTTGGTGACGTTTTATTTTGAAATGAAAAATGGCCCTATGAAAGAACCTTTTTTATGATTTGTTTACATTTAGTTATAAGTACCTAACCAAATGGAGTATAGGTGGAGTAGTGTTATTGGGTTTTTCTATGAAATTCTCAGTAGCAGCTCGGAGTCTGGATTTGTGCCCGGTTAATGTCAATAGGCTCGCCCCCTATTACATGGGACCTAAACGTACCGGCGAAGTGTGGATGTACATTAGTACACCTCTGCCTTACCCTTCGGGAAAAAACGGCGTGATGTGCAGTGACAACCTAGTGATATGACCTTTGGACTGTCAAGATAAGTAAATAAAACAACAAAATCAGTGTTTCAGCATTTTAAATCTATTTGTAATCATTTTCAATCGATCCTCATTCGACTTGATCTTGTTTTTCCTGCATCTAAAATGCCTTTTTTGCAATCGGCGCGTCACGAGATAAATTTCGAAGAAACGCGACCGGCACTGCTGACATTTATATCTTTTGCCTAACTCACTAATAGTTTTAACACTTTCAAAGATCACATAAGATTTGTTTTTGTAGAAAGAAAAACAAAACTCGCACAATGATAAAGTTTTTGTCACAAATTGCTTATCTTCTCGTTCATTTCTTTCATGCGTTGAGACATTATTCTTCTTGTAAGTAACGCATTCATTATCAGTTCGTTTCTTGTATTTTTCCTTGTGATAATTCAAGTAATGTCGTTTTAATTTTATTATATCCCCTTCAATATAATCATCGCATATAACGCAATGAGAAATTTTAATGTTCTTAAAACTAAGGTGTGATGTTTCATGTATTATTGCATCGTATCTGAAAGATGAAAGAAATATTATTAAAAATTACATACAATCATCACGCCAGTATTCCCCGAAGGATTAGGCAGAGGTGTACTAATGTACACCCACATTTCGCCGGTATGTTTAGGTCCCATGTAATAGGGGGCGAGCCTATTGCCATTAACTGGGCACAAATCCAGACTCTCTGCTACTGTGTATTTCATAGAAAAACCCAATAACATTGATCGACCTGGGGATCGAACCCAGGACTTCTAGCGTAGCAGTCGCGCTTAGGACCACTAGACTAATGAGGCAGTCAGTCAGTCAGGGTTACTTAGAATTAAATAAATCGGGGAAGTACTACCCTCCCACAGAATATCGACGTCAAGTAGCAGTATGCATCATACTGTTGCGTTTCGTACCGCGAGTGTGGAGCGCCAGAGGCTCGATTCCTCCCTCAGTCTCCTTCCTTCTCCTTTCCTCTTCTTTTACCTTAAATAGGATCGGTAATGCATGTGCAACTCCTTTGGTATCACAGATGACCATGGGCGGCGATGACTACTTACCATAAGGTATTATGTATGTATGTACTACTACAATGTAATGGATTGATGATGATGATGATGTAAAAATATCTCACCTAATAGGAAAACCTTTTCCACATTTTTTACAGCGGTAAACACCAGGCTTAACCAGCTCATCGTAATGCACACTTTTTTCTGAATACTCTTTTTTCAACCAAGGAGTTTCAAACATTTCTAAATTAACTTTACAATCAGTTGTCAGATCATTTAGAAGTTGGTCACAGTCTGAAATGATCAAATCATCTTCGAATATCAATCGGTTCTTTATCGATACATTGCTATGTTCTGACTTTTCACTACAATTTTCTAGTATTTCTACTCTGTTGTTCGGTCTAGAAAAAGGTTGTATTTCTAATTTATCACTTGGTACAGCTCTTTCTATGGCATTCTGACTTCCAAAGTACGTAGGTTCTGTCTTAGTTAAGTTTATATATATGGTAGAATTGAGGTGCTTTGTCACAGCGTGCCTTCTTAACTCCTCTTGACTAGTGAAATGGTGTAAGCAGGTTTTACATTGCATTACGGTTTGGTTAAGTAATGGAATTATTATATGTCTTACATTATGTATTAGCCTGGAATATCTGAAATGAAAAAAATAATATAATAATAGACTTTTTTATAGTGGACTTCTTTGCATATTATCCCATCAAGTAATATTTTGCAGACTCTTTTTTCAACAGGGCTTTGCTTTTTTCAACAGACTTCAAAAAGGAGGTTCTCAATTCGTCTGTATGTTTTTTTTTGTATGCTTGTTACGCGATTCCTCCGCAAATTGTGGATCGATTTTAATGATTGTTTTTTTATTTGGTTGGTCAGAAGTGGTCCCGTTCAAATTTTATCGAAATCGGTTGAGCAGTTTTAAAAATATCAATAAAATCTAAAAATTGTTTATATCGATGATATTATCGTTTACTCTTAAATATCGCTGTCTTAGTGGAGCAGTGCGTTTAGTTGGCTAACAAGTACTTAGAAACAAAACTTTCCACTAAAAAAATTCAAAAATAAAATTACTTTTAACAAAAAAGTAAAACCGCCAAAAAGTTGGTGACTTCACCTTCACGCGGACTCAGATGCATTTAAAACTACAACGGAAATTGAACCGTAACTTCAGCGGATAACGTTTAAATTACGTTGTTTTTGGAATTGATGTTATTTATTTTGTGTTAAGGAAAAGGTGTAATGTTTGGTTTTAAATAAAATATTTATCAATTAATTTATTTTAAGTATTAGTTTGGTGTTGTTTTAATTTCTAATATTTTATGTATCCATACCATAACGCCTCCCTCCTCATGCTCCTATGCTTGACCTGGGAATCGAACCCAGGACCTCTAGCGTAGCAGTCGTTCTTGGGACCACTAGAGTAATGGGGTAGTAGGCTATTATTGAGAAATTGGAAAAACCCAAAAATACCTACTTCTCCATGTGGGAATCGAAACCAGGACGCTACTAGTCTTGTCTTAAGGTAGTCGCAAACGCATGTCTCTTAAACTTATCAAAGCTTACCTAGTTATTCGCTAATTTAAAACTAACTATACCTTAACTGTCAGATTAAAAAAAAGTACCTACCAAGACCTATACCGACTTATCTAAAAGTTACGAAATAAAAAAACACCGACTTCTCAAACTGTTTCAGACAACATTATTTTTTAAAGGCGGTTTTACTTTTTTGCTAAAAGTAATTTTATTTTAATACCAACTATAAAAGGATAAATTCTCAGGATGGTTCTCGGTCAAAGCAGCTTGGAGTTAGGATTACTGCTGGGATAATGATAATAGGCACAGACCTATTGTGTTATATTGTCAAACTTTGAGTGTACATCAGTATTTTTTTTTTATTCATTTAATACATTAAATAGAAGGCCGGAGCCAATTACACTATTTACTCACTCTCATGCATTATTCTCACAAAACTTCAAACATTGTAACAATAACAACTTCCATTCATCTGCAAACAAATCAAAATCTAGATTTGAGTCCAAGAGATCATTTATATCTGTCAGTGATCTCGGTAGAGGGGAGTTGGATTGTGCAACAGTACGGCACGATGGAACCGCTAGCAGTCTGTGCTTTCTACCACGACAATAGTTATTGCACAAAATAGGCACGAAAAAAGTATGCCTCTACTTATGTCTATGGGGTATGAGTTGATGGCACAATCAACAAAAGAGTTGACACCGGACCCAGCCTGAGATTGCCTTATGCTGATATTTATATCAAATTTAATAAATATATTTTTCTTTTGAGTTTTTCGCAAATTGTATGTCTATAAAACGGCGTCGGACTTGAGATCGCGTGGTTGCTGGTTCGAAACTCACCCATCGCACTACCAATGTGAATTTACTTGTAAAACAAGCATTTAGCTTAGTAAGAAGGGTTAACAAGAATACCAGTAATGTGCCACCCACATTGCTAGTAATCTTTAAAAAAAAAATAATCTGCCTTAATCTTGCGTTGACTTAGTTTTCTTACCTATTCTTAAAAATTGTATCACAAAATTCACATGCTTCAAAACTGTGCCGGCACAGACTGGCATATGAGTTGGGATTCTCCGGATGACCATTCTTCAAAACCTTCAGTGGCACATCATCGTCACTCCCACTGTCACTACTTATTCTAATAATCCTCATTGTCACTGGAAAAATTAGAAAAAGATTATATTGCACAGGACAGGTTGAAATGGGGCACATTAGACTAATGATGTGCAGTGATAGCCTTGTGATATGACCATTGGACTGCCAAGTCAAAGGTGCGTATTAATAATTAATTATCACGCGCTTAAACGGTGAAGGAAAACATCGTGAGGAGACCTGCATGCCTATGAGATTTTCGTGTCGGCATGTGAAGTCTGCCAACCCGCAGTAGGCTAGCGTGGTGGACTATAGCCTAATCCCTCTCATTCTGAGAGGAGACCCGTGCCCAGCAGTGGGACAATGTAGTGGGTTGATGATGAGACTAATGATGATGAAGTTAAGGACAGTTATCCTTATCTGCTTATCTTATCTTATCTTAAAAGATTTAGTATGCTAAATCTTTAGTACTTTTTTTTTATACCACTATAACCTGGCAAGCGGTACAGTTCCTCTTTTAAGCACATAACAATAGATTTTGCATTGTGTCTACAATATGCCGCTTGACAGGTTAAGGAGAAAAACAAGCATACGGCCTGCCTGATAGTATGCTGTTACCTAAGCCTATAGACACTTGCAACACCAGGGGTATAACTCACACGAAGCTGACCCTGTTAAGGAAAAGGGAGGAGAAGGAAGGGGACTGAGGGAAATTGGCCTGCAACGCTCGTGCTGTCTTATGCACTATTGGTGCATTAAACAACCTTATTTTTGAGCCTTTGTTGCATTTTGGGTGATCATGATTTTTCCATCCTTCTCCAAGTCCTTTACAAACCTAACCTATCAATGAGCAAGCTGAAGATCGCTACAGTCCAGAAAAAAATACATGTTTTTTACAGTGGTTCTTAACCTTTGAGTAATGAAGGATTTATCAAGTATACAGTCTTGCCATGGATCACAAGCTTTTTGCCAATATTCTACGGTCTTGAAACACCATGAGTCATCGTCAACTTATGCTTAACTAATAATATTCTGACGACTTTGGGTAATTTTAGGGATCTCTAATCTCCACAGACCATCAGCTAGGAAAGTATTCTAGTGGGATTCATTGTCATACATAGCATACACTGGACTAGGCTAGTTCTAGAACTATCGATCTGATCAGATTCTTATAAAGAAAGCATTAAAAAAAATATGTTTTACCTTTTACGTGAAATTGTAACCTCAAATGAAATTAGGCATAAATAATCAAATAACACACACACATATACACATAACCGCTAGCTAAATTCTACATTAATTATTATTAATAATTTATAAATTGTGGGAATAAATAATCGTTAAAATCATTTCAGCAACGTTCATAGCTTGGTTTCTTCATTTTTTTCATTTTCACTTTTTTTTGCGCCATCTGTCAAATTCAAATGTCAAAATAACAGGGTTACCAATTCCTAGACAGGACCATCCGTTATCGCTAACTTTTAATTTATTTATTTATTTATTCCACACACTATCTTTACAGGCTGGTTGCGCAAGAAAAGAGCATCTGGAAGGAATTGGGGGAGGCCTTTGCCCAGCAGTTGGACAGTAACGGCTAGAAAAAAAAATCTACAGGATAACCCCAATATTACGGTTCGCAGAAAAAATGGGTAGTATGATTTAGTTTTAAAAATGCAAATGAAACAACATTTCTATGTGAACTTATACACACTGCAACAGAGTAACCTTGGCTTTTGGACCATTGCAAAAAACTCGCAAATCAAAAGCTGTATTGGTCTTGTGTTGTATTGTAGCTGTTTTTTTTTTTTATATATATATACAGGAAATTTTTTTAAGCAGTGCGCAAAAAGAATTTGGTGGTTCAATATCAGTAATAGAACACATTTCCATGATTTTTTCAAAACTTTTTTTTTTAATTTTATCCGGCTTAAAATCAGCAAAATATGGACGTAATAATAACAATAGGCGCGCGCGATGGACCATGTACTTGTACCTACCGGTCACGGTGTAAGCGTGTTTTATGGTGCCAGTGTACGGAGTGTATTTAAAAAGTGCTTAAAATTTACGAGTAGCTCGCAAAATGTAGGTATGCCACGGAGAGCATACTCGCATGCCAGCCCATGGGATCTGTAACCCCACGGTCTCTAATGAAAGACCCAAACCCAGAACCACCCCAAGACTTAAGAGAGTTGCTTCTAAATCACCGCGAAGTCAACATGTTGCCGATGGATGTTGCATTGATCACATGCGTGGGACTGTACAATGTACCTACCTTGGTGGTCATTCAACAATTATTAAAATACGGTGTTTAGTGACATTTAGGGGTAAGCAATCATTTTTAATTAACAATTTTAGCGAATAAGTTATTTTTGATTGAACATTATTGTAAATAGATTGTAAATAGTGCAGTGATAGCCTAGTGATATGACCATTGGACTGCCAAGTCAAAGGTCTCGAGTTCGAATCCAAGGCACGCACCTCTGACTTTTCGAAGTTATGTGCGTATTAATAATTAATTATCACGCGCTTAAACGGTGAAGGAAAACATCGTGAGGAAACCTGCATGCCTGAGAGATTTTCTTGACGGCATGTGAAGTCTGCCAACCCGCAGTAGGCTAGCGTCTCGGACTATAGCCTAATCCCTCTCGTATTGAGAGGAGACCCGTGCCCAGCAGTGGGACAATGTAATGGGTTGATGATGATGATGATGATTGTAAATAGCTACTTAGTTGATTCCAATTTTATTACGCCTTACGGTCAATGTACTGATACAATGTAACCCGCCGTACCTACGACGGCGACTGTGGCGAGTCGAACGAGCGCACAGCTGATGTGTTAGTACTTAAGAGGAGTGTCCCTCGCGAACGCAACAATGTTGCACAGTTGTCGCTGTCTCTATCCCTCGCGATGCGAACGCGTGCCCGAGAGGAGAAACAACAACATTTTCACGCGTATTTCGTATGTTCCGAATTTTGGAGATTACTCCTATAATATTGCTAATAAGTAAAAAAAAAAACTTGTAAAAAAATATTCACTATATTATCTGGGTTTCCTTCGAATCAGAACTTTTCTGTATTGATACATTGTCGAGAAATACTAGCATAAAGTTGGGCCGTTTTTCAACGAAAATTGCCAATCTTTGAGCTCGTGTAACTTTTTAACCGTATATTGAAATGAAATTTTATATTACAGGAACACGTATATTAATGATAAGATTGTTACTGCAAAATTTCAATGACTTTCATTGTTTAAAATTCAAGCAAGGGCCAAACTGCGTTTGTATGGGGCGCGAAGCGGATACTATCCTCTTAAACACGCCCGCTTCGCCGCGCGCTGGCGAGTTAGCCATGAAAATCTGTTTCAAAGTAGACACCGTTCGTTAACGATAACTTTATTTTTATGTACTAAGACATACCAAAATAAAAAATTGGTGTTAAATGAAATTCGTTTAAGTTTAATTCGTCAAAGTTTGCGCACTGAATAAAAGGTAATCCTGTATAAGTCATCATGCGATCGGCTTTACAAGCCCTTAACAGATTTGTTGTGGGAGTTTTTTAACAGGAGAGAACTGTTCCTCCAGTGAGGAAGCTGTCTCTTATTAGATTAGGACTTGTTAGTGAACGAAATCCCATATGTGTTGTCTTTTGAGCCTTCTGACATTTATCGGTTCGTATAAAGCTGTTGCTAGGGTGTTAGTATGAGCTATTATACGGTCTTTGTAAGCTTTTGCTCTGTGTTCGACTTCCTCCTTAACGGTTTTCATTTCTGTGTACTTGTGCAATTACTAATTCTGATAAATAGAGGTGCATCAGTTATCATTTTGAGCGCTTTATTCTGGAACCGTTGTACGATCTCCACATTAGAATTTTTTGCTGATCCCCACAGCTCTATACCGTATGTCCAAACCGGTTTGATGATAGTTTTATAAATGAGTAACTTATTTTCCATAGTGACGTGTGATCTTCCGCCCAGTAGCCAGTTTAGGTTTATAAGCC
The DNA here is from genome assembly GCA_958496365.1 of Subacronicta megacephala. Classification (NCBI taxonomy): domain Eukaryota; kingdom Metazoa; phylum Arthropoda; class Insecta; order Lepidoptera; family Noctuidae; genus Subacronicta; species Subacronicta megacephala. The sequence continues at coordinate 5,020,240 of OY292542.1, read as the reverse complement.
GTATATTCAACTCTTCGCGTTTCTTTTTGATATGAGTTTTCCATGTTTGCCGCCTATCAAGATGCATGCCTAAGTATTTTGCTGAATCTTGGTGAGGTAGAACGTCGTTCCCTAGTTTGATAGGAGGGCAGTTGTCCTTTCTCAAAGTAAAAGTGACATGCACTGATTTGTTGCAGCTGGCCTTGATGCGCCATTTTTCCATCCATTTGTTGACTTTGGTCAGGTGGTCCTGTAACTTTGAGGACGCTACACCGGCGTTTTCATGGTTACAAAGTGCAGCAGTGTCATCAGCGAATGTGGCAGATAGGACGTTATCGGTTATAGGTATATCTGCAGTGTACATAAGATATAAAGTAGGTCCTAATATGGAACCTTGCTGTACCCCGGCTTTTATATCTTGGAAGGCAGAGTAGGTGTCATTTATTTTGACTCTAAATATTCTATCTTCCAAATAAGATTTTAGGAGCAGGTAGAGGTTATGTGGTAGTTGTTTCTTCATTTTGAAAAGCAGGCCTAAGTGCCAAACCTTATCGAATGCTTGTTGTACGTCGAGAAAGACAGCAGAGCAGTACTGTTTTTTCTCGAGAGCTTCTCTTATTTTATCAATAACACGATGAACTTGTTCTATGGTGGAGTGGCCAACTCTGAAACCAAACTGATGTTGAGGGATGACATCGTTTTCGTTAAGTACTCGCGTAAGCCTTCGCAAGATAATCTTCTCAAACAATTTCGATAAGGTCGGCAATAAACTAATTGGTCTGTAAGAAGACACAAGATGCGGAGGTTTCAGGCTTCGGAATCATAATTATCTCTGATGTTTTCCATATCATTGGGACATATCCAATCCTAATTATAGAATTAAAAAGGTGTGTTATTCCGACTATAGCCATTTTTGGAAGTTGTCGTAGGATTTCAGCTGTTATGAGGCAGAAACCAGGAGCCTTATTTAACTCCAGACCTTTTATTTCTCTTTGTACTTCGCGGGGTGAGCAGCTTTGTATTGGAAGACATAGTTGCAGATCAGTTTCTAGATAGTCTTGTATTTCTTTTTCAGTTTCTACATCACCGCTGTTCGGACTGAAGACTTCATGCAAGAATTGTCCAAACGCCTCAGCCCTTTCTTTGTCAGTTCTAGCCCAAGTGTTATTAATCTTTTTTATAGGTTTTTGCCCAGCCTGAGGAGCTACCTTACTGCTTTTCACTGCGGTCCAGAGTGAATACTCGTTTTTAGCTTGGGGATTCAGGTTTGCTAATTTATTTTGTAGAGTTTCCTCTTCGATATCTTTAAGGTACTGTTTTAGGTCAGCGGCTGCTTTGTTAAATGCCCTTTTGTCTTGGGAATGTCGACTGCAATGCCACACTCTTCTGAGACGTCTCTTTTCCAGGATCTTTGTTTTTATGTCTTTGGGGACATTTCTACAACTTTGTTTTAATGTTACTGCCGGTGTAGATTTCCATGCGGCTGTTTGTATTAAGTTTGTCAGAGTTTTTGCATATTTCTCGATATCATTTTCTGTTTTAAGTGACACCTTCTAGTTGAGTTTTTCGTTAATGTAGTGCCTGAATGCATCCCAATCGGTTTTTTTTGTGTATAGTCTCTCTTTCACTGGTCTTTCAATTATGGTGGTACTTATTGTTGCTATTACTGGCGTGTGGTCTGAACTGCTGTCTAAGGAAGTCTGCACACTTAGGTAATGGTGTGACAATCCTTTATACACAAAGAAATCAAGAAGATCTGGTGTCTTATTTGGGTCTGTAGGCCAGTATGAGGGTTCACCTGAGCTTAGTACATATAGCTTATTTTTGTCTATACTTCTTTTCATTTCTCGGCCTCTAGGTAGAGTGAGTCTTGACCCCCAGTGAACGTTTTTGGCGTTCCAGTCCCCTCCACATATGAATCTATGTCCAAGGGTTTTGAAGTAGTTTGTAAATGCTTCTTCCTTTAAGGTGTGCTTTGGTGGACAGTATACAGCCGATAATATTATAGATCCTCGTTTATCTTGCACCATTATAGTGGTTGCTTGTATTGGCTCTGTTTCATACTCTGGAAGTATCTTGTGCTTAATATGTTTTTTTATAATTACAGCTGTGCCTGCATGAGCTGTTCCGTCCGGGTGCGATGTCGAGTAAATACTGTAATTTTTTATTGTTGTATTGTGATTTGGTATTAGGTGTGCCTCTGAAACAAGAAGTACATCAATATTTTCGTGTTCCAATAAAGTTTGTATGTCATATTTGTGTTTAATTAACCCATTTGTGTTCCAGGTTGCTACTTTCAAAGTGGCCATTTCAATGGATGAGTTTGTTAATAACTGTTGTGAGAAGGTTCATCATTGTTGACATTTGTTCTAATAGTTTATCTAGCTTTAAAGCTTGTTGTGTGAAGAGTATTTCTAAATTATTATCATATGTTGTGGGATGTATTTTCAAAGCATCAGCATAGGATTTTGTTTCTATGGGATTTTTGTTCGTAAGTCTCGATTTACCAACCGTTTGGTATTGCCGTTGGTGTGATTCTGTGGTAATATTTGGCTGTACTGCATTATTTGTTTTATTTTGAGTGTTGCATTGATATGTAGGCTCCTTTATTGGCTTTTGCCTTCTTGTTTTTCGAGATAATATTTCTTTGTACACCTCGCATCCTTTGTAGTTAGCAGGGTGTGCACCTTCACATGACGCACACGTGGCGGGGGTGTATCGGTCCTTTTTAGGGCAATCGGATGTTTTGTGATCTTTTGCACACTTCACACAGTGGTATGGCCGCATGCAATAATTTTTAGAATGCCCGTATTGCTGACATCTTTGGCATTGAGGTATTGTGTTGCTTTTCTTTGGCTCTTCAATTATAATAATTTGGTTGTTAATAGATTTCATTGATTTAGCAGCACTGTTGTTTTGGCCAGCTTCAAGGTTAACAAAGAATGTTGATGTTGGTTTTTTTTCTGGGCCATACTTTACATTGATAATTTCTCCTTGTACTTTATTACCACTTTTTTCATATTTCTTCTATGATAGCACTGTGCGGAGTTGAATGATGAAGTTTTTTTATTACTAGACGACAGCAACGTTGGTCTTTTCTATTAAAAGTGTGCCCTATAAGGCCATTTTCACGGACAAGGGTAATGATTTTCTTGTATGCTTCTATGTTTATGGAATTAATTCTCAATTGATTCTTATTAACAATTTTTAAGAGAAAATCATCTTTGTCAGCAACAGTGTTAATTAGGTCAGTTAATTTATTTATGTCTTCAATACCATATAAGATAATCGGAGGAGGTTTATTTGGACGTTTTTCTTTGAGTTTAGGCTCATCTTCTGTCAGGTCAATCTGTAGGCCATGGTACCTGTTGGTAGTTAGGATTGCTTCAGGAGATGGCGATTGCAATAATTTCTTTCGCTTGTTGCCTCTGGCTGTTGGAGCTCTTTGCCATTCGGGAGGACAGGGTGTGTTATTGGTATCAGTCAGTGTCTGACTTATGTGTACTGTTGTTGTTGGAGCTGTGTTGGTAGCTTCGAGCTGTTGTTTACTACCTAGTGATTGACTTCTTTGTCTACTCAAAAATAAACTAGGGTGGAAAGCTTGTTGAACAAATCTTTTTCCAGTAGTATTCACTGACGCAGACGCCTGGTTACTCACGTCTGCATAGTCTTCGGTAGCCAATTTCACACTCTCTGGCCCGGTTACCAGTGAGCGCCGGGGGTTACCCGGATCGCATGACATATCGCATTCCATATTAGACTTTTCCATATTTAAAAGGGGGTTTGGGAGATATTGCAGCAGCACTTTCCCAAGGCACTACCGTCGCGCTTTTAGGGGTAATTTAGTCCTCCAAGGTCTGCGAAGGCCCGATGACAGGTTTTTTGCCGCCGCATTGTAGCTGTTATAGCTTATCGTTTGTACGTACGCACGGCTACACATCAAGCTATACAAATCCAGTTTACATTGGCCTCTTATTAACTGGGAAACCCAAAACAATGCTTCAGTGAGATCAGCTTAAACTGATTTTGTATAGGTTGACCTGTGGCTGTGTGTACGTACGGCCATATAAATCAATCTAAACAAATTAAGATAAAAAATCCAGGATACGCTAGCTAGTAGGATATAGGCGGTCAGCCTTTACTGGATTTGTATAGCTTGATGTGAAGCCGTGTGTACATAAATACGTATGTTTTTTTTTATCACTGATAGGCTTACGCTTGACCACAACTTGCCTGATGTTAAGCATCAAAGTGGTCTACGATGGAGCGTATGTATTTATTTATATTTATAAAAGCACGTAGCACGCCGAATTGAACGCCTTTAAAATTAAAAAGGTTAGCTTGATAAGGCTTACACGCACGCATAGATCATGCACAATGATCTATTTATCTAATTAAACATTGTTAGTTTGCTAATTATATTTTAGTCAAATAATTGCAGCTCAAGATTTTTTTTAGAGTTGCGCTATTAACTAGTAGAGCTGCGCTACACAGCCCAGCACTATTCGCAGCCAGCATGAGTAGAGCTGTCTTAAATCAAAACGCTGTCAATTTCAATATAAACAAAACGACGTCAAGTTTGACAACTTTTTGTCACGTCGCCGTCGTCAGTCGTCACAAACACAACAAATAAATTGAGATTTTTTAATAATTCTAGAAATAAATACGTTATTTTGTGTAGAAAATGGTAAATAGTCACACAATACATCGTTTTGAATAATTTTTTTTTGTTGTTTAGAGAGTATTATCGTGATTATTTAGCGAAGTTTATATTTGTTCTTATCACTACAAATTGTGATGTTTTTAGGATTTGAAAACATTTGGAGAGGATAACTTCGATCCCAAGCAATGGATTAACAAGGCTTGGAGCACAAGTGGCAACCAGGAGAAAGAGGTAAGTTTATGTTTTAAATATTTTAAAATCTATATAAATATATTGAGAGTAAGAAGAATAAGCAAAGAGAATATATATAGTATACTTTTTATACGTATACTTCTTAAGCGGCGCGGTAGCCTAATGGCTAGGGCGTCGGACTTGCGATCATGTGGCTGCCGGTTCGAACTGCACCCATTGCACTACCGACGTGAACCCACTCGTAATACAAGCATTTTAGCTTAGCACGAGGGGTTAACAAGAATACTAGTGTGACCCACATAGCTAGTAAGCTTTTTTAAAAGACAATAGTTTCTTTCAATAGTTTCTTTTTTTGGTTTTGTTTTCTTTGTAAAAATGTTTAAAAAATAACACTGTATTCCTTTAGGCAGAGGTGTACTAAAGTACACCCACACATCGTCGGTAAGTTAAGGTCCCATGTAATAGGGGATGAGCCTATGGCCATTAACCGGGCACAAATCCAGACTCTGAGCTACTAATGAGAATTCCATTGAAAACCCAATAACACTTTGCTCAACCTGGTAATTGAACTCAGGACCTCTAGCGTAGCAGGAGTGCTTAGGACCGCTAGACAAATAAAGCAGTCAATATTAATTAATGTCAATGTTAATGTCCTTTCCACCCTGATTGGAGTTTGTTGTGTTGTTGACAGATATTCGTGGCCAATACGGTGTCAAGACTACAGCTATATATGAAGCAACTCACAAACTCTTTAGATGAGACCACCACACAGGTAAGCCTATTTAGGGAAAGGGAGGGGAAGGAGAAGGAAGGAACCGATCGATACGACGACAGGCAAACGGAGCCGATCGCGCGTCGCAGTATACTTCGTACGTAATACTTCAAGCTGCTGTGCGCAGCGTGGTAATATATACTTTAAATACCATGTAGACGATTTAATATCGTTTACAGATTGTAAAATCCTCCTAAGCCATCAAGTCATCATATATACATGGGGAAGGGACATTGACACACATCCGTTTACTATGTATTCAGTACATGATTCTGGACCCGTCTGCTTAGACATTTTTCATCGGTTATTTAAAAGAAATCAGCTGTTCTATACATTTCGACGTTGCAAAAGCTGTTTTTTTAATAATCGCCGAAAAATATCAACATGAGGTGGTCCATAATCATGAACTGAATTCATGGTAAACGTTTGTGCGTCGATGTCCCCTCCACCCAATATATATAAAAATGAATCCCTATTTTCTTGGTCATGGCAACACACGTGAACGTCTGGACCGATTTCGATTTCTTTTTCTTATGAAAGAAACATTAAGAAAGTTGTGAAAAACATTGAAAATTTAAGAAAACTATTTTAACTTTTTTTTAACCAGTTCGAATTGAATTTTCATTGCTAAGACAGGATAGCAATTAAAAAAAAACGTGTCAACAGATCGTAACGTCGATCCCCCGCATCATGCAAGACGCGTCATCACTCCAGTTGGAGGGAGCTCTGCTGCAGCAGAAGCTAATGTCCTTGGAGCAGAAGGTGCAAAGCGTGGAGGAGCAGACAGGGCACTCTATAGAGAGCCTGCAGAAAATTGACCAGCTGAAGAGCCGCTTAGAGGTCTGCAATCCTACTAATCTTTATGTATTTTTTATGCATTTTCCATGGTATTTTAGTGAAGGAAAAATTCGACTGCGGGCAGAAAATATGGACTGCCACTTGCTACGACGCATGCATATCTCTTTCGCTTCTTTCACATTCATACATCTTTTCATACACACGCGCCGGTTGCAAGTACTACGTACCTAATTTTTTGAAGTACCTCGCCGATAAGATCGTTGTACGTCCTTCTAGGGCGACCTCTCCCGACGCTGCCACTAACATTCGCCATATAAATTCAATTTGTTAATCGTCTTTCATTCATTCTCTTAACATGCCCAAACCATCTTAGCATATTCCTTTTAGTTCGTGCCACTATATCATCTTTCAGTCGCAAAGTTATCTAATCACACTATTTCTCAGTCAGTCTCAGTCTCAGCAAGGTACGCATTTCCATTTTTCGTATTTCGTGTATCATAACCATTATACAAGGAGCTTTACAGAGACGTCGCCTCAAAGACGTAAATTAAAAATGTGAAGGCAAATTTCGACATGGCGGGTGGGAGTCGCGGTGGCTTAGCGGTCATAGCGTCTGGTGTACTTAACCAGAGGACGCAGGTTCGAATCCTGCCCGCGGTCGTATTTTTCCTTCACTAAAATAACTTAGCTTTACAGAGAGTTTAACAGTGAACTTTAAATCAACGACAGGCGATCACAATAGACGAATGCGATCGCAGTATAGCCGCAAACGAACAATAAATAAAGAACTTTCATAGAACGCAGCATCAGCGCTCCGTGAAGCAGATAAATGGGCAGCACTGGCTACTGCTCTAGAGGACATGTTGGAGTCAGGAGTACCCACGCAGGGAGACAAGTTGGCTGAGCTCGCGGAACAGGTCGCTGCCATGACTACTAGCCTTGAGGTAAGATTTATTCTCTTTTTGTATTTTTAGGCATTTTCCATGCAATTGCAATTGACTGCCTCATTAGTCTAGTGGCCCTAAGCGCGCCTGCTACGCTAGGGGTCCTGGGTTCTCAGTAGCAGCTCGGAGTCTGGATTTGTGCCCGGTTAATGGCAATAGGCTCGCCCCCTATTACATGGGACCTATAAATACCGGCGAAATTTGGGTGTACATTCGTACAGCTCTGTCTAACCCTTCGGGGAATACAGGCGTGATGGTATGTTTCCATGCAAAGATTAGAAAGTTATTTAGTGAATGAAAAATACGACTACGGGCAGATTTCGAACTTGCGTCTTCTGGTTAAGTACACCAGACGCTATGACCGCTAAGCCACTGCGATTTCGACCTGGCGGGTGGGACTCGCGGTGGCTTAGCAGTCATAGCGTCTGGTAGACATGGACAAAATGTATTATCATCGTCAACCCATTACATTGTCCCACTGCTGGGCACGGGTCTCCTCCAGAACGAGAGGGATTAGGCAATAGTCCACCACGCTAGCCTACTGCGGGTTGGCAGACTTCACACGCCGTTAAGAAATCTCTCAGGCATTCAGGTTTCCTCACGATGTTTTCCTTCACCGTTTCAGCGCGTGATAATTAATTATTAATACGCAAATGACTTCGAAAAGTCAGAGATGCGTGCCTTGGATTCGAACTCGAGATCTTTGACTTGGCAGTCCAATGGTCATATCACAAGGCTATCACTGCACTGCAAAATGTATCACTCAAAAAAAAATATTGAAATGTATCTTTCGATCGCTGGGATATGTAACACTCTTTTGTAACTTTTATCCCAATGTATCAGTAGCGCAGGCGACGCAGCGCAGCGCATTGTGCACGCAACTATAGGTAAACATTAGTGTACCTCTGCCTAACTCTTCTGGGAATACAGGTGTGATGGTATGATATCAGAAAGAAAAATTTCCCAATATCTGAAAACTCAACGTCAAGTAGGTATTTAGAAAAATAAACAATCATAATAAAACTATTCAAAGAGGTTTATGCTGTGACCTTGTCCCCCCCCCCTACTCTTTCTACCTATGTCAATAAGGCCATAACCCTCCACTCTTTATCCCCAGGTACTAAGTGATGCGCCCGATTATGAAAACAAGCGGCTGCAGCTGGAAACTCTATACAATAGGCTGGAAGCTGCCATCAGCTCGCCGCTGATAGAAGCTCTAACGCAAATGGATGCCGGTGAGTGCCTGCTTGCTTATGATAGGCTAGTACAGTCGCCAGCAGGTCAAGGTATACAAAACTGTATTAAAAAGTCCCAATTCCTCCCCCAATCCCCTTCCTTCTCCTTTTCTCCTTCCCCTCCCTTTCCCTAAATAGGCTCGGCAACGCATCTGCAACTCCTTTGGTTTTGCAGATGTCCATGGGCGGCGATGACTACTTACCATCAGGTAGCTCGCCAGCTCGTTTGCCGAGTTATACCATAAAAAAAAACTGTCAAATTTCTCCAAATGATTTTAAACCTTAACTTGTTGAAAATAAAGTTCAAAATCAACTGAGAAAATTTGACATTTTGTGGTAACTTGATGAGCTAGCCACATAGGTACGACAACGCTTCACGGCGAAGGTTTACAAATTAAATTTATTTAGCCACTAAGCTACCGACACCACTGCCTGTGATATCGTTTTTTTTATGATAGGATAACTGATGGTAAGTAGTCATCGCCGCCCATGGACATCTGCAATACCAAAGGAGTTGCAGATGTGGTCCTGAGCCGAGGAAAATGGAAAAAACTGTCGCCTGCAATATTTACGAAGCAATACGACCTTCAAAACCTTCAAGAAAAGAGCGTACTATCTTGTAAAAGGCCGGCAACACACTTGTGTCCATGGGCGGCAGTAATCCCTTACCATCAGGGGATCCGTGTGCTCTTTTCCCCATCCCTACTATCCCTACTAATCCCTACTTCCCTACTAATATTATAAATGTGAAAGAAACTCTGTCTGTCTCTGTTACGCTTTCACGCCTAAACCACTCAACCGATTTTGATGAAATTTGGTACTGGGATAGACTAAAGCTTGAGAAAGGACATAGGCTACCTTTTATTGCAAAAAATAGTTTTTAAGGGGTTGAAATAGGGGGTGAAAGTTTGTATGGGAGTTCGTCATTTTACAAGATAAAACCATGAAACTTTATATTAAGGCACTTGATAAGAAATAAATAAATATTTGTTCTAGCGTTTTTGAAATTTCGACCTGTATGGGGATGAAATAGGGGATGAAAGTTAGTTTAGAAGTCCAAACAAAGTCACGCTTTCAAGTTTAACCCCGAAATTTGGGAAAAAAATAGACTAGACCTTGGGAAAGGATATAAGCTACGTTTTGTTGTAAAAAGGGATGAAAAATTGTATGGGCGTTTGTCATTGTTGAAGATAACCGCTGAAACTTTGTGTTTAGGCACTTGGTAAGAAATAACTAAATATTTATATGGGGTTTTTGAAATTTCAAACTGTGTGGGGATGAAATAAGGGATGAAAGTCAGTTTGGATTTTACCTATATTTGGTATAAAAATAGACTAGAACTTGGGAAAGGATATAAGCTGCGTTTATATTTCGGTAAATAATAAAGTCAAAGCCGGAAAGATATGTAAGGATAATTTGCAATTTCCCGCCAGAATTGGAAAAAACTAAACAGTCAAAATCGTGTTGTCCACGCGGGCGGAAAGCTAGTATACAATAAAGAAATATTAAGGAAGAGAACTGAGTTAATCGGAAATTAAAAAAAAGACAAAAATTTTACGTGCCAAGCAAAAAAACCGCAAGGGTGCGAAAGCTGCATTTATTTATTAAAGTACTAGGCTGCCATGAAACGTAAGAGGTATTGTTGTAGAGCGCACGTCGAGGTACGTGTCTCTGTTCAGTGGTATGGGGCGGGCGATGTCAGTGTGTCGGTGCTGGCGTAGGGCGGCGGCCGCCCGCCTTGCCTCGACCTGGAGACGTCTAGACACTCATACGCTGTCTGCTCTCACCAGGCTGCTGGCCACTGAAGCTGGAAGACAGGTCAGTTTGAGAGAAGATAAGATAACATAAGATAAATTTATTTGCAAAAACATGTGTATACATTCACGTCTACCTAAATATCGTGTCACGGCTACAGATCAACCTATACAAAAACCAGTTTAAGCTGATCTCTGATTGCATAAACTTCCCATACAATAAGAGACCAGCGTAAACTGGTATGTGCAGCTTGATGTAGCCGTGCGTACATGCAAGATCACAGAAATAAAATCTTCAACATGTTTGTCATGCGCCTGGTCGTGCAAATATTTGAATTATAAAATTGTAGTGAATTAATGCCCAAAATAATAAAAATGAAGCAGAAGCTTATACAGGAAGGGAGGCACATCGACATACAACCGCTTACCATGAATTCAGTACATGATTCTGAACCCCCTAGCGATGATATTTTTCGTCAGTTATTAAAAAAACCGCTTTTTTATACAAAAGTGCAATACCTACACGGTCAAAATGTTTGGAACAGCTGTTTATAAACAGGCAGAAAAAAATTATATTCTTCTACCGTAATAAAGACCCCTCCATACTAGTTTTCTTCTTCTGTTGCAATATTGTTATATTGTTACACCGGATAACTAGTAGAACGACGGAGATGTCACGAAGATTCTAGAAACGTCGTCGAAACACTTAAAACGCGCTCGAACGCGACTCTTTCAAATAATAATAGTTCAAGGTCAGGTTCAATGCCTGCAAACAATAGACGAACGAGTACCTACTTGTATTGTGTGGACTTGTCTAGATTGTTCGATTCGATATTATAAATATCGGTTGTGGGGGCCAGACAGGAGTGTTTAGTTTTGGACGTGAATAGGTGTATCACGAGTATCGCGATCCAGCATGTTCTTTCATGTTTCTATGGCTGTTCTAGAATCTTCTAGACTCAATCTCCATCGTTCTACTAGTTACCACATCATCATCATCCCATTACATTCTCCCACTGCTGGGCACGGGTCTCCTCTCAGAACTGGAGGGATTAGGCTATAGTCCACCACGCTAGCCTACTGCAGGTTGGCAGACTTCACATGCCGTCAAGAAAATCTCTCAGGCATGCAGGTTTCCTCACGATGTTTTCCTTCACCGCTTAAGCGCGTGATAATTAATGATTAATACACACATGACTTCGAAAAGACAGAGGTGCGTGGTCGCGTCCTTGGTTTCGAACTCGAGACCTTTGACTTGGCAGTCCAATGGTCATATCACAAGGCTATCACTGCACTATCTATGTAGTTACCCCGGTGGTAATATTTTTATCAATACAATGTAACTGTTTTAGGTGGATTGGTTAACTAATGTGTTGAAGTCGGAGACTCCATTGGCGGAATTGATACGGCTATACACAGATCTACTACTTTCGTTAGAGCCATCGCCTACCAAGGTAAGTTCTTTAATGGCCGATTTTTTTTTGTTTTTTTTTTTTTATGGGATAACTCGGCAAACGAGCAGGCGAGCTACCTGATGGTAAGTAGTCATCGCCGCCCATGGACATCTGCAATACCAAAGGAGTTGCAGATGCGTTGCCGAGCCTATTTAGGGAAAGGTAGGGGAAGGAGAAAAGGAGAAGGAAGGGGATTGGGGGCGGAATTGGGCCTCCGGCCCTCTCGCTCACCGAACGAAGCGCAGTAACGAAACGCTACTACTCGGACGTCGGTCTTCTGCGAGAGTGTGGTACTTCCCCGGTCAAGCCGGCCCATTCATGCTGCGAACAGCGTGGCCCTACCACAACAAAATCAGGATTTCAGTAACAAATAGTCTGCCTCAGTAATGTCTTCAATATATATTGCCGACGTAACCTAAAGACGTAAAATGTGGAAGAGAAATTGTCAGGCAGTTGTCTCGGCTACTTAGTTAGCTTAGACGGACCTGGGTTCAAAACCAGCACTAGAAAATTCATACCAATGATATAAATTTTAATTTCCCTAGTTGCGCTCCGATATATTTGATGGTGACTGTACAATGATTCAATATTTCAGGTTGTTTCAGCAAATCTGAAACTGTGTTCGTCACCAGATGAAGGTCTCCTTCTCCTGACTGATTTGAGAACTGATATAGATGACTTTATCACGTGCATTCAAGGGGTTGTTGACGCGCCTAGACAGAATAAAGGTAGGTTAGACTATGTGTTCTTAAAACCGAAGTCAACACAAAATTTGGCCTAACACACTTTCTCTCCCCTCTCTCTCCTCTCTCCATTCCCCCTTTCTCTTCTCTCTCCCCTCCCCATCTCCTCTACCCCCATCTATCCCCTCTCACTCTCTTCTATTCTCTTTCAGTCTCCCTCCCCTCCCTCCCCCTCTCTTATCTCTCACTCTCTCCTATATCTCTTTCTATCTCATCTCTCTCTCATCTCTCTCTCTCCCCTCTCTCCCACTCTCGCTCCCCCTCTCTCCTCTATTCTCTTTCTGTCTCCCTCCGCTCCCTCCCCCTCTCTTATCTCTCACTATGTCCTATATCTCTTTGTATCTCATCTCTCTCTCTCTCCCCTGTCTCCCACTCTCGTTCCCCCTTTCTCTTCCTCTCTCTTTCGCATACAAACAATATTAGGTTCGCGCTCGCGCACGTTCATACGCATGACTGTGTGCGTGTTGAGAGTGAGTATGTGTGTATGAGACGTTGTGTGAGAAATATCCTCACTCTCTGTCTCTCTCTTTCTCAGCTGTGATTACAATAATTGATTTCTATTTCAAACACACACACACACAATACGTTGACAGTGCCGCCATCTGTCGACGCTGACAACAGTTTTACAATCTATATTTTGTTGTTCAGAGGTCGTTCTCCCTGCGACGTTGCGCGAGTTCGGACGTGCTGCGTACGCGCCTCTTAGAGAGTTACTGCCTAAATATACGGAGCTGCAGACACAATTGCTGCTTGACAATCTTAATGATCCGTCGCTCAAACAGGTAACAAAATAATGTTTTTTGAAGCGGCTAGGGCGTCGAATTTGCGATCATATGGTTGCCGGTTCGAACCCCAACCATTGCACTACCGACGTGAACCTACTCGTAATGCAAGCATTTAGCTTAGAACGAGGTGTTAACAAGCATACTAGTAATATGCGACCACATTGTTAGTGTTTTTTTTTTTAATGGTATTACTCGGCAAACGAGCAGGCGAGCTACCTGATGGTAAGTAGTCATCGCCGCCCATGGACATCTGCAAAACCAAAAGTAGTTGCAGATGCGTTGCCGACCCTATTTAAGAAGAAGGGAAGGGAAGGAGAAAGGAGAAGGAAGGGGACTGAGGGTTGAATTGGGCCTCCGGCGCTCCACACTCACCGTACGAAATGCAACAGTTTGCATACTGCTACTTGAGCTCGTAGTCTGGATTTGTGCCTGGTTGATGGCAATAGGCTCGCCCCCTATAACATGGGATCGAAATATACCGGCGAGCTGTGGGTGTACATTAGTACACCTCTGCCTAACTCTTCGGGGAAAACAGGCGTGATGGTATGTGTCCAATAAGACTGATCTATACTAATATTATAAAGAGGTAAAGTTTGTGAGTATGTGTCGTTGTAGGGGGGTAATCTTTGGATCTACTGAACTGATTTTGAAAATTCTTTCACCAATAGAAAGCTACATTATTCCCGAGTGACATAGGCTATATATTATCCCGCAAAATGAAAAGAAACGTATAGTCCATATTCTATTATTAAAGTAATTATATTATTGCAGGAGGATCTTCTAGAATATTCTAGAGCGATCTTGACAGTGTCGGAGCGGTGTGAGGGCTGGTTGACAACAGCACACAGCCGAGCCAAGAAGATAGCCGGAGAAGCTTTGTACCCCTTTTATATGCCGGTCGTTGAGGTAAGACGATAGTTGGTCAACAGTTGGGCAATAGTTGGCCGATGGTTGAGCGATACTTTTTTTTTACCACTAAGAAGACAAAAAACAAGCATACGGCCCGTCTAATGGTTAGCGGTATCCGTAGCCTTATGGCCAGCTTGCAACACCAGAGGTATGACTCCGGTGTTGCCAGCCCTGTAAAAGAAAAGGGAGGCGATTGAGAAAAGGGGAAGGTACGGGACTGAGGGAGGAATTGGGCCTCCTTCGCTTCACACTCACCGTACGAAACGCAACTGTATGCATACTGCTACTTGACGTCGATATTCTGCGGGAGGGTAGTATTTCCCCGGTCGGAGGAGCGCCGGAAGTACAATTCCTCTGTCAGTACCCTTACTTCTCCTTCCCCTATCTTTTCCTTAATAGGTTCGGCAACGCATCTGCAACTCCTTTGGTATTACAGATGTCCATGGGCGGCGATGACTACTTACCATCAGGTAGCTCGCCAGCTCGTTTGCCGAGTTATACCATAAAAAAATCCTCCCACAAATATTTCGAAACCAAAATTAGACTAATCGGTCTAGCTATTCCAGAGCTTTAGCGAGACTAACGAACGATAGTAAATCTAAGTATATATAACTCAAAGGTGACTGACTGACTGACGTAGTGATCTATCAACGCACAGCCCAAACCACTGGACGGATCGGGCTGAAATATGGCATGCAGGTATATGTTATGACGTAGGCATCCGCTAAGAAAGGATTTTGATTAATTCTACCCCCAAGGGGATAAAATAGGGGATGAAAGTTTGTACGAGAAAACACGCGGGCGAAATTTTTATATATAAGAAGAAAGATTATTATAAGATTATTACCTCATCGTTTTTTTAACTAACATTGTTTACGAATCACCTCACCATACCTCAGTCGAAGTTTTCCTTCATTAAAATAATTTTATAATCTTTGCATGTAAAAATTTAAAATGTATAAATGTCATATAATGGTTTTCCAAAAACATGATTTGGTGTGTTCAAAACGTTTATTGGACTATAACGTTAGTATGACTATTGCGTTGTCGTACAAACGTTTTAGCTAAGACGGTAATATAACGTCGTATCGTTTAGTCTTCCCAACGTTGCTAAGACCAGTTTACTATGACATATTCGTCGCACGACTAATTAGTTACATCAAAGACGTCTATAGGACCTGGTAGTCATCTCATTACCATTGTAAGACTGCTATCCAACTTTAGGTCGTACAAGTCAAGACTTATACGACGTATTTGTTTGTTGGGACGCCATCCCTTTTGCGTCGGGGGTTAAAAATATAAAAAAATCCAAATTACAAGTAAAAAAAATCGTGATAAATCGATGACATTTCTCTTCTAGAACTTCATATCATCTCTCTCGGCCCTAATATCGGCACACAGCCGTCGAATAGAGTCGACGTTCCTATCTTCGGCATCGTCGGGCCAGATCACCGGGGTACTGTCCACCAGCTTCCCAGCGTCCCTGATGCTGCAAACAGCCGCTGCGAATATCTTGGTGACATTGGCAGAACAGAAGGATTTGGAAGGTAGATTGAAGAAGAACAAGAAACTAAATTTATTTGTAGAGGACACTCGAGCACACAAGGGAAAACAAAATATATTACATTGATTGATTTATACCTTCACGCCTGTATTCCCCGAAGGGTTAGGCAGAGGTGCACTTAATGTACACTCACAGTTCGCCGGTATGTTTGGGTCCCATGTAATAGGGGGTGAGCCTATTGCCATTCACCGGGCACAAATCCAGACTCCGAGCTGCTACTGAGAATTTCATAGAAAAACTCAATAACACTTTGCTCGACCTGGGGATCGAGCCCAGGACCTCTAGCATAGCAGTCGCGCTTAGGACTACTAGACTAACGAGGCAGGCATTGATTGATTTATCAGGTTTTAAAATAGTGACTGCTCGTTTGAAGTAGCTGATGGAGGTAACATCGCTACTATTTTTGCGCCGCGTTTCGAGGGTTTGATTACCACGTGATGCATTGTCTTTTTTAAGGGTTTATTATTATTATGTCTGCAAACGCTTAAGCTAAAGCTTATGGTGTACTTAACCAGGAACGCAGGTCGAACCGTATTTTTATTTTAAATAATAACATAAAAAATATATGACTGCCTCGTTAGTCTAGCGGTCCCAATCGCGACTGCTACGCTAGAGGTCTTGGGTTCGAGCAAAGAGTTATTGAGTTTTTCTATAAAATTCTCAGTAGCAGCACGGAGTTTGAATTTGCGTCGGTAGCCTAATGGCTAGGGCGTCGGACTTGCGATCATATGGTTGCCGGTTCGAACCCCACCCATTGCACTACCGACGTGAACCCACTCGTAACACAAGCATTTAGCTTAGTACGAGGGGTTAACAAGAATACTAGTAATGTGTGACCCACATTGCTAGTAAGCTTTTTGAAAAATAAAATAAAAAAATTGTGTCCGGTTGATGGCAATAGGCTCGCCCCCTATTACATGGGACCTAAACATTCTTACGAAATGTTAGTGTATATTAGTACAAATTTGCCTAATTTTTCGGGGAATACAGCTGGTATATTTAGGTTTAACAGGGAGCGCCTATTGCCATTAACCGGGTACAAATCCAAACTCCGAATATCTCAATAATACTGCTTGACCTGGAAACCGAACCCAAGACCTCGTGCATAGCAGTCATGCTTAATTAAACCCAGGTCTTCTAGCGTAGCAGTCGCTCTTAAGACCAATGGAGTAATGAGACAGTCAGTTTTTTGCACGGAATAGATAAAAAAGGTTGGAAAGGCCCTAGCCGCTATTTTGTACTAGGACCAGTGTCGCCGCTTTACTCCCACTATTTCAATTCTCAAACATACGCAACATTATCTTTACAAGTTTTTCGCACACAATCAAATCACACACACATAAATCTGTGGGCAGCAATTTGTTCACACACTAGCGCCAAACTCCCGTAGGAATAATACACACACACACGCAACAAGCATACGCTAGTGCTTGAAAACATCGTGAGAATTTATCGATATTTTTATCGATAAATTCTGTCTGTTATGTATTTTTATATTGAATGGGGAAAAGGGGAACATAAAAATCAAGAACTATTTTCATTTATTATAAAAGAATTACTGTCCTTGGAACGAAACGTAATCATTAAGCAAACCTAACATAACATAATAGAGTTTTATCATAACATTATTTAAATTAACTGCATAAATAATATGTCGAATAGAATCAAATATTAAAACATATATAAAATAGTAGGTATAGTATTTGACTTAGATTTGACTAGACTTTATTGTATCTATTCAGTATTAAAATCTAAGTAAAATAAAATGAAAAATTCATTCAATGGTTCATATAAAATAAAATACATCTAACTAAAAATATACTCTCATCAATTAAATATATAATATTTAAAAAATAATCTTCGTCAAACGTATATAGTTGAGAATTCTATCGATGCTTTTATTTAACTACAGGGTCACCTCGATATCTATAGATGTACGCCGGGCATCACTCACGGCCAACCCCGACAAACGACGAACAACGGCCATGGTTGAAGTGTAGAGAACGCAATGCATGCAGTACATTGCAAGCGGACTACGACGTCTACGACATCGCGTTGATTAAACGCGAACACATCGGGCAATGCATTTTATTTGTAACTTGTTGCAATAATATGATTGATGTTTGGAATTTCATATTGATCAGTATATTTTTATGTTTTTACCAATTATTCTGTCAATAAATGCTATTTTTGACTTACAGACGGAAAGATATACCTCCTCGCTATATACTGGAGGTCTGACAATTTGTCTATCATGTAAGAATAACACAACACGGCATTTTAAAGCGGAGCTCTGTTTCTGAAGTAGTCCTAAGCACACTAAACGCGGCGAATGTATGATTCGAGCGAGTTATGATTGTCTAATCGAAACTGTGGCGCGCCTGCCCCGCCCACATGGCCATTCCAATCTTATTTATCTCTTCCGTGGTTTTTTGGCATTATTTAATGCCAAAAATAATGCAATGTTTTTTTTTCAGAGTCAAAAGACTCGGATCCCCTCCACGACCTTCCCACGTTACTTCTGGAAGCTGACGTGAGGCAGCGGCTGGCTACCTTCAGAACGGAGCCCCCGGCCTCCGCTGCCGTCCTCAGACGAACTAAAGATCAGCTCAGGAACTTAGCAAGAGCTATACTAAGAAATCCTATTGATATCCAGCTTGGTGAGTTTGTACCAAAGGCGTATTATTATATAGTCGCGTTATTCATGAACATAATTAGGCTCTATAGACCGACCGTTTAACTCGCGTATCGCCTGCGCGGTAAGAAGGGAGCGGGGGCGGGTAACGCTACACACGGAGTCAATAATCCAAAGATTTATCTCGAGATAGACATTGTTCGTAAATAATAAAATAATAAGTATCTTTTTACCCATCCGCTAACATCTCCCCCCGCTCCCTTCTTACCGCGCAGGCGATACGTGAGTTAAACGGTCGGCCTATAGACAGTAGGACCGCATTTCAACTGCAATCCAACCGCAAATTGCAGTTCGGATGCAGTTTGAATGCAGTTGAAACGACTGCAATAGAACTGCAAACCAATCGTGCAGTCACAGTTCACACGATTGCACGCCGACTGCAATTGAACTGCAATCGGACTGCACGTTTGGTTTGCAGTTCTATTGCAGTCATGTCAACTGCATTCGAACTGCAATTTGCGGTTGGATTGCAGTTGAAATGCGGTTCATGTGTCTAGAGACTTAGATAGCGACCAATGCGTGCGCAGAAAGAGTAAGAAAATAAATGCCACCTCATAGTGTACCTGTTGTTAGAAAGAGACGAATATACATCTTTAGTTACGTTATGATTAAGTGCTGCATTCTAATTGGTCAAGCGCAACGCTGGTTGGTGCGTAACTAAAGGCGATACGGGCAATTGCCTTGATTTCTTGTTGTCATTTTAGAGAGTGGGTAACGTATCTGTATTTTATACATCGTTGGTTTAGACGTCGAATATTACTCAATTTTAACTTTTTTTTGAAGAAAGAAAATAGAACTTATTTCAGATAATAAAATAAATAAACATTACTATGTCTTCAATGTATCTTGCTTGAAGACATACGACGTCGTTACGCAGGTTCAAACCCTGCCTGAGATCGCATTTTTCTTTCACTAGAAATTTTCTTTCATTAGAAAATTCATATCTTTGTGAATATTATTTTCGCATTATTTAATACTCAAATATAATAAAAAATAAGCAGATATCTCAGATAATGTTATTGTGTGTTGTAAACGGCAAGGTGTAGTTTTAGCCGGCCTCACTTCTTTGTTCGCAAAGTTCTATCTTAACTTTTTATTTGATCTGAGGCAATTAGTATGATATTGTTACAGAGAAAATACCACAGCTATCGGTATGGAATAACAACGACGCTTTATCAACTGATCTACCTGATTTCGCGCTGTCACCACAAGAGTACATTACTGAGGTAAATCACTTTATATAAACAGGAACTGTAAATTTGAGTACATCGTAGCCATTTATGCCTAAGTAGTTTATAGTTATCCTAGTTCATATTTTTTGATGATGTGTATTCTTACACATAGTGTATCTGTTTTAGTTTGACATTGCGTTCTCATTTGCTGAGAACCTTCTTGTAATTTTAGTCCCGACTTCAGGCTAATTATGACATAAACCTCCAATGTCCTCACATCCTGTTATCGGCATAATGTACCAGCAAATGATGTAAAAACAATATGTTTTAAAAGAGTGTCCATGGAGTTTCTTGCCGGATTCTTCTCCGTAGGATCAACTTTTTGGAACCGTGCAACTAGAGTCAATAACGTTTCATAAACGCTTGTGAAAGCTTATTTGAAATAAAAACATTTGATTTGATTTGATTTGATACGCTAATATTTCACGCCTGTATATTACAAAGGGCTTGATCAATTAGTCGATAAAGTATTGAACACTGCCTGTGTTCAATACTTTATCGACTAATTGATCAAGGATTACGATAATTTACAACTAGAATAATTCAACTTCTGTTGTAGTCAAATTGTGATATGACTTCCTCGATTTTGTTGATTAGGCGACTTTTTTGAATTTTTAACGTCACCTCAAAGACGTAAATTAAAAATGTGAAGGCAAATTTCGACATGGCGTGTGGGACTCGCGGTGGCTTAGCGGTCATAGGGTCTGGTGTACTTAACCAGAAGACGCAGGTTCGAATCCGGCCTGCGGTCGTATTTTTCCTTCACTAAAATAACTTAAAAATTAAGTTAAACAAAAATTTCATAATTATGTTTCCCACACAGATCGGGCAATATCTGATGACGTTGCCACAGCACCTTGAAATGCATCTTTCAGAGAAGCAGGCTCCATTGCAGTTCTTATCAGAAGTAAGTTCATACATCCTATCCTACTTAATAATCCTACTAATCCTACTAATATTATAATCCTACTTCCTTCCTACTAATATTATAAATGTGAAAGTTTGTGAGGATGGATGGATGGATGGATGGATGGATGTTTGTTACTCCTTCACGCAAAAACTACTGAACGGATTTTGATGAAACTTTACAGTATTATTGTTTATACATCAGAATAACATATAGGCTTTAAATTATAACGATATTTTGGGAAATTCCCACGGGATTGGGGAAAAACTATTCCACGCGGACGAAGTCGCGGGCAAAAGCTAGTAATATTCTAATGTGAAAGTTTGTGAGGATGGATGGATGGATGTTTGTTACTCTTTCACGCAAAAACTACTGAACGGATTTTGATGAAACTTGACAGTAATATAGCTTATACATCAGAATAACACACAGGCTACAATCCATAAAGATTTTGTGTAATTTTGGCCATAATGTTACGATAAGTATCAAGTAAATCGAAAAAAAAAACGTGCCCTCTGAGAGCTATCTTGGCGTGCGCTGCCTAAACCGTTGGAGTTAAATGAAGATAATGTATCGTGGGATTGTTTGTCTTAAACAGTTCTAAATAAAAGTCCGCGACAGTATATATATCTACCTTTTATTTGGAAGCCAATATATCTCAAATTATACGTTTGCTGACGTGTTTCGTATTCGGAAAATTACATGTTTTCGCTGAACGAAACAAATCATGTAACATAGTTTATAGGAGCATACTGTAGTTAAAAAATTTAATCTGCTGAGCCGTTTGTGGTGAATTTGATATGGATAGCCTGGGGAAGGACATTGACTACTTTTTTATCAACAAACCATGCGGGCGAAGCCGCGGGCGGAAACTAGTATATCATACACAAACACACACACACGAACATCAGGTGGTACCTCACCAGAAACTCCGCGTACGGCAAGACTGGCAGGCGGGATGTGCACTTACAGGTATGATATAAAGAGAGGATGGTCATTTTGTTTTCTATCTTTTTGAAACAATTATTAGACGCACACACTCAACCATCACAGCTCTCTTCCTCTCTGTCTCTCTCACACACACTCACACATACAAACACGCACACACAAGCAGCTTTGTGCTATAGTCCGCCACGCTAGCCTACTGCGGGTTGGCAGACTTCACACGCCGTCAAGAAAATCTCTCAGGCATGCAGGTTTCATCGCGATGTTTTTCTTCAGCGTTTAAGCGCGTGATAATTAAGTATTAATAGGCACATGACTTCAAGCCAGAGGTACGTGCCTTGGATTCGAACTCGAGACCTTTGACTTGGCAGTGCAATGGTCATATCACTACTGAATTTTAAATAATGAAAGATCATAATGATATTTTTTTTTTCATAGGTTTGCATCCACACTTGTGAAGTTTATGCTGAGAAGATCTTGAACATTAGAAACATGGACGCGCTAGGGACGAAGCGATGCCTCAATGATATAGGTAAGGTCTGCTTATTCTAAAACTGTTCTATTATTAAACTATTCCAACTAACTAACTATTATTAAACTATTTCAACTAACTAACTAACTAACTATTATTAAACTATTTCAACTAACTAAGTAACTATTAATAAACTATTTCAACTAACTAACTATTATTAAACTATTTCAACTAACTAACTAACTATTATTAAACTATTTCAACTAACTAACTAACTATTATTAAACTATTTCAACTAACTAACTAACTATTATTAAACTATTCCAACTAACTAACTAACTATTATTAAACTATTCCAACTAACTAACTAACTATTATTAAACTATTCCAACTAACTAACTAACTATTATTAAACTATTCCAACTAACTATTATTAAACTATTCCAACTAACTAACTAACTATTATTAAACTATTCCAACTAACTAACTAACTATTATTAAACTATTCCAACTAACTAACTATTATTAAACTATTCCAACTAACTATTATTAAACTATTCCAACTAACTATTATTAAACTATTCCAACTAACTAACTAACTATTATTAAACTATTCCAACTAACTAACTGACTATTATTAAACTATTCCAACTAACGAACTAACTATTATTAAACTATTCCAACTAACTATTATTAAACTATTCCAACTAACTAACTAACTATTATTAAACTATTCCAACTAACTAACTAACTATTATTAAACTATTCCAACTAACTAACTAACTATTATTAAACTATTCCAACTAACTAACTAACTATTATTAAACTATTCTATTCTATGGGGAGTCTTTTTTAATGATATAACTTGGCAAACGAGCAGGCGAGCTACCTGATGGTAAGTAGTCATTGCCGCCCATGGACATCTGCAAAACCAAAGGAGTTGCAGATGCGTTGCTGAGCCTATTTAAGGAAACGGGAGGGGAAGGAGAAAAGGAGAAGGAAATGGACTGAGGGAGAAATTGGGCCTCCGGCGCTCGACACTCACGGCACGAAATACAACAGTATGCACACTGCTACTTGACGTCGATATTCTGTGGGAGGGTAGTACTTCTCCGGTCGTGCGGACTCGTTCAGGGTGGCATGTAGACATGCCAGCAGGCACTTTTACTACTATCATCGAGTACTACTAGTATCGAGTATAGGCATACGTAGCTTCTGATGGTAAATGTGGGCCATGTGCTACGCTTTTTTTAAAATGTAATTACAGTTTGTTCGAAATAAGTAAGCCGATCGGAAGTTAGCCGTTCCTAACTTACTCGGTTAATTGTTTATTACATAAATATCGAAATCAGTAAACAAAATCATTGGAAATGTGAAACTTATACGACTCTTATTATCTTTACACCCACTCTTTATAGTAAAATTTACCGCTTCTAAACCACTTGCACACAACTTCCGATCGGCTTACTTATTTCGAACAAACTGTACTAGCTTTCTGTCCACGGCTTCGCCCGCGTGGTTTCTCGACTTTACTGCAAAATCGGTGCAGTAGTTGTCGAGTTTATCGCGAACCCACTCACGATAAAGCATTTAACTTAGTACGAGGGGTTAACAAGAATACTACCAATGTGCTAGTAAGCTGTTTTTTACAGAAAAAAAAAATAAGACAATAATGATATTCTATTCTATTACATTCTATTCTATTCAATTTGAGTCTATTCTTAAGACCTTCCTTCCCATCCTCAGATCAGATAAACAGTTAAGATGGAACTTTGCGAACTACGCCTTATCTTGTCAGTCGAGCTTACGATAGCTGGATAGCTCGACAGACAAGATAAGGCGTAGTTTTAGCCGGCCTCACTTCTTTTTTCGCAAAGTTCTATCTTAACTTTTTATTTGATCTGAGTGCCCATCATCAATATTGCTTTTAAAATGTTTAAATGTTTCTAGTGTATTTATCAAGCGTGGTAGAAGATCTTGGCAGCAGTATCACTCCAAGCTTGAGGAGTTTGGAGAAGTCCCTCAGAGCAGCCACGCCGAGCGTGCCCAGTGAGTGATAGACACGACAATTTATACAGGGTGGAAGGGACATCGACGCAGAAACGCTAACCATGAATTCAGTACATGATTCTGGACACCATTGAGTAGATATTTTTCGTCGGTTATTAAAAAAAAACACTTTTTCATACAAAAGTGCAATACCTACACGGTCAAAATGTATAGAACAGCTGATTTTTTTTAATAACCGACAAAAAATATCTACGCAACGGGGTCCAGAATCATGTACTGAATTCGTGGTAAGCGGATGTGCGTCGATGTCCCTTTCACTCTGTATAGCATGATATAATACGATTATCGAGTTAGGTCTGTTTAGGCATATGCGGTATTCTATATTATGGGTATCGAATGGATATATGTATAAACGTCCTACTCTTAAATTATTATAATAGTTAAGCTGTTTTTAGGGTTCCGTAGCCAAATGGCAAAAACGGAACCCTTATAGATTCGTAATGTCTGTCTGTGTGTCTGTTTCTGTCTGTCTGTCCGTATGTCACAGCCACTTTTTTCCCTTGCGTACATTATTTTTTATTTGTTTAAAAAAATCACCTGTTCCATTCACTTTGATCGTGTAGGTATTGTAGTTTTGTATGAAAAATCTGATATATTTTTTTCATAACTGACAAAAAATATCTACGCAAGGGGTCCAGAATTATGTACTGGATTCGTGGTAAGCGGATGTGCGTCGATTTCCCTTCCACCCTGTATATTTTTTTTTTTTTTTTTTTTTATTTATTTAATATTCGGAAGACCAACAGCAAATAACAGCTTGCTTAAACTAAATTTTAAGCGACATACAGCCAATAAAAGGTCTTCACTTATAACAATTGTTTACACCAGTTGTACTTAACTGTGCGGTAATCAATAAAACAAAAACAATATTTAGTACTTTGAGAAAAAATCTAGACTTAGTATTCGTCTCACCGAATTCAGTCTTGTATCAAAAATATCAAATTCAAACTGCTTACATTTTTTGTTGATTGTACTGCTCGCTCGCCACACAAACGCATTCTGACGATAGTTGGAGGATACCAATGGCAAATGTATAGGAGTGTAGTGTCTTGCTGTTTTCGTTGGAACATTAAACGCAATACTTGAAAGGAGAGCAGGGCAGTCAACAGTACCTGACATGACACTTAATAAATACGTGACATCGGCTATTTCGCGACGTATAGTTAGTGGCAGAATATGGAATTTTGCACAAAGCTTATAATAATCTTTGGACGCATACCTATAATTCAAACGATAGCATAAATATTTGATGAATTTCATCTGAATATTCTCGATGCGGGAGACATATTTGTCATATCGCGGGTTCCAAACTTGGCTTGCGTATTCAATTATACTACGCACGAATGTGCAATATAGTATTTTAAAAGTTTTGATTTCATTAAAGTTTTTCGACATTCGCATTACAAAACCCAGCGCTTGAGATGCCCTATTAATAATATTATCTATGTGATGAAAAAAATACGAGTACACTTTTGTAGCATGCAAAATCAACAAAACTTAACAAAACTTTACGATCGAAGAAGCGAACGGTTAGGCAATTTTGTTTAAATCTTGGAGTTTATTTACAATGAACGAGCGCGAAGTATCGTTCTTACGGACATGGATCTTGCCAAATTTCACCCAAACATAGTTGTAGTTGTTGGCTTTCGCAGCTTCCCTTGTTTTATTTAATAGTATCTTCGAATCGGCACTGAGATGGTCGTTGACGTATACACGCTGTTGCGACTCTTGAAATCCTAGATCTTCAGCTGTCAGTGATTTTAGTGAACGTGCAGATGCTATAAAGTCCTCCTTAATGTAACGATTTATGAAACTAACTATTACGGACTTCTCCTTCGAGTTGTGAGATGGGATTCTAGAAATGTAGTTAACCTGCGTTTTAGGAAATGAATATCCAACCTTGACTCCTATTGTGTCTATGATTTTAAATAGGTTTTCATCCTTTTTTTGAGGTATACCCTTAATCTCAATA
Source organism: Subacronicta megacephala (assembly GCA_958496365.1). Lineage (NCBI taxonomy): Eukaryota > Metazoa > Arthropoda > Insecta > Lepidoptera > Noctuidae > Subacronicta > Subacronicta megacephala. The sequence goes on along the minus strand of OY292542.1, from coordinate 4,994,155 downwards.
TTATTGAGCCGTGACCTTTGCTCATAGTTGAACAATTGAGTTTTCATATCATTAAGGCAGGACTCCACTGTTGCATGTTTGTGTTCAATATTGTCTATCCGTTTTTCAACGCTAGCTAACTTCCCTTCAAGTTCCACGATTTTGTCAGTGGCAAATTGGCAAGTAGATTTCAGTTCTTGAAACTCCTTTTTTATGCACTTGATATCTTCTATTACTGTAGGTAATCCGTGTAGTTGAAATTTAATGTCACGAATTTCCTTTAGGACGCTCTCTAACGTTACTTGCTCCTTGATAGGCGTAGGGGCTGGGGAAAGTGATCTACAGGACGAGCATTTCCAAGCGGACCTGCGTTCGGCGCCTAGTCTTTTCCAACCGGATTCCGTTATGCTTGCACATGTAAAATCAAAGTGTTTTTCACAAGTTGAACACTGAACTCCATCAGTAAAATTTTTGCTGCATGTGTCGCACTTCATTTTGTTAACACGTAATTTTACTTTTTTATGGGCAATGTCACAAAGGTTGACGATATATGCTAGTATTTCTAACGCGTTGAGGTCGTGTCACTCAGACCGCTGTCAGCACAGAACTGTAGTAGTAATATTAGTCTACATAACAACGGAAATTAATCAGGATGTGAATGAATTATTTATAAGTTGTAAAAGAATCAGATGCCAAGTGCAACATAATCGTAGAAATTGTTGGCAATAACTTTCACGTGTTTTTTTTTGACATAACTCGTAAGTAGTCATCGCCTATAGACATCTGCAATACCAAAGGAGTTGCAGATGCGTTGCCGAGCCAAGGAAAAGGGAGGGGAACGCGAATAAGAAGGAAGTTAGGAGTTAGGAACGGAACGTTAGGACGCGATTCCTCCCTCAGTTCCCTTCCGGAACCTTTTCTCTTTCCCCTACCTTTTCCTTAAATAGGCTCGGCAGCGTATTAACTATTAAAATTGAAGGATGACGGTTTGACGCTTGTTAAAGCTTATTTGTAATAAAAACATTTGATTTGATGCACTGTCTCTTTCCCGCAAAAGAGTGGCTGTATAGATATTGTATGGCATATCGGGTTTTGACGGCACAAGCCGATATAGTGCGCTCTGTCTAGCATAAAATAAAAATGCTTGTAACTTTCTTATTATGGAACCAATTTAAGTTTTGTTTTTGTTGTTTGACCCTATTTATGTTAAACTTTTTTAAGGGACCATAAAAAAATATTAGTTAACTAGACTATTTATATTTGAGTTAAGCGAATGTCTTCGCCTTAAGCTTTACATATACATACGTGTTATAGTGTCAGAGTATTATTATAATTAATTTGTATGGGAATAAATCAAATGTTACTTATATAAAACGTTTTTTTAATATATTATATAATATTTAAGTATTTTTGCAAATGAAGAGTATCTGCTAAATTAGTGATCCTTAGCGCGACTGCTACGCTAAAAGTCCTGGCTTCGATTCCGAGCGGGGTATATTTGGGTCTTTCTATAAAATTCTCAGTAGCAGCTCGGAGTCTGAATTTGTGCCCGGTGAATGGCAATAGGCTCGCCCCCTATTACATGGGACCTAAACATACTGGCGAAGTGTGGGTGTCCGGTCGCCAGCACATCAAGTTACCACGAAATGTCAAAATTTCTTAGTTGATTTTAAACTTAATCATCAACGTTTTAAGGTTTTAAATTATTGGAGAAATTTGACATAACATACCATCACGCCCGTGTTCCCCGAAGGGTTAGGCAGAGGTATACTAAAGTAAATCCATATTTCGCCGGTATTTTTGGGTCCCATGTAATAGGGGGCGAGCCTATTGAAAAATTAACAGATAAATTTTACAGTTTTGTATATCCTGATTTGCTGGCGACTGCATATAAGTATACGTTAGTGTTTAGAACAATTAAATGAAACACAATATTTAGTTCATATACCCACATTTTATTAAATTATAGTTTAACATGTCAATACTGCGCTTATTATTGTCTTATAAGCTTGGCTGGCCCGCCAAGTTTTTATATTGTCAAATTTTCTTAGGCCAAGAAAAACAAATATGACATGCTTTTTTGATTAAATTATTTAAACAAATTTTGAAGTTTAGTGCCTATAATATGTATAAATGCTGTGATTTACAAGACGTATTTATGAAATATAGCCAAGTTGATAATAGAATATAAATTATACAATAATTTACTTTTGCAGTAAAGTGATAAATAAATGATATTTTGTGATACATTTTGATAAGTAAATATTTTTAAGATAAATATTTTTGTCACAATGAAATAAGGGCAAGTTGTAATTATTTTACCAAGTTCCTTTGGTAAAGTAACATCAGGTTATACAAAACTGTCAAGTTTCTCCAAATGGTATTAAACCTTAAAACATTGATGATTCAGTTCAAAATCGACTGAGAATATTTGTCATGTTGTGATAACCTGATCTGCTTGCCACCGTATTTTAAGAGATTATTGATTTGTATAAAAACAAATCTGATTTCTAAAATTAGCTAATGCCTTAGTTATTTATATGGCCAAGTAGTAAACAATTTATTGCAGTGAAGCCAAATCTCAACATAAGCGCAGTAAGTTATATTTAACTAAAATGCTTATGTCTAAGGTAAAAGATTTAGAAATACAGGGCAGGACTAGATATGTTATACCTAAATAACATTTACAAAATAAATAATAACATACAAATAAACATTTACAAAAATAACATCACACGTTTTGCAGACATTAAAGGTTAAAATAATATTACATATCATTTGAAATGTATACAATTATTGTAAAATGTATATAATTTATAAAATTACAGAAAAAAGAAATATATCACACAAATTAAAAGAAACCGCGTTGATACCTAATTTCAAAGTTTAATTCATATCTAATGTTTTTCCAGAAAAAGGATTAGAAATTTTCTAATAACATATTATACTTACAACAAATTATATATAACAAGGGTTCAACTAACAATTATATAATTTACATTTAAAAAACGCAGCTATTATGAAGTTTTTATATCTAAAAGCGGAAAATATCACTATTCTATCACATTTAAAGATTATATTAGAGAAATAGCGATAAAATTCCAGTTCCTAAAGTACCCGGGTTATGTACAAAACACGAATTTTGCTAAATTTTATAAAACAGTATCTGTGCGAGAGTCTCGTGACGTTGATTAATAAAACATGCTTGTAAAATTATTTATAAGTCTCGGCACCCTTAGGTAAAGTGGAGTTGGGAAGCTATTTTTTAATTATACATCAAAAATAAAAACTTTTCATCCATCAATTCGCTCTATTATACCTTTAACCTACGATTTATATTTTAAGATCTAACATTCTACACCTAATTTAAATTTCTGAAAATAATTAGGTAATTTGCTAAGCTTCGCATATCACCCGGGTAATGTATATAATTTATGATAATATAATGTATATTAAATGTTATATAAATATATTTTTGTATTATTGTACACAGTTTTCGAATTATTACTAAGATACACTTTCAGCTCGTGGCCCTTGTACTAACAATTAGTTATTTTATTTATATAATATATTTTGCTATTTTTTAAAGTTATTTTGTAATCATTCACATTTTTCTACAAAAACATACATTGCTATTCTATAAACGAATACTTCAATGATACAAGTTAAGATATTTATTATCTTAATTTCAATGATAACTTCAAAAAATAACAGTCTCAAATTACACTACAATTAAATAACATCAAAACAGGTTATTTTCATGTTAAAAATAATGTTATTTATATTAAAGTTCATTTTATACAAGAAATGATTTAAAAATATACATTTTCTGTTATAGGACCCAAACCCAGCTATTGCGAAAGTCAATAAAAAAAATTGAATATGAATGATTGTAATATTCGTAATACGATAACTATACTACTACCCTACATATGATTAATAACATTATACGATATAAATACTTGATATATGTGTTTTCTTACGTAACAACTGTTCCTAATAAGATGAAATGATTAATATGAATTTAATTATATTCATGACAGTGCTGCAACTAGTGCAGCAAAATATGAAATATAGGTATCGTTATTCTATATGTTTTTATGTATTATTTTATTTCCAAATTATATTATTATCAAATAAATTCTTCAGTATGATGGATAGGTATTTTTAATCTTGACTGTTAAACCGTGTGAATAATAAATATAAATTGATTTATGATACTACACAGCGTGAATGAATATGAGTTCTACTTAAAATATATAAAATGTATATATTTATTATTAAATGTATATTCTACAAGGTGAAAGTTATAATACTAAATTTCATATATAATAATATATTTTCTACATTTATGTTACGTCCTAAAACTGGAAGATTATGTGATTCTATATTTCGATATTGTTTCTTTTATTTATATTTAAATGTAAGTGTGTATTGAATATTTTTATAATGAAGTTTTGTAAAAGTATGAATGAATGATAAAAGTTATTATAAGTTTTATATTTAAAATGACAATGAATACAGACATAGTCTTTATAATGATTACTGAATAATTTAAAGATTTTGTGACATTTTAAATAATTAAATAGACATTTTTCAACATTTTTCATAAAACAAATTATGCAGCCATACACAATTTGCTGATAGTCTTTTTTTTAAATAAAATCTATTACCTATTTGTTTAGGAATCGATAATCGATCAAATACTTTATCAATGAGGGTGTCCGAATAATAATTTAAATGATACGAGGTGCATTTCCATAAATATGACAAGATATTTCTTAAAATAAGTATATTCGTAAGAAGTGAAAATATATAAGTAAATCATGAAACACAGTCCAAAGAATGCTGTGAATATAAATTAATATAGTAGAAAGAAACTTAAACTCTATCAGATATTTTAAATCAAATCTTTAACAAAGACACAAATGAAGAAATATGTCTATCGAATTCATTAGTATATTTTATAGTTATAATAATATACTTTTACCATTTTCTACCAAGCAACCACGATATACAATATAAAATGTATACGATTTTAGTTTGAGTGTGGTTATAGAGTAAGTATATTGCAAATATTTATATAGTTATTTTGCATAATATGATAGTTACGTAAATATTGCTTATCTAGTGAAAACTATTACTAAGAAAACCGATAGGTACATTTTTTTTTACAATGAGATGTAGTGTGACTAGAGACCGAATTAAGGGGAATTTGCTAAGATAGTTTGGGGATGTTGAGAGAATGAATGAAAGACTATAAGCAAATGAAATTTACAAGGCGAATGACAGCGGCAGCGTCGGGAGAGGTCGCCCTAGAAGGACGTACACCGATCTTATCGGGGAGGTCCACTAAAAAGGTCAGGTGCGTATTACTCGCAACGCGCGCGTATGAAACGATGTATGAATGCGGAAGATTTGAAAGAGGTATGCAGGAGTCGTACAGTCAGCATCAAAAGTCGATGACCACATTCAGATTTTCAAAATCACTACATTATATCACCCATAAACCGCTCAACAAGATAAGGCGCCAGTATTTAATGAACATCATTAAAGTTCAAAATTAAATGAACACTACTCGTCAAAGGACACTGAACACCATTTTGTCAAAAATTGTACAAGTGGCGGTCTATAGTTTCTGCCTACCCCTGTGGGAAAAAGGCGTGAGTTTTCTGTGTCAAACTCTTTTTCAACAAAGCTTTCTGAACTAACCTGGGAACTTCATATAACGCGAGACAAATCTTTTAATGTTTATTATAAAAATTAAAATGTATATTATGTAATATGATTAAATTAAGATAATTTTCCATATACATGATCTGATAATACATTTACAACCATTCATATTCGCCGAATCCACATGAAATTAAAATAACATTATTGTTATTCGCATATCTTAATAATAACATATATTATTACAACGTACTTCAATGTATATGTAATGTATAACTATAACTTTGGTATACATTAACACTTGTTACGGTAAAGTTTATAAAATCGAAGCAAAACATTAATATGCCTAATTAATAAATATTTGTTGTTACGCACTAACTTTTTCTTAGAATTACCGGGCATTGTGAGAAAAATCACTCAGGCATTACATTTCCTTTTGCTAAATGGTACATTGCTTTACATGTTATGCTTGTTCGCGTTTTTTACCACAATGACCCGTCAATCTCAAAAACTATTTATATACACAAAATATTATTATTATTATATATTATTGTAATAAATATTGTCATTTAACTCATAATTATTGCATAATATACAAAGATTATTAAGCTTTTATTTAAAATAATGAAAAAACTACGCTTTTTGGTCCATTATCCAAATAAACCAATGTATAAAAATTATCTTCAGCATGTTTATGAAAAGGGTTAAGCGTATGTCATAATATATTATCACAAATACTATAATTTTATAACTGCTGGGATGTCTTCATTAGGTGGCATTTCTGCCTTTACAAGTTAAAACAAACCACATTAGATAAATTTGGGTGGAATATTTTGCATAAACATTTAAATTTATTATTTTATTTTAAATTATATGCAACGATGTTGTAGCGCCTTCTGCAGAATACCATGTATAAGTAAATTCAACCCATTTTTATGAATATAAAAATTATATTATTGTCTGAATTATATCTAAACTAAATTATTGTTTTTGTCAAAGTCAAGTCAATTCTAAATTTATTATTCACATTAAGTATTTTATTACTTTTAAGCGATAAGTTAATGGGTAATGCAAATAAAGTAATTTGTTAAATGCCGCCTTAAAAATCTATATAAAAATTATTTTTTTACTTAAATATTTTTTAAATTTTACATTAAATACATATTATATTGTCGAATATACAGCTAATATGTTAAATGTATATAATATGCAATTAGATAAAATGTACACCCTGATCTAGTAATATGTATACATATTTCTATTATAAAATATGAACGTAAGTAGTTATTTAGCGACTTCTCAGTCAGATTAGCAGATACATTATTTTGAGGTTTTGGCAATTTACCTACAGAATTGAACAAAATATCAATGTACGTAATAAAAAAGTTATTAAGGCCGTAGACCTCCTTTTTCATTGTTATCGGGCATAAAAATCTTTGTGTTTTTTACATCATTATCAAATGTATATGCAAGCATTTCTAAGATATATTTATATACACAAAATACATTAAATATTTCGACAGGTCACAGAGCAAAAATTGGTCAGAAGAGTACAGAGAGATATCTAAATACATTGTATATTGATAGACATAAAATATAATCTAATAAAATATGTATATAAGATATGATTTAAATATACATTTTTGGGCAATAATCTACAGTATACATATAAATATTTTAACCGTATTGGTCTTAATGTTAGACGTCTTTAAGCAAACCCCATAAAAAAACTCCCTGAGTTTTAAAATTCAAAATGGCTAGCATTATTGGCGGAAACAAGATGGCGGATTTATTCTTCTTCTTCGTTTTGATAGCTCACGTAACGAACAGATGATTTGTCGCTTATTATTAGGCTCTGAAATTAATAACAAACGGTATGATTAAGAGGAGAGTTCCTCGCGATCGCGACAATGTTGCATTGTAGAGAGGTGAAACAACAATACATTTGAAACATTTCCGCGCGTATTTCTTGTTCCAGAATTTGAAGATTACTCTTTAAATAAAATTATTATGTAGATTATTCTTTTGTAAAAGGATATTCATTATATTGTCTAGGTTTCCCATGAGTCAAAATGGATCTGTATTGATTATCTTGAAATACTAGCATAAAGTTGGGTCGTTTATATCGAAAATTACCGATCTTTGAGCTCGTGTCACTTTTTAACCGTGTATTGAAATGAAGTTTGACGTACAAAGAACACGTATTTTTGTATTTTTATCATAAAATTATTAGCGCGGAGCAGAGACTATCCTCTTAAAGAGAAATAGGAACTGTATTTCTTCACCAAAATAAAACATGAGCATGTTTCTGTGCCCCTATAGAATTAAACTATAAGAACCACCGCGCAGGTACCTACAGTCAGCAATGAAAGTTGTTGAACACGATGAAATCTTCAAAACGCTTAAACATATTTATTATCCATAACTTGACCCGAGATGTGGTAAGTAGTACGTGTTTCTACATACTGGACCATAATTTTTTTCCTAAGTAAATCTATTGGAAAGTAGCAGTTGCAGTGTTATTTTCAAAAATTGGCGGTGTTCAGCAACTTTCTTTGCTGACCGTACTTACAGTCGCTAAACTCCGAAACGGCTGGACCAACTTTGACGGGAGTGTCACTGGCAGATAGCTAATGTTATAACTTAGGCTCTTAACATCACGCTACTAATCTCCGTCCCTTAGGAGTCTAACAGAAAGAAAAAAAACGAAACAACTGGTGAAACCCCTTGGGCACAGCTATTGATAAACTGGTTACCTGTTTCTCATCCCTTGCCGGAGGTGACCTCAGGAATAGGAGGCACGGAGCGTAGGCGAAGTTCAGGACGGCAATGATGACCAGCATCCATTCGAAACCGATGCTGTTCATCAAGCCACCGGAGAGAGCCGGTCCTGGAAGATCATATTTTTTTTAATCTTACTAGCAATGTGGGTCACACACACGGAGGAGAGAAAAATTTTTTTTTCTCTCCTCCGTGGTCACACATTAATAGTATTCTTGTTAACCCCTCCTGCTAAGCTAAATGCTTGTATTACGAGTGGGTTCACGTCGGTAGTGTAATGGGTGGGGCTCAAACCGGCAACCACATGATCGCAAGTCCGACGCCCTAGCCATTAGGCTACCGCCGCTTCAATTAGAACTACATTGCCGTCCCAATGAAGAAGGGATCCGGGAATATAATTCCCAATTTATATGACAACTACCTTTCCGCCCACGGCTTCGCCCGCGTGTTTTATCGACTTTTCTGTACTATTTTTCATTATATGTATGTATTGCATACCATCACGCCTGTATTCCCCGAAGGGTTAGGCAGAGGTGTATTTAATGTACACCCACAGTTCGCCGGTACCTATGTTTAGGTCCTATGTAATAGGGGGCGAGCCTATTGCCATTCACCGGGCACAAATCCAGACTCCGAGCTGCTCTTGAGAATTTCATAGAAAACCTCAATAACACTTTGCTCGACCTGGGGATCGAACCCAGGACCTCTAGCGTAGCAGTCGCGCTTAGGACCACTAGGCTAATGAGGCAGTCATGTATGTATTATACATATAAACCTACGTCTTGAATCACTCTATCTATTAAAACAAGCTGCATCAACATTCGTTGCGTAGTTTTAGAGATCTATGCATTCATAGGGACGGACAGACAGATAGACAGCGGGAAGCGACTTTGTTTTATACTATGTAGTGACAATAATTTTCAATAATTTGCCTGATAAATTAAAAACATTACCTATGACCATATTTAAGAGGACACTGTGAAATACTCTGGACTAACTAATAACTTGACCTGGGGATCGAACCCAGGACCGCGCTAGGACTAGACTAATGAGGAAGTAGGAAGAAGGAAGGAAGAGAGAATAAAAATAATAGATATATAAATAAATTCTTAATGAAAAACGTCTCCATCTTCAAATAAAAAGTACCAGGCGATCATAACTTACCAACAGCATAACCAAGACAGAAGGCAGTGTCTCCTATAGCGTACACAGAGCCATACACGGCGGCGTGACGGATGTCCACCAAGAAACCCAGCTCTGGCATCATCGAGGAGTCTACCATGCCGATCGCGAAGCCGAGCCCAGCGTTGGGAATGATCAGGTGTTCAAGTTTGCGTGCCATCGGGATCTGTAAACAACGTATTTTTTTCAACTGACTTCAAAAAGTGGGAAGATTCTTTCCGATGGAAAGATTCGGAAAATCTTACCCCACTTACGATAAAACATGTTGAAAACGAGTAAGATAAATGTTTGCAATATGTTTCATCGTCAGTGTGGACGCGGGGTTACTCTATGTAACTCTCAAATAGTATCTTTTTTTTTTTTTTTAAACCTTACTAGCAATGTGGGTCACACATTACTAGTATTCTTATTACCTCTCGTACTAAGCTAAATGCTTGTGTTACGAGTGGGTTCACGTCGGTAGTGCAATGGGTGGGGTTCGAACCGGCAACCATATGATCGCAAGTCCGACGCCCTAGCCATTAGGCTACCGACGCTTCAATAGTGAGAGGGATAGGTAGCTGTTTTTAACATGTTTTGTCGTCAGTGGGAACGCGGGATGGGCGAATGCGGTCTCATTAATAGAACGGTATTTGTCTTCCATTTATACAACTTCGAACTATAGTTTGAGATTAGAGATTCTTTATTATTCCAAAAAGAACATACATTGTTCACTTATAGGATAATACAAGTCTTGTGTTGAGTGTAGTCCAGTAACTTACATGATTTTACAATTGATTTAAATAAAATTTATAAACACTAGAACTTTGTTTAGTCTACTGTTTAAGTTCTATTCTAAAAAATATATGTTACGCAATGCAATGCAACTTTCGTAAGGTTGGTAGGGCGTTCGTCAGAGTTGGTATCCGACGAGCGCACTACCAACCTTCCGAAAGCTAAATTAGGTTGGTCTTAGGAAGGGAAGATCTTACCAAGATGAGACAGAGACCAATGATAACCAGTCCTGAGCATGCAGCCAGCCAACGTCCCATCTTGTGGCCAAGAGGTCCGAACAGATTGGTGCCTGAAATTAAGAAAATAATATTCAGCCTATACTTGTTTCAATCCAATAGATTTACGTTTATGAGGTTTTGACGTTTATCGTTTTGCATGCCGTGATAACTTTTTACGAACTCATATCTGAAACGGGGGTAGCCTAATGGCTAGGGTGTCGGACTTGCGATCATGTGGTTGTCGGTTCGAAACACAACCATTGCATTACCGACGTGAACCCACTCGCAATACAACCATTTAGTTAGTATTAGGTGTAATAAGAATACTAGTAATGTGAGACCCACATTGCTAGTAGGTAAGCTGAAAATAATAAATTGTCCCACTGCTGGGCACGGGTTTACTCTCAGAATAAAAGGGATTAGGCTATAGTCTACCACTCAGCCTTCTGCGTCTTGTCAGACTTCACACGCCATCAAGAAAATCTCAGGCATGCAGGTTACCTCACGATGTTATACTTCACTGTCTTAACAATGGTAGGAAACCACAATAAAGCCACTGCGTACCGTTACGGAAAAGGGAGGATTTGCAGCCAGTGCCTGCTGGCCTGTCCACATGCCAGCATGAATGGGTCGCACGACCGGGGAAGTACTACCCTCCCACAGAATATCGACGTGAAGTAGCAGTATGCATACTGTTGCGTTTCGTACGGTGAGTGTGGAGCGCCGGAGGTCCAATTACTCCCTAATTCCCCTACCTTCTCCTTTCCTCTTTTTTCCTCTCGACAATGCATCTGCAGTTGGCGATGATTAAAAAGAGGGGATAGAGAAAGGGGATTGAGAGAGGAATTTGGCCTCCGGCGCTCAACACTCACCAAATGAAACGCAAGAGTATGCATACTTCTACTTCACGTCGATATTCTGTAAAACTTTCCCGGTCGTGCCGACACATTCAGGTTCGCATGTAGACACGCTGGCAAGACACTTCTACTCTTCCCGTTCCATTAGCTGTCGGTACGATAATAAGAAGTAGGCTTACCAATCAGATGCAGAAGTGCAGTGATAGCCTTGTGATATGACCATAGGACTGCCATGCCAAATGTCTCAAGTTCTAATCCAAGGTCATGTGCGTATTGATACTTAATTATCACGCGCTTAAACGGTGAAAGCAAACATCGTGAGGAAACCTGCATGCCTGAAAGATTTTCTCAATGGCGTTTGAAGTCTGCCAACCCGCAGTAGGCTAGCGTGGAGGACTACAGCCTAATCCCTTTCATTCTGAGAATAAACCCATGCCCAGCAGTGGGACAATATATGTTCGTAAAATGATATCACGGCATGCAAAATGATCTTCTCAGAATGAGAGGGATTAGGCTATAGTCCACACTACAGCCTTATCCCACTCATTCTGAGAGGAGACCCGTGCCCAGCAGTGGGACAATATATGGGTTGATGGTGATTACCAATCAGATAGCAGATGCTAGCGGGTAGGAAGGCGACGCCCTGCTGCCACCGACGAGCCTCCATGGTGTCAGCCATCCAGATCGGGAGGCTTGGCTCCAACATCGCTATGCCAACATTAGCGAATGTTATGGCTCCTAGAAATAAGAAGAATAACCATAAGAATACCGTTTATTTAATCATATAAATTACAGGTAATATTACAGGTGTTTTAGACAATTAAGATACATATTTTACTGTATTGTTACGTCGGGTAACTAGTAGAATGACGTAGATAAGTCACGCACATTCTAGAAACATGTAGAAACACTAAGTAACGTGCTCGATCGCATCACTCGCGAATAATAATAGTTCAACGTCAGGTTCAAAGATCATCGTCCGAAAACAATTGACGAACAAGTAAGTTCTTGTATTTTATGGACTTATCGGGATAGTTCGTTCTAGAATCTACGTGGCAGGTAATATAAATAAAAAAGTGTGTTGATAATTTGATTAATTTAAGAGTCTAACTTTGTTGGCTGAAGAGTACTAGTATAGTGATGTCTGTTTTGTTTTTGTTAACTTAATTAAAGTAGTGTTTGTGTGTTAATAGGTAAATTGTTTTTAATTTATTTATCTTCGAAACTGCCTCATTAGTTTAGTGATCCCAAGCGCGACTGCTACGCTAGAGGTGGGTTTGATCCCCAGGTCGAGCAGTGTTAATGGATTTTTCTATAAAATTCTCAGTAGCAGCGCGGAGTCTGGATTTGTTGGCTCGCTCCCTATTACATGGGACCTAAAAATACCGGCAAAGTGAAGTGAGAAGTGTGGGTGTACATTAGTACACTTCTGCCTAACCCTTCGAGGAATACAGGCATGATGGTATGTTATTTATTCCCAACCCTAGCTCGTAACAATATCTAGCTGTATTAAGATAGTCCCAACCTGCAGCAATAAGGATATATGGATCGCAGACCAGAGCTTTCAGAGAGGGCGGCTCTGACTCCTGACGAACAACTCCTGGCTGCAAGATCATCAGCTGGAGTACTGTGGAACAAAATTGATTAGTTCAGTTATGTATACACGGCATTAAGCTATATAAAACTATATTTTTGTATTATTTAGTAATTTTCCATACAAAGATGTTAAAAAAGTTATTTTGGAAAGTTATTTTAGTGAAGGAAAAACACGACTGCGGGCAGGATTCGAACCTGCGTCTTCTGGTTAGGTATACCAGACGCTATGACCGCTAAGCTACCGCGACTCCCACCCGCCAGGTTGAAATTTCGTCACCACAATGTACGTCACCTCAAAGACGTAAATAAAAAATGTGAAAGCAAATTTCGAGCTGGCGGGTAAAAACAATTGCATTCGATTCTGTTACTGATTCGATTGCAATCGAACAAACTGCTTTCGGGTTTCGATTTGAATTCGATTCGGAAAAAAAATTTAAGCTTTACAACTTTACATTGCCTAAATATGTAAAAGACCAAAAGTCCATATATACCTTTAAAAAAGCTTTAAAAAAACACAGTTTTGAGGATTTAAAATAGTAAAACTTTTTATAATTTCGACATGAACTGCCTCGTCGCCCTAATTTAACTTATTTAAAAATGTTGTTTTCTCATATAAGTGAAATGTATTTCAATTTGAGAAAATAAAGTCTTAAACCTAAAAAAAAAATTAAAAAAAAAAATTTGCTTTTTTCTACAAAATTGCAATACCTACATGGTCGAAATGTATGGAACAGCAGAATTTTTTTTATTAACCGACGAAAAATTTCAATGCATGGGGGTCCAAAATCATATCCTGTATTCATAGTTTAAGCGGGTGTGCATGTCCCTTCCACCCTGTATTCAGTACATGATTATGTAGTAAGTCTTTTTGAATCATAAGTGAAATCGCGGGAGGAGCGTAGTATTCTGTAAAATAAAGTAATATGACATTGTCTGTAACAGGATTCCTGGTCATTATTCACAATAATTCATTTCCTTCGCTCGTCTGGTTACCAGTGGGCGAGTAATCTGCGCATTGTCAGTAATTTAATACAAATCATAGTTCTCTAACGCACGTGGCGTGATATTAATACTAGTATTCAAAGTTTATATTACATTTCCGCTCGCGGCTTTGCCCGCGTGGAGTATACGTTTGCCTGCCTCGTTAGTCTAGTGGTCCCAATCGCGACTGCTACGCTAGAGGTCCTGGGTTCGATGCCCAGGTCGAGCAGTGTTATTGGGTTTTTCTATGAAATTCCCATTAGCAGCTCGGAGTCTAGATTTGTGCCCGGTTAATGGCAATAGGCTCGCCCCCTATTACATAGGACCTAAACATACTTACCGGCGAAATGTGGGTGTACATTTAGTACACCTCTGCCTAAACCTTTGGGGAAAACAGGCGTGATGGTATGTTTTTTGTTTTATGTTTATGAGTATACGTTTCTTGTCATTTTACGGGATAATATATAGCCTATGTAGCTCATGAATAATGTAGCTTTCTATTGGTGAAATATTTTTTCAAATCGGTCCAGTACCTAAGTGCTTTCAGAGCCTATTCAATACAAACAAACAAACAAACAAATCTTTCCTCTTTATAATATAAGTTTAGACTACTCTAGATATATATAATTATATAATATATATAATGTCGATTTAGTATCCCGCTACAAATTAGTAGGTGCTTATAAATAGCTATCCTGGAAACGGTTTCAGTAAAAATCGACTAACATCGATTGTTATCAACTTTTATCGACTAAACCGAACAATTGACTAACTCATTAGTCTAGTGGTCCTAAGCGCTACTGCTAAGCTAGTGGGCCTGGGTTAAATTCCCAGGAGGAACAATGTTGTTGGGTTTCTCTATGACATTCTTAGTTCGCAGTAGCCCGGGTAATGGCAATAGGCTCGCCCCCTATTACATGGGAGCTAAACGTAGTGGCTCGTAAAACGTAGAACTGATGGTCGCTGGGGCAAAAAAGTTCTCGAGTGGCGACGACGCACCGGAAAACGCAATGTGGGACGACCTCCAACAAGATGGACAGACGACCTGGTAAAGGTCGCTGGGAGTCGTTGGATGCAGGCCGCATATAACCGGTCGTTGTGGAAGTCTATGGGGGAGGCCTTCGTTCAGCAGTGGATTTGGCTGATATGATGATAATTATGATGAAACATACCGGCGAACTGTGGGTGTACATCTCTGCCTAACCCTTCGGGGTATACAGTCGTGATGGTATGTTATATTTGATACTCACATCCGTCTCCCAACGCCAAGGCTGACAGCATGAGGAAGGGGGCAGTCTTCCCCACAAACTCGTACATTAGTCCCCCAAAGGGGGGACCGATTAGTACACCCAAAGCCAGTCCTCCAAGTGCAATACCCATTGCGTTGCCGCGTTCCTGTGGATACAAAATACTTGTTATCTTCTAACTTTAAAAGGGGGAATATCGGCAGTTTTTTTTAAAGCACTCACAAGCAACGATATATAAACTATAGAAACGGTACCCGATCTCTAAAATGGCAACAAGAAATCAAGGCAATTGCCCGGATCACGATTAGTTCGCACCAACCAGCGTTGCGATTGACCAGTTAGAAAGCAGCACTTAATCGTAACGTAACTAAAGATGTATATTCGTCTCTTTCTAACAACAGGTACACTGTGAGGTGGCTTTTTTTTATTTTTTTGAAATGAAAAATTAGATTATAATAAACAGATAATAGTATATGTGGCAATAGATTATATAATAGCAATATAATAGTTCCTGGGTTCGATCCCCAGAATTTCATAGAAAAACCCAATAACACTTTGCTCGCAAAGTGTTATTGGGTTTTTCTATGAAATTCTCAGTAGCAGCTCGGAGTCTGGATTTGTGCCCGGTTAATGGCAATAGGCTCGCCCCCTTTTACATGGGACCTAAACATACATAAATGTGGGTGTACATTAGTACACCTCTGCCTAACCCTTCGGGGAATACAGGCGTGATGTTAGGTAATGTTACATGTTTATAAATACTTCCTCGTATGTTCTCCGTAGGTGTCCAATAAATTAATTCTTTCTTTCTCTTTCTCTTTCTAACCTTGTCATCAGGGTACCGTTCAGCCAACATGCCCATGCCTGATACAGACGAGCACGACGATCCTATTCCCTGCAGCGCCCGCGCAATGAACAACACCGAATACGACCGACCGAACGCGAATACTAGAATAGAAACAAACAAAAAAGTTTATATTTATTTTAATATATATTAGGATCTCAAATGGATGCGTACCGCGAGAGCTACTTCGAGGTGGCGCAAGAAAAGATCACCTGAAAGGAATTGGGGGAGGCCTTCGCCCAGCAGTGGGACATTAACGACTAGAGAGAAGAAGAAGAAGAAAGATCTCAAACAAATAATACACCTTACGTGCTAAACAGTGATATGCCTTGCGTTTCCTCAATTACAGGAGACCACATGCAAAGACTGCATGCAATAAGCGGCGGTAGCCTAATGGCTAGGGCGTCGGACTTGCGATCATATGGTTGCCGGTACGAAACCCACCCATTGCACTACCGACGTGAACCTACTCGTAACACAAGCATTTAGCTTAGCACGAGGAGTTAACAAGAATACTAATAATGTGCGAACCCACATTGCTAGTAAGCTTTTTTTTTTAAAAAAAAAAAATATAAAAGAATTAGAAGTTCAACAGAGATTTTCTATGGTATAACTCGACAAACGAGCAGGCGAGCTACCTGATGGTAAGTAGTCATCGCCGCCCATGGACATCTGCAATACCAAAGGAGTTGCAGATGCGTTGCCGAGCCTACTTAAGGAAAAGGGAGGGAAAGGAAAACAGGAGAAGCAAAGGGACTGCATTTATACAAATAAAAATAATTTTAATTTGTATCTTTTTCTTTTATAAACATCAAGATGTGGGAATTTCCGGGTTTTTTATTTTTTTTATTTATCGTCCTCCATAGTTTTGTAATTGCCTCATCAGTCTAATGGTCCTAAGCGCAACTGCTACTCCAAAAGTCTCGGGTTCAATTCGAGTGAAGTGTTATTTCTTGATTCTATGAATTTCAGCTCAAAGTTTGGATATGCCTATGCCCGGCAAGTGGCAATAGGCTCGTCCCCTATTAAATGTAACTTAAAACTACGGGTGGCATGTGGGTGTTCAGCTTAAATGTACTTACTCAAAGTGGACAGGAACATAAGAATGAAGCCAGTGAACATTGGCACGCTGTAGCCGATCCTGAAACAATAACGTTACTTGAGTTTTCCTGAAAATTAATTCCGGTGACGTTGTCATCGTAGTATATTATATTAAAACGTGACGCTAAACCGACGGTCATGCATGAAGAGATTATTGAATGTAGATGAAGCGAAAGTATGCCAGGGCCCCTAGACAAGTGGCATGAACGCTAATCCAATAGAATAGAAAAGAATCCTCAATGTATGGGAGTGACACTAGCTTACGACATGACATGTCAATTAATGTCGTAAGCTAGTGTCACTCCCATACATTGAGAATTCTATTCTATTCTATTTGATTAGCGTTCATGCCACTTGTCTAAGCCCTCAGGATCGTAGCATAAGTAGAAATCTATAGTCTCTGCCTACACCTTTGTATGTAATGTATGTGTATTAGGTATATTACAAAAACTACTGTCTCGACTTTAGAGGGGACATGACATGACATCATTTTATAAGTGCCATCACCATCAAAGTATCTTATTTAAAAGTGTCATAAAAAAACTGGGGCAAAAAGGTTCTCGAGTGGAGACCACGCACCGGAAAACCCAGTGTGGGGCGACCTTCAACAAGATGGACGCGACCTGGTAAAGGTCGCTGGAAGTCGTTGGATAGACTTCACAACGACCGGTTGTATGCCGCCTGCATCCAACGGTTCCCAGCGACCTTTACCAGGTCGTCTGTAATGATGTATGAATGTAATGTAATTGATAAGGCGTAGTTTCGGTATACGTGTGTGCGTGTAATTGTGTGTTGTAGACGGCATGGCGTAGTTTTAGCCGGCCTCACTTCTTTGTTCGCAAAGTTCCATCTTTACTTTTTATTTGATCTAAGGTATGTGTGTGTGTGTGTGTGTCTGTCTGTGGCAACGTAGCTCCCGAACGGATGAACCGATTTTGATTTAGTTTTTTTTGTTTGAAAGGTGAATTAATCGGGAGTGTTCTTAGCTATGTTTGATGGAAATCAGTCGAAATATAATGCAATTGTCGGTGGTTTTTTAAATTTTAATTTTTTTACATTATGATGAACATGATTTCTACCAGGCAACTTCTACCGCAAAAAAGCTTTATACTTGATAGCTTACTTGTGTGTGAGTGGTCCAACAAATGGGTTAGCTAGCAGCTGCACGAGCGCCTTGCTGGCAAACATAACGCCCACAGCCACGGTCTCATGGATCAACTCCTGATGCCTCGTCTCCTTCTCTGCTGTCAGATTGACTGCACAACATACAAGGTTTTTTAAGTAAAGGAAAATCTCGATTAGGACAGGATTCGAACTTGCGTTTTCTGTCTTTTTGATTATTAAGTTATTTTAGTGAAGGAAAAATACGACGAATGCGACTGACGTCGCCTCAAAGACGTAAAATAAAAAAATGTGAAGGCAAATTTCGACATGACGGGTGGGAGTCGCGGTGGCTTAGCGGTCATAGCGTCTGGTGTACTTAACCAGAAGACGCAGGTTCGAATCCTGCCCGCGGTTGCGTTTTCTGGTTAGATATACTGGAAGCTATGACCAACTAAGCCACTGCGAGTACCACCCGCCAGGTCAAAATTTGCGAATTTACTTCTTTGAGGTGATGATCACCCCGCGATTGCACTGACGACAAAACATGTTGCAAACATCTATCTTACTCTTAAAGAGTGAGTGGGATAGCTAGCTGTTTGAAATATGTTTTGTCGACAGTGAAAACGCGGGGTTGGCAGTAAAATGCATAAAAAATATTGAAAGATGGTCACAAGGTGTTGATTCAAATTTGATGGAGTGTTTTATTTTAGTAAAAGCTTAAAATGTGCTAAATCATATGAAATTACTCTAACAATTGGTTTAGTTGGTGTTAGATTTATTAAAAATAAGAAACTTAGTACCTAAGTATAAATAAAGGCACTGAAGTAGGTACTTAATTCTTGTTCTGAATAAAAAACTTTGCATCCCACAACATTATTGCGGAGTATGATGAACTAATCCAGATATTTTTAATAACTTATATACCATTTTCAAGCAATATAAAGATAATTTAATTTCATAACATAATTTATTCGTATTACTAAAAAAAAAGTTTATTTTTCACGAGAATAGCAACAAGGATTACATAGTAAAAGTACTTAGTACTAACTAAGTATACTACTAATTCAATCTAAGAAATAAGCGTGCATAAAAAGAAAAAAAAGGTTATTATATCACAAATCATTACAAAACATAAACATTGAGGCAGCACCAGTAATAATTGTTGAAAAAACAGTTGCGGACTTGCCCTGGGGTTACGTCTCATGTCGTTCACTTATACTTACAATGCGTCTCGTTCTGTATGATATTTGTGTTGTTGACTTGCAGGCAGGGGCAGTAGGGGGTGGGAGACGGCGGAGGGGGGGTGATGTCCTCCAGGGACATGGAGAGAGGCGCGTCCGGGTGACGGATGTCATACAAGAACTCCGGGATGATAGGGACTGAAACAAAGTGTTATATAAATTTAGTTTTCAAAGATATGAATTTTCTAATTAAAGAAAATTTCTTAGTGAAAGAAAAATTCGATCTCAGGCAGGGTCGAATTTTTCTGTCACTAAGAAATTTTCTTTAATTAGAAAACTCATATCTTTATGAACATTTCACAATATTTAATGCTAAAAACTAACAAAAATAAGCTTAATTTAGTTTTGACTACCTTTACCCCGCGTTTCTACTGACGACAAAACATGTTGCAAGCATCTATCTTAGTATCAAAGAGTGAGTGGGTTTTGTCGTCACTGGGAACGCGGGGTTAGTCTAGTGGTCCTTAGCACGACTGCAACGCTAGAGGTCCTGAGTTCGATCCCCAAGTCGAGCAAAGTGTTAAATTGGGTTTTTCTGAGAAATTCTCAGTAGCAGCTAGGAGTCTGGATTTGTGATAGTTAATGGCAATAGGCTCGCCCACTATTACATGGGACCTAAACATACCGGCGAAGTGTAAGTGTACATTAAATACATCTCTGCCTAACCCTTCGGGGAATACAGGCGTGATGGTATGTTATCACCTCTAAAAATCCATTAAATATTGAAATTAAATTTTTATATAACGTCAGCACTTCGGCTCATCCCATTAACCACAAGAGTGGTTCGGCAATGTCCGCCAGTTTCCGACGAGTGCCGAACGGCGTCATATTCGGAATTAACTGTCGTTTTCACGAGCACTTGATGCGGCGAAGAGGTTTTCAAATTTGGAATTCTGATCGTCTGCGGTATTCTATATTCAAACGTCTGCGAACGGATGAATATGTTTTTAGAACGCATTTGAAATATAATGATGGGAGCAACGGTATTATTATTATAAAAATGTAAAAAACCTGATTCGGTCCTCTAACGATATGTATAAAAAACAAATGGGTTACAATATAGTTGGCAGTTGGTTAGGCAGAGGTGTAGTAATGTATATACCCACACTTCGCCGGTATGTTAGGTCCCATGTAATAGGGGGCGAGCCTATTGCCATTAACCGGGCACAAATCCAGACTCCGAGCTGCTACTGAGAATTTCATAGAAAAACCCAATAACACTTTGCTCGAAATGTTATATAAAAAAACCGGCCAAGTGCGAGTCGGACTCGCGCACGGAGGGTTCCGTACCATTACGACTTATGACGTATTAAAAAAAAACTATTTACTTGATCTCGTCCAAACCAATTTTCGGTGGGAGTTTAGAAAAAAATGATATTAGAAACCTCAATATCATTTTTGAAGCCCTATGCATAGATACCCCACACGTATGGGTTTGATGAAAAAAAAAATTTTTAGTTTCAGTTCCAAGTATGGGGAACCCCCAAAATATTTTGTTTTTTTCTATTTTTGTGTGAAAATCTTAATGCGGTTCACAGAATACATCTACTTACCAAGTTTCAACAGCATAGTTATTATAGTTTCGAAAAAAAAGGCTGTGACACGATCGGACAGACAGACTGACGGCCATGACGAATCTATAAGGGTTCCGTTTTTTGGCATTTGGCTACGGAACCCTAAAAACTATACTAATGCCTGTTATCCTGTCCAGTGTTCATTTCACTTTGATTGTCTGGAAGAAATCGCTTAAAGCGATATGGCCGCCCATTGTACCTACAGTTGTTTTTGTGGATATATATATATACTTTATAGCTTGTATTTGTGGTGTACGGTAGCCAGCACATCAAGCTACCACAAAATGACAAATTTTCTTAATTGATTTTGAACGTTTTAAGATTTAAAACCATTTGGAGAAACTTGACAGTTTTGTTTAACCTATAAAATAAATAATACAATGAGTAAATAACAGATGATGAATTATGTAAATCCTTTTTGGACGCAAGCGAATCCGCAGAAAACAGCTTATATTAGTATAGATTTCCAACTATAAGTATCAATAGTAAAACGAAGTTACATCTCAAAACGCAATTATGAACGCTTAATGGAATTAAACGCTACACGCTACGCGCTACGGCGTAGCACTCGTAGCGTAGCCGTAGCAAAAGGGTGAAAACTCGACGAAATATGATTTGTAACGCGGCTACGAAGACTCAGTCTTGATTAGGGAGGGGACAATTTTTTATCGATATCTTAGTTTTTTCTCACAAGAAACTAAAATATAATAATAAATATATCATCACGTTCGTATTAACCGAAGGGTTCAGCAAAGGTGTATTATGTACTTACACACCGCTTCACCTCCAGCTATACAAAACCAGTATACGCTGGCCTTGGATTGTACGGAAAACTTTTACCAGTCAGGCCAGTCTAAACTGGATCCGTATAGCTTGATGTGTAGCCGTGTGTACACCCACATTTCGCCGGCATGTTAAGTTCCCGTGTAATAGGGGGCGAGCCTATTGCCACTAACCGAGCCCAAATCTAGACTTCGAACTGCCACTGAGTATTACATAGAAAAATTCAATAACACTCTTCTCGGCCTGGGAATCGAATCCAGGACTTGACTTAGTAGTCACGCTTTAGACATAATGCTTCGAAAAAATTAAATAAAGCTATTTTATTGCGTAATATTAAATGTCGACGTTTTGGACTCTTTGAAGCGTCCATGGGCAAACTTAGGTGTTAGGTTTCTTGATATTATAATTACTAACAGTTAAGTACTTTTCATTTTTCACGCCGAACGAGATCACCATAATGCTTGGTTTTAAATTAACAGAATATACAATAAACGCGGTAAAGTCCGTAGTATAATTTTATTGTGTAACATTCGTTTCAGTGTCAAAACTTAAAACTTTAAATGTAATTTTATAAATAATTCATAAAATAAAAGAAGAATATCGATATTATATACCTTATTTGCCCCAGCACTAGTCGGCCGCTCCTTTGATGAGGCGGCTAAGTGAATTTCACTTTGATCTTGCCGACGGGGAAATTGCCCCAGCTTCCGTTCTCAACCGACTTTAGTAAAAGTGAGTCGTGTGTTTGAGACAGATCTCGATTATATTCATTTTATTAAACCCCCGACGTAAAAAGAGGTGTTATAAGTTTGACCATTATGTGTGTGTGTGGTTTTCTATGTGTCTGTCTGTGGCATCGTAGCTTCTAAACGAATGAGCCGATTATAATACGTCTTTTTAGAGCTAGGTTTGATAATGTTTTTATATTTATTTTCCCTTCTAAAGGCTTTTTGTGTCGGAGGATTATTAAATTTTTAATTTAGTTTGGATATCGTTCCATTAAACATCTACAAACACCTACTAATGGTGTTTTTTCCTTTTAAAAAGAAGACATCTTACAATTTAAACGGACACAAAGAACACCCAGATACGAAATAAATATCTGTGAAACACAAATAATTATGTGCATCGGGTGGGGATCGAACGCACAACCTACGGCGCAACGGTAGTATTAACAAGGTGACTGCTCCGAGAATCATGCAGTCAAAATTAAGACTAAAAGACATTACTTTTGGTGTGTCGGTAATGTTTAAAAAAAATATGAACACGAATCGCGGAGACCATTCAATAATTTAATGATGAACATTATTAAAATAGCGAATCGTTGCTTTTAAAATAAGAACACAAGATTTGGAAACACAAAGAACCCCGAGACATTGTCCTTAATTATCGGATATTAATAATCAAGATTCTTAATTCAAAATCCCTAACGGTTACAATCATACGCAATTCAAAAAGAGAATCGCTTCTCAGCACCGTTTTACCGACGGAGGCACCTTTTCAAGATGGCGGAACAATCACTAGAGTGGTTAGCTCATCTGCAATTCATTAGGTGGGGTAATAGCCCATTTCTCCTTAGAAAAGATTGCCCGGGGAATACTTAGGGAATCGTGTTGAATAGAAAAAAGGTTCTTTGTATAGTATAAGGAGAAAAAGTTTAGGGTATGAAATAAATTTATCTGTCAAATGTGAAAAAAAAACGTTTTTTAAAGGAGTTTTGGTGGCAGAACTGCTTTTGTGTGTATTTTGGTTGGTAGCACCATATGGCTAAACAATACTGTTACTAAGCAATAATGTAACATAACAAATGACGGGCACATAGCTCGTAGAACTGATGGCCGTTGGGGCAAAAAGGTTCTCGAATGGAGACCACGCACCGGAAAACACAGTGCGGGACGACTTCCAACATGATGGACAGACGACCTGGTAAAGGTTGCCGGGAGTCGTCGGATGCAGGCGGCATATGACCGGTCGTTGTGGAAGTCTATGGGGGAGGCCTTCATTCAGCAGTGGAGTTCATTTGGCAGATATGATGATGATGATGATGATGATGATAGCAAATGAACGTTGAAAGTGGCGCCAGTGACACAAAATGTTTTAGTTACCTTTCATTTTAACAATTATTTAATTTAAGAAGCGATTATCGGCGGCAGCAGGACGTACACCGATCTTACCGGCGAGGTTCTCCAAAAAGGTCAGGTAGGTACTCGCAACCGGCGCGTGTGTATGACAAGATGTATGAATATGGACGAAGCGAAAGAGATATGCAACAGTCGTAGCAAGTGGCGGTCTGTAGTTTCTGCTTACCCCTGTGAGAAAAAGGCGTGAGTGCATGTATGTAGGTATTTTTATCATCTCTTTTTTTATTCGTGATAGGCCTTCGTTTGACCGCCAATTCGCCTGATGTTAAGCGACACTGCGATATACGATGGAGCGCGCTTTCCTAAACGAAACCGATCCACTCGAGATTTAAATAGGTATGCCTTGCTTGTCGCCCATGTCCATGGGGAAGTCAATGGGAGGGGCAATGAGCCACATTTCAGCAGTCCGCAAAAAAAAAAAAAAAAAAGTCCGCATGATAAAAGTGGACTTACAGCGTTTTTGGGATGTCCACCATGAAACGATGCCGCTTTTTCAACTGACTTCAAAAAGGAGGACGTTATCAATTCGACTGTATATTTTTTTGTATGTTTGTTTAGCGATAATTCCGTGAATTGTGGATTGATTTTGATGATTCTTTTTTTGTTTATACTGTAGGTAGGTCATACTTTAGAGGTGGTCCCATTAAAATTTTATGAAAAAATAAAAATAAAATAAGTACTTATTTTTTAACAAAAAGGTAAAACCACCTTCAAAAAATTATTTTCTGTTTAAAACAGTTTCGGAAAACGGTGGCGAAAACAAAAGAACCACTCAAATATAAGTCACCGACTTCGGGAAAGTCTGTTTTAGACATAACATTATTTTTATTATTTTTTTAAGGTGGTTTAGTTACTGTTTTTCCTGCTTCTAGCCGTCCGATAGAAGATTCTTATAACAAAACTTACCGACGGTGGTGAGCAGCATGTTATCCAGGAGTAGAGCGATGGCCACGATGACAAGTACCAGCTTCCTGGACTCCCTGCACGCAGCTATCTTGGCGCGCCAAGAGCTGGCAAAACCGTCGGAAGCCACGCCCATCTTGAAGGGTTATTGACCTGCAACAAGATTGTAGTAAAAAAATTTGTTGCTGCAGAGGCAACCGATCACTTTTGGTAATAAAAATATGATTCATCGATATAGGGCTACAAAACATAATGTACCGCGTTTTGAAAAAAAATGGCCGATAGTTTGTTTGCAGCTGCACTTTATTAACACCTGTTGATATACCAACACACCCACCTACGAATATACAAACAAATATCTATTCTAAGATTTTTGCCAGGAATAATAATTCTACCAACTTATTTTTATGAAAATTATATGGCATACCTACTTCCATTTTATTAATTTATAAATGTATAATTTCTTCACTGCCCCATTAGTCCCCATTAGTAGAGGTCCTGGATTCGATCCCCAGGTCGAGCAAAGTGTTATCTATTAAATTCCCAGTAGCAGCTCGGAGTCTGGATTTGTGCCCGGTTAATGGCAATAGGCTTGCCCCCTGTTACATGGGACCTAAACATACCGGCGAAATGTGGGTGTACATTATTTGTACACCTCTGCCTAATCCTTCGTGGAATACAGGC
Organism: Subacronicta megacephala; assembly: GCA_958496365.1. NCBI lineage: Eukaryota > Metazoa > Arthropoda > Insecta > Lepidoptera > Noctuidae > Subacronicta > Subacronicta megacephala. Next base: position 4,968,492 of record OY292542.1, on the reverse strand, counting down.
GTGATGGTATGATGGTATGTTATAATTTCTTCGAAATAATTATGTGCTTCTGAAATTAGCCGTTCCGAACTACCGGCTGTAAAAATCGCCTAATTAAGTGTTTTTATACATTTATATCCAAATTGATAAAGAAAATAATAACAGATGCGAAACGTATACGATCCCAATTATCTTTACACCGACTCTTTCTATTAAAAATTTACCATTGCTAAACCACTTGAGGACAACTTCAGACAGGTTGAGTTATTTCGAACAAATTGTACCTACCTAAAACACAGTCGGGCGCAGGACCCCCGCACCGCCTCTATATAAGATCTTAAATAGACTGAAGAACTATTATACATATATATATATATATATATATATATATACTATATATATACTATATATATATATCACAATGGTCGTCCAATGACTTAAATGACATAAGGACTGACTGATTTAGTAGAAAACACTGTCCAAAATCAACATTTCTATTTTGACATAACTGTATGTTAACAGCAATGTACAGCAAGCTACAATAGGTGCTGTTTGCCTCTGCCGCTGCGTAACCCTTCGGGTAATACAGGCATGATGAATGTTAATTAAAAGAAAAATCATTAAAAACCATCCAAATTTATGAAATAAGCTTTAAAAATTCCCATGATCCGTACGAAAATTTCATTTAAATTAACAATTTCAAAATGGCGGACTACAATGGCGGTGGTGACGTATCAAGATGGCGGCCGGAAGTGAGTCGACGGCGGTAACGAGCCGTTTCCACCAATATGGCGGCGTATCCGGCTCGTCTTCTCCTTTGTTTGTGTAATTAATTACGGAATTAATTATTATTTTAAAGTTCAAAATCGTTTTGAAGTTTTTTTAATTTTTAAGCAGATGTGATTCACAGAAATGCAGTTATTATACCTTTGACTCGCAATCATGTTTTTTAATTTCATCAACCCATTATAATTTCCCACTGTTGGGCACAGGTCTCCTTTCAGAACGAGAGTGATAATCCTATAGTCCACCACGCTAGCCTACTGCGGGTTGACAGACTTCACACACCGTTGAGAATATCTTACAGCGCTGAAGGTTTCCTCACGATGTTTTACTTCGCCGTTTAAGAGGATAGTTTCCTAAAGTAGGATTGAACTGTGATTCTTGAATTTAAACCATGAAAGTCTTTGAAATTTGCATTTTTTTTTTTGTAAAAAGTTACACGACCTCAAAGATTGAAGTTGAAGCTTAATTTTCGATAAAAACGACCATACTCTCTGCCAGTATTTCAAGATAAGTATCAATACAGAATAATTTTGACTCATGGGAATTCCAGATATAGGTATAATTAAGTATTATTTCGCAATGACTTTGGAAATTCAGATTAACGTGATTTGCCTCGCTTGCTGCTTACCCTTTAAAAGCTCATAACTAGCATTAAAGTCGAACGGACAAAGGGTGGTACGCTTTTAACTTTGTAGTCAAAAAGATCACATTTTTAATTTGTGAACATTCTTGAAGCGGTTTACTTTGACAACATTGTTTTAACACAAGCGGTATTAAAAAACCTGCATGCCTGAGACATTCGACGGCGTGTGAAGTCTGCCAACCCGCAGTAGGCTAGCGTGGTGGACTATGGCTTACCTCCTCCCACGGTGAGAGTAGACTTAGACCAGCAGTGGGACACAAATCGACGGCTCCCAAGAAAATTCTAAAAATTATCTAGTGGTACAGTCACGAGCAAAAATATTAACACATTCACTGAAATTCGAAAGCCATTTCTTTCTTGAGTCGAAATATTGTACATCAGTAAATTATATGTTAAGAGGCTCTGTCAGTCAACATCTCATAATAATAAATAGTTGCAGAGAATGTACAGAGAATTGTTGAGTTTTAGTACTTTAATGTTTGCTTGTTGCTCGTGACTGTACGAAGCTTACTACGATGAAAAATATCAACGCTAGGGGGTCCAGAATCATGCCCCGAATTTATAGTAAGCGATTGTGCGTCGATGTCCCTTTCACCTTGTATCATCATCGTCAACCCATTCCATTGTCCCACTGCTGGGCACGGGTCTCCTCTGAGTAGTAGAGGGATTAGGCTATAGTCCACCACGCTAGCCTACTGCTGGTTGGCAGACTTCACACGCCGTCAAGAAAATCTCTCAGGCATGCAGGTTTCCTCACGATGTTTTCACCGTTTAAGCGCGTGATAATTAATTAATAATATGCACATGATTATTTTTTAGCATTCAATATTGCGTTTTTTTTTACAAAGAAATGAATTTTCTAATTAAAGAAAATTTCTAGTGAAAGAAAAAATCGATCTCAGGCAGGGTTTGAACCTGCGTCTCCCTGGTTAAGTACACCAGACGCTTTGCCAACTAAGCTATCGAGACCACTAGACCACTATTGCTTGGTTCTTTAATTAGAAAAATCATTTCTTTGTGAAAATATGCACATGACTTCGAAAAGTCAGAGGTGCGTGCCTTGGATTTGAACTCGAGACCTTTGACTTGGCAGTCCAATGGTCATATCACGAGGCTATCACTGCACAAACCTGTATATGTTCCAATAGATAAATAAAAAACTTTTGAAATTATTTTTTACGTTATAGACAAACCCCAAAACGGTCACCCTTCATCGCTTCCTAGTGTTTTAGCTGGGCAGTGGAAAGCTCAACAAAATCCCCAGAAACACATTTCTATGGTAATTAGCCGGGTCTAGTTACACTGGATGCTAACCTTACATTATTGAAACTCAGAGAGGGAACGAGCTCACTCAAGCGTTCACACGGACCCTCGTCAAATTTATCAAAATTCATCGACCTTGCATGGTTTGAAGAATCAGCATTTATACAAAATCGACAAACTTTTGCCCGTATTATACTTCTAACATGATCCTATTTAAATTCTGTTGGTATTTGACAGATTTTACTGTAGATTCTACACCATAATAGAAGTAATCCATTACTTAATAATAGAAGTCAGTTTTAAAAAAATATAAAATAATTATTACGTATTTACACAATATATTGCTTAATATTAGAAGTCGGTTTAAAAAAATTTAAAAAAAATAATAAGTACAATTCTGTTTAAGGGTAAACCAGCCTTTGGTTTTTGCAAATTGTTCGTTTATAACGCATTCTACGGACATGATTGTATGTATGTATCTTTATTAAACTTTTAAAAATTACCATTTAAAAACAAGGCCCCACAAAACCGTTTTCACGGCAGATTTTTCATGGCACCGTTTTCATGACAGATTCAACAATAACTTATTCACAATTGAGTACTAAAACTTTTGCGTAAAAATCGTTCGATCGATTTAGGTGTAGAATAGAGGATTGGGCCAAAAATTTCAGTCAATTCCAAATATTACTTACAGTCAATTTACCTAGTATGTGTTACCTATAGCCAGAAAATTAGCGAAAAATCAAAAAATATTTGAATTTGGGGCCCAAAGCTGAACGTTTAGCCTTAAAAAAAATTAGAACCTTATCGTTACGTCAGTGACAGCGGTGACATCTCATTTCAAAATGGCCGCAGAATATCTGTCAAAGTTTGTTATCTCCTGAGACATCAATCTAAGATGCTTTCTGCTCCGTTTAATAGCGGTATCATCAATCTTTTTAAGGGTTCCGTATTTTATGTTCCGTCCTGTGCAATGATATTATACTGTTCGTTGATTTTGTATTTATAGAAGTGAATAAAATATATTGGATTAATTTCAATGTTTTATCTGACTTACTGGGCAGGAAACAGTCACTTTTGTATTTTTGTATCAATAAAAGACTTCACGATTATATTTTTTGGAATAAATAAAAAGAACTATCCGTTTGGTTATGTGTTCAACGTCGGTAAAAAGTTATAGAAGTCTATAGGTATAATCCCGGTAAAGAAGGTTTTAAAACACTAAGCATAGGGGCCTTCTAGCACAGGTATATCTTTTACTTAAAAGGAGGTCTCTATGTAAGATTAAATGTAATAGTTGTACAAGTTTCTGCAATAAACCTTTTTATTTTTTATTAAGTATACCAACCCGGAGATTAAAAAGAATATCCATGTTAGGATTTCGTTTTACATCTTTTGGTATTTAAAAACTCTACCTATCAAATAAATAAGTATATATCTCTTTAGTCTATATCTGATACCATAAGTGTATTTAAAAGATATATTTACAGAAATAAATATACTTAATCAATTTTGTCATTTCATTACACACAAGTTAAAATATTTTTTGAAATATTTTAACAAATTTTAACGTTCACAAAATGACAAAGGAATGCTTATAATGTTCCTTTTTGTCTGTATTTAATAGGATTTCAAACAACTTTGTCACAAATGGTGACATTCTTTTACAAAGGTGATATGTAATTTATTAAATTCATCAGCAACCCATATATTGTCTCACTGCTGGGCACGGGTCTGCTCAGAATGCTCTCATGTCTGAACAGACCCATGCTTAAATTAATAAAATAGACTGAATACTGCTCCTTTGCTTGCCTCATTAGTCTACTAATCCTAAGCGCGACTACGCTAGTCCTGGGTTGGATGCCCAGGTCGAGCAAAGCGTTATTGGGTTTTTCTATTGAAATTCTCAGTAGCAGCGATAGGCTCGCCCCGTATTAGTTACATGGGACCTAAACATACCGGCGAAGTGTGCCCATAGGTATACCTCTACCTAACCCTTTGGGGAGTACAGGCGTGATGGTATGTATGTATCTTATTTCGTAGTAGAATTATTTCAGATTTAAACGTTTCTACACGTACGTAAAAACACAGTTAGTGCAGTGATAGCTTGTGATGAGACCATAAGACTGCCAGGTCTCGAGTTCGAATCCAAGGCACGCACCTCGTGACTTTTCGAAGTCATGTGCGTATTAATACTTAATTATCACGCGCCTAAACGGTGAAGGAAAACATCGTGAGGAAACCTGCATGTCTGAGATATTTTCTCGATGGCGTGTGAAGTCTACCAACCCGCAGTAGGCTAGCGTGGCGGACTACAGCCTAATCTCTGTCATTCTGAGAGGAGACCCGTGCCCAGCAGTGGGACAATATGTGGGTCGATGATGAAAAATATAAAACTACCTCATTAGTCTAGTGGTATTAAGCACGGCTACTGAGCGAGAGGACTTCAAGGCAGTCAAGCAAATTGTTTTTTTTTCTATTAAATGCTCAATGGTAGCCCGGAGTATGGATTTGTACTCGTTGAAGGCTAAACATTCAGCACTTGACGCGAAATTCAATTTTTATCTTGGTTTTTCACAAATTATTGGGCTATAACACATTCCAGGTATAGTCGCCAGCAAATCAGGTTATACAAAACTGTCAAATTTCTCCAAATGATTTAAAACTTTAAAGTGTTGATCATTAAGTTCAAAATCAACTGAGAAAATTTTACATTTTGTGGAAAGTGTGCGTTGTAGTAGAAATTGCGACATCAACAATAACTTATTTGTGCCCGGTGAATGGCAATAGGCTCGCCCCCTATTACATGGGACCCAAACATACCGGCGAAATGTGGGTGTACATTAAGTACACCTCTGCCTAACCCTTCGGGGAATACAGGCGTGATGGTATGTTATGTTATGTTAACAATAACTTATTTACGATTGAGTATTAAAACTTTTGCTTCAAAATCGTTATCATAGAATATTTGCAATTTACCCCTAAATATCCTACGATAACGATTTTTAAGCGAACGTGATTTAAAGACGCTCAGATTATATCCATCGGGGAAGTCCCACTCTGGAACATCATTCCACATTTCAGCGGTACGCATGATAAAAGTCCGGCTTCGATGTAAGACCCCATTCGGTGGACCCCATCTAGACCCTAAGGGGTCTTACAAAAACGCCTAAGTATTTTATTATGACGCAGTTACGTTTGGTGGACTTTTAAAATCATTCCTCGATTTTGATGTTGAATTAAACGATCTAGATGAGAAACGTATATGAAATTCATGCTTTTTTAAAAAAAATGGTTGAGTTATCAAAATCTATGACTATATAAAAAAATCTACAGTACTCACTCTAAATATAAATCTCCGATACACCAACCGACATTTTCGGTATTGCAAATAATTACTTTAATAATTTTATTTAATGAATAAATTAAAATTAATACTAACTAAAGTCTTGACGTCCTCGCCGCGTGATGCCAGCGGAGCGACTGAGCGCTATTCACAGATAATTCGAATCCCGAATATGAAGAACCAGATTATTTAGAACTCTAACTTATACTATGCTATCCCCTCTTATATGAGTCAATACTTAGGGTCGCGGGGGCGGAGGGGGATCTAAGATGGCTGGTAGAGTCTTATCAGCCTGTGAAGACAGGTCCATTCAAATTTGACCCTTCCCTAACCAGCTTTAAGACTTGATTTTCAGTGTGTAGATAGATTTTACAACACAACTTAGGGCTGCAATTGGAGTTAGGATGTATTCCATAAGAAATAAAGTTGATATTCGATTGAATGTAACACAAAAGCTACAGGTTTTCGATAAGTTTCCACTGAAAACGCGCGCACCGTTTTCCGGGAAAATGGCGCAAATGTACTTTGAGTAAAAATATTAAACTATATCCCTTTCATATTAAAGCTTGTGATAACTACGCAGATAACTCAATTTGTAAGGTTAAGCTGCGTCTGCCACGGTCAGTATATGGATGGGTGACCATCCCAAAAACTTCGAGGGACAATACCATGGAGAGTCAACGCATAAAGGTGTACTAATGTACACCCACATTCACCGGTATGTTTAGATCCCATGTAATAGAGAGCGAGTGCATTCTCATTAACCGGACACAGATCAAATTGGAATAAACATTTGCTGTACCTGGGAATATAATCCAGGACCTCTTAGCGTAGCCGTCGCGCTTAGAATTACTAGACTAATGATGCAGTCTTTTATTAAATGTTTTGTTACAAAACATTTGAACGCCAATATGTCGCCTGCAGTATTTCCGACCCAATAAGACCTTCGAACTTTCAAGAAAGTAATCCCTTTTAGTGGGTCGGCCACGCACTTGTGTTCGTGTTGTGGGGGTCCATGGGCGGCGGTAACATGCCATCACGCCTGTATTCCCCGAAGGGTTAGGTAGAGGTGTACTAATGTACACCCACGTTTCGCCGGTATGTTTAGGTCCCATGTAATAGGGGGCGAGCCTATTGGGCGGCGGTAATCGGTTTAAGTGTAGTGATAATATGTGATATGACCATAGGACTGCCATGTCAAAGGTCTCGAGTTCGAATCCAAGGTACGCACCTCTGACTTTTCGAAGTCATGTGCATATTAATATTTAATTATCTCGCACTTAAACGGTGAAGGAAAACATCGTGAGGAAACCTGCATGATTGAGAGATTTTCTCGATGGCGTGTGAAGTCTGCCAACCCGCAGTAGGCTAGCGTGGTGGACTACAGCCTAATCCCTCTCGTTCTGAGAGGAGACCCGTGCCCGGCAGTGGGACAATGTAATGGGTTGATGATGAATCGCTTTACATCTGGCGATCCATCTGCTCATTTGCCCCATATACCATAAAAAAAGCTTTATTCCAATCAAAATAAAATACATCAAATTTCCACTTACACACTTATCCTTCTACAGCGACGCGAGGTCCTTAATTTCTCATTCTATCCTTGTCTAACGCATTGAACCACACATATCGCTGTCCCTGTCAGCACTTACATGTACGATTCCAGGCGGTTGACGCAATACAACTCGCTTTTCCACCTGATTTCACTTGGGTTTATTTTATTTTTTATTAAATGAAAAAGGGAAGGGAAAGAATTCATTTTTTAAGTGTTTGTTACTTTAGCTACATAAATACCGTGTTATAAAATCTGTGTTCTGAAAATCTGTGAATCTTTTGTGGAGCACCGGAGTCGCAATTCCTCCATCAGCCCCTTTCTTTCTCCTTTTCTCCTCCCCCTCCATTTTCCTTAAAAGGCCGGCAACGCACCTTTGTCTTGGCAATCATTAGTAATAAAATCAGGAACCCGAAACACTGACAAACGCCTGCTTCTTAAGACTGCTACGCTTGAGGTCCTGGGCTCGATTCTAAGGTTAAGCAAACTGTAATTGAGTTTGTCTATGAAATTCTCTGTAGCAGCTCGGAGATTGAATTTGTGCCTGGTTAAAAACAATAAGCTCGCTCCCTATATTGGAACCTAAACATACCGGCGAACTGTGGGTGCACAATAGTTCACCTCTGCCTAACCGAAGGGTAACGCAGAGGTGTACTAATGTACACCCTGAAGGGGGAAAACAGGCGTATGTTTATCGGTATTGCACAGAAATTGATTTCTGTATACCTTATATGGCTGTAGCTTCGTGAAAAATACTGATATTTAGCCGTAAGTATATTGTTGGACTGAAAACAGCCATGCAACATACATACAGACATATCTAATATTTTCATATCCTTATATATCTATCCTTGTCTAACTGTAAGCACATCGACATTCACAGTCGACTTTCACTTATTATTATGGCTTTTAACCCTTTTCTGAGTTCTATCTTTTGTTCTAGATTGGTTTTTGATCTTATAACATACCATCATGTAGGTATGTAGTTTATCACGCATTATGTTTTTAAAGATACCTTTAAATTTTAAAGAAGCCTATTGCCATTAACTAGGCACAAATCCAGACTCCGAGCAGCCTACTGGGAATTTCATAGAAAAACCCAAAAACAATTTGCTCGACCTGGGGATCGAATTTGAGTTAAGTCAGTCTAATATTAAGCGTGCAATATGTATTTGTATACCTACCAGCGGGAATAGAACTCACGATCCTTACTGCAGAAACCAATTGTCAACTTCGCCTAAAATCATGGATATGTGTGCCACAGTTGGTTAGAAAGGGATTTTTACGATAACATACTGGTATAAAAGAATAATAAAATACGCCGTAAATTATTTTATTGGTATGCCATCTGGTGAAGTCGTTTGGAACTATTTATGACCTAGCCTAAAGCTAGGCTATTTCAGACATTACAGTCGAGAGATCTTTTGCAAAGTACGATCGGAGTACTTAATACAATATCTAAATGATCTTTTTTTATGGGATAACTCAGCAAAGGAGCAGGCGAGCTGTCTGATGGTAAATAGTCATCGCCGAACATGGACATCTGCAATATCAAAAGAGTTGCAGATGCGCTGCCGAGCCTATTTGAGGGGAAGGGAGGGGGAGGGGAAAGGAGAAGGGCACTGAGGGAGGAATTCGGCCTCCGGCGCTCCACACTCACCCTACGAAACGCAGTATGCATACTGCTACTTGACGTCGATATTCTGTGGGAGGGTAGTACTTCCCCGTGCTAACACATTCATGCTAGCATGGAGACATGCCAACAGGCACTACTACTAAACCTTGTCACAACTGCCACATTAGACTAGTGGTCCTAAGCGCGACTGCTACGCTAGAGGTCCTTGGTTTGATTCAAAGGTTCACCTAAGTATTGTTAGGTTTTTCTATGAAATTCTCAGTAGCAGCTCGGAGTAAGAATTTGTGTGGCTAATGACAATAGGCTCGCCCCCTATTACATGGGACCTAATCACCTAAACATACCAGCGAACTGCGGGTTAACAGTAACTTCACACGTCTGCCTAACCCTTCGGGGTATGCAGGCGTGTTGGCATGATAGTATTGGTACTACTAACACTACTACTGTCTGGATAACCTGTTTTTTTTTTAATGTTATGTATAACTTGGCAAACGAGCAGGCGAGCTACCTATGGTAAGTAGTCATCGCCGCCCATGGACATCTGCAAAACCAAAGGGGTTGCAGATGCATTGCTGGACCTATTTAATGAAACGGGAGGGGAAGGAGAAAAGGAGAAGGAAATGGACTGAGGGAGAAATTGGGTCTCCGGCGCTCCACACTCACCGTACGAAACGCAACAGTATGCATAGGTACTGCATTTAAGGCCAAAGATTTTCGAGAAAAAAACCTGAAATGAATTTAATTTTAATTATCAATGGTAACCTATCCATTGATTGGACGTAGTAAATGCATCTTCATCTTACAGATAAATTGACCATATAGGTACTTGAACACAGTTCTAATCTAAAGCGAGACCGAAGGATACGGTGAGCTAGTTCTGCATGACCGGATCAAATAATAATTCACAAAATTGTAGGGTAGCTGTTGGTAATTTTGACATTATGACGACCAACACCTCAGTCCACCCGTGACCATGGATGCTGTAAAGGATCCGAAACGTCAGGAATATAAAACGCGATAAAATCCGTAAAAAAGTAGTTTTATTTCAGTATCTAATATTCGCGTACCTAAGCGTAAGAAACTAGTGTATACATACCTAAAGTGTTAATATTCATGCGAGCAACTCATACAAAATTAGGCTATCTATTAATAAAAGTCAGACGATATGAGACGCTTGGACATGGTCTTATTATAAAGACAATTTAATCTTGCAGTAGATTACATGAATAACAGAAAACGCTTGAGAGCGGAGTTCAAAGCATTCCTTAATTTATATTTACATATTTTATTTTTATCATACTATCACGTGCACGTGCATGTGCATAGTGCAGTGATAGCCTAGTGATATGACCATTGCACTGCCAAGTCAAAGGTCTCGAGTTCGAATCCAAGGCACGCACCCCTGACTTTTCGAAGTCATGTGCGTATTAATAATTAATTATCACGCGCTTAAACGGTGAAGGAAAACATCGTGAGGAAACCTGCACGCCTGAGAGGTTTTCTTGACGGCGTGTGAAGTCTGCCAACCCGCAGTAGGCTAGCGTGGCGGACTATAGCCTAATCCCTCTCGTACTGAGAGGAGACCCGTGCCCAGCAGTGGGACAATGTAATGGGTTGATGATGATACTATCACGCATGTATTCCATTCTATAGAGGCTAGTTTAGAGTTTAGCTTAGTACAAGATTAGTGCGATCCACATTGCTAGTAAGCTTTTTTTAAGAAAAAAAAGAGGCGTACTAATGTATGTTTATAAGTATGTAGGTAGTAGTGACTCACTGGCATGTCTACATGCCAGCACGAATGGGTCGACACGACCGGGGAAGTACTACCCTCCCACAGAATATCGACGTCAAGTAGCAGTATGGCATACTGCTGCATTTCGTACGGTGAGTGAGAAACGCCGGAGGCCCAATTCCTCCCTCAGTCCCTTCCTTATCCTTTTCTCTCTTCTCCTTCCTTTTCCTGAAATAGGTTCGGCAACACATCTGCAACTCCTTTAGTATTGCAGATGTCGATGGGCGGCGATGACTACTTACCATCAGGTGGCTATTTTTCTAATATTTATCATGCGCATTTTATGCGCAATTTTCTTAATTTTTCTATCCGTAAGAACCTTCTAGAAAGTATTAGAAAACTTTAAAAAAAACCAATGAAATGGGTAAAATCGTTCTCAAATTATATCGTGACCAGGGGAAATATGGATTCATTTTTATATTTATATCTACAATATCTACAATAGATAATTAAATCAAATTGAGATTGGATAAATCAAAGCTTATCCGTAAATAGAGCTTTATATAGCGTAACACGAGCCGCGGCTGAAGTCATTCTTTATTAGGATCACCACATCTTAAGCACTTATGAAGATAACTGTGAAACTCATGGGACTAAAACTAATTTCATGCCAAGTTTTATTGAAATCCGTCACGAGAGGGGTTCGCACTGCAGCCACAGGCAATCTGTCAGATTATAAAGTTATTTTAGTAAAGGCTTAGACTGCCTCATTAGTCTAGTGGTCCTAAGCGCGACTGCTACGCTAGAGGTCCTGGGTTCGATCCCCAGGTCGAGCAAAGTGTTGTTAGGTTTTTCTATGAAATTCCTAGTAGCAGCTCGGAGTCTGGATTTGTGCCCGGTTAATGGCAATAGGCTCGCCCCCTATTACATGGGACCTAAACATACCGGCGAAATGTGGGTGTACTTTAGTACACCTCTGCCTAACCCTTCGGGGAATACAGGCGTGATGGTATGTTATGTTATGTTTAGTAAAGGCAAAATACGATTGTGGGCAAAAATCGAACCTGTGTCTTCTGGTTAGGTACCAGGCGCTATGAGTCCAACCCGCCAAGTCGAAATTTGCTTTCACATTTTTTTATTTACGTCTTCGAGGTGACGTCACGTGCCGTCGTGCATGTCGTATTTTTCCTTCACTAAATCACTTTATAATCTTTGCATGAAAATGCCCCAAAAAATACAAAAAGATAAATCTGTCAGATTGTCGATTGTATTTAAATTTAAAAGTGAAAACAAAATTTAAATCTGTTTAGTTGTTTTTGCAGCAACCAATAGACAAACAGACAAGAATATTCTAATAATCTTTTTTGGGTTCGGGGACGTTTATATACTTAATCCAAATAAAAAAAATATTACTGCAATTGGATTTATAGTTCCAGAAAAATACATAGTATTTTTAACAGTTGGAAAATTTCGACCTTTCCTAACTTGGTGGTCACCCTATTCCTAAGCCGACAGATCTATGTTATTCTCTCGCTCTAACGGTTGCTATCCCTCTCTAACACTTAAAGTCCTTTGGGGGCAGATGGACGGACCAGAAAGGCATGGAGTCGATGTCTTGTTATTAATAAGATTTTTATAAAAAAATATATAAAATAGTAAACCCAATAATTGTCCCACTGCTTGGCACGGGTCTCCTCTCAGTACGAGAGGGATTAGGCTATAGTCCGCCACGCTAGCCTACTGCGGGTTGGTAGACTTCACGTGCCTCCAAGAAAATCTCTCAAGCATGCAGGTTTCCTCACGATGTTTTCCCTCACCGTTTAAGCGCGTGATAATTAATTATTAATACGCACATGACTTCGAAAAGGCGGAGGTGCGTGCCCTGGATTCGAACTCGAGACCTTTGACTTGGCAGTCCAATGGTCATATAACAAGGCTATCACTGCACCGCTCCTCTAGAGTGAGATTAACTAGTCTATAGTCCACCACGATGGCCTACTGCGGATTGGCATTGGAATTTTCTAGTGAAAAAAAAAACTCTGCCCAAACCAGGTTTCAACCTGCGCTTAAGTACACCGGTCGCTTTACCAACTAAGCTACCGAGACTACTGCCTGTGATGTCGAATCTCCCTTCCACATTTTACGTGTTGGTTTAAAGACAGTACTTAATGTCTTCAATAGATGTTGCTAACGTCACCCGTGGACGTAAAATGTGGAAGAGAAATTCGGCATCACAGGCACTGGTCTCGGTAGCTTAGTTTTGTAAATCGTCTGGTGTACTTAATCGGAGGGACGGAGGTTCAAACCCTGCTGAAGCCTTCTTTAACTTGAAAATTCCTTACTACTACTGTTTTCTACAGTGTCTCGCTTGTACAGTTTATATTATTTTAATATTTATTTTAAGTAACATGACTCCACGACTTCCCTGTGCTGACATCGCGGCCGGCGGAACACAGATCTGCACTTGCGACTAATCAACGTCTCTGCCTATACTATATAGCTATAGATTGAAGATATTATACGTATTACATGTATGTATATATCTTAGGGCTGATAATTACACCGGTCAATTTCTAAAAGTAGGTGCCAATGCTTACATCCTTATGCTTACATCTAAAACAAAGTACCTACCCTACTGCGTCTGTCTGTTTGTTTGCGATAAACTCAAAACCTACTGAAAGAAATTTCATGCGGTTTGCACTAATATACAAAGCGAATACACGCACCTTCACACAGGAGAGCACACACACCAATTTATTAGGAAAAACTGCAATAATAAAATAGTTTTTTTTTGTAATTTATACTTTATTCCCGCCCACGGCTTCGCCCGCGTAGTTTCTCGGTTTTTCTATACTAAAATATGTATGTATTATACATATAAATCTTCCTCTTGAATCACTCTATCTATTAAAAAAACCGCATCAAAATCCGTTGCGTAATTTCAAAGATTTAAGCATACAAAGGGACATAGGGACAGAGAAAGCGACTTTGTTTTATACTATGTAGTGATGATTTGTAAGACTATGTTATTATTATTGTTTAGATGAAGAGACTAGTCTTCACGACACAGGGAATCTTAGTGAAGGCTAGTGATCTAGCTTTGTTAAGATTTTTTTTAACAATTTAATATTATGATTATGATTATTATTCATGAGGAAAGTTTAAAAGTGTATAAATATAGTAAATACCACTAATAGGTCTCGCTGGCATGTAGACATGCCATCATGAATGTCACGACCAAGGCATGACCGAGGAAGTACTACCCTCCCACAGAATATCGACTTAAAGTAGCAGTATGCATACTGTTGCGTTTCGTACGGTGAGTGTGGAGCGCCGGAGGCCTCATTTCTTCGTCAGTCCCCTTCCTTCTTCTGTTCTCCTTTCCCTTCCTTTTAATAATTAATTAACTTTTTAACGTTAATAGGCTTGGCAACGCACCGGCAACTCCTTTGGTATTACAGATGTCTATAGGCGGCGATAACTAATTACCATCAGGTAGCTCGCCTGCTCGTTTGCCGAGCCATAAAATATTATATAAATTAGTACGCTAGTACATTTACCCCAATGGAATAAACTTGTGAAGGTAGATCGGTTGCCTAGCAACGTCCGTGCTTATTCCTAGATTTAACTAATTCCCCCCTCCTGTAGATTTCACTGGGGACTGAATAATACCATATTTAGTTATAATAACGTAAGCGTTACCAGATAAAATAATATTATAATAAAGACTTATTTAATTAATTTATTTAATTAAAAACATATATTTAAATATATTTAAATTAGGATTAATTGTATTTTTTGTTTTTGAATGTGATTTGTGTTTTATGATTTCATGTTTATTTTGTACGTTATCTGATAATATGTTGATTTTATTTGGTTTTTAATTCCACCATCCATTGAATTCCGTCCATTTCATTTTTTTTTCTTTTCTTTAGTTTTTTTTTTTTTAAAAAAAAAAAGCTTACTAGCAATGTGGGTCTCACATTACTACTATAGCAGTTAAGTTAAGTTAATTGTACATGCAGTGAACGCTGTGTACATCTGTTAGAGATTTACATTCAAGACCTCTATCACTGCAATAAATTAAAAAAAATGTTTCGTATGTATATTGTTGATGTACCTTATTAATAAATAAATAAATAAAGACTTATAGAAATAGATAAGATAATGTTAGTTATTAGTAGTAAGTGCAATATTATGAATAATGGCTTGCGTGTCGGACTTGCGATCATGTGGTGGCCGGTATCTGCCTACTGGCAGCTTTTCGGGGGCGGGGGGGGGCAGCTTGTGAGGTGGCGAGTCACCGTCTGCCACCGCTAAGGATATAAGTTCGAGGTTGTAAGGCAAACGCCGTTTTTCATAATTCCAATAATTTCCTTTCCATATTTTACAATAGTCCTGCTCCCCGTGATGACCCATGGCTGTACTCATATAGTGCAGTTGTGGAGAGTTCCGGGTTTGTGCCCCATCCTATATAATTTCAAATTACTCCAAAGAGCTCTGCGCGTTGGACCTGTGCACGCCTGCCAAAGAACCGGATGTCTTCCTCACGGGCGGCATGCCGTGATTTGCATCTGATGTGATGCTGTGAAAGGTTTATTTATTTCTTCACAATGTTCGACCCTATTTATGTTTAACTAGCTTCCGCCCGCGCCTTCGCCCGCGGCTTCGCCCGCATGGTTTGTTGATGAAAAACTGGCCAATGTCCTTCCCCAGGCTACAGACTATCCAAATCAAATTTCATCACAAACGGCTCAGCAGATTAATTTTTTTAACTACAATATGTATGCTCCTATAAGCTATGTTACATGATTTTTTTCGTTCAGCGAAAACATGTAGATTTTCCGAATACAAAACACATGAGCAAGCTACATATAATTTGGGATATATTGGCTTCCACATAAAAGGTAAATATATACTGTCGCGGACTTTTATTAAGAACTGTTTAAGACAAACAATCCCACGATACATTATCTTCATTTAACTCTAACGGTTTAGGCAGCGCACGCCAAGATATCTCTCAGAGGGCAGGTTTTTTTTCGATTTACTTGATACTTATCGTAACATAATGGCCAAAATTACACAAAATCTATATGGATTGTAGCCTATGTGTTATTCTGATGTATAAGCTATATTACTGTAAAGTTTCATCAAAATCCGTTCAGTCGTTTTTGCGTGAAAGAGTAACAAACATCCATCCATCCTCACAAACTTTCACATTTATAATATTATGAAGTAGAACTATTTTCCGGGAATAGTCCAACACGCTGGCATATTGTAGGCCTGCTACACCTATCGTTCAGTTAATTTTATATTTAAACAGGATCCTATATTCAATTGAATTTATTTCAGTACCAACTCAATTATAGCTATAGAATACTTTATTTATAGGAAATTCGACCCTTATATTCATGGCGAAACACAGTTAAAACTAAACCCTTATCACTTGGAAAATAAAGTCTAAAATCGTGAACACATAAAGTCATTTCTTGTTATGGAAAAAAATAAGAGATATTCAACTTTATATTTCAGCAGTTTAAGTCAAAATTCGCTTGTGGATTGTCGTCAATTTATTGGGTTGAGCTATTGTGGCCATGGTTTAGTATTTGGAGCAGGACATTATTGTAGAATATATCAATTTTGTTAGTGAAAGATATGCTTAGTCATACATTGAAATTCAGAGCTCGTTAAATCTGTGGACATTTTGAAAAGATTATTATCATAAAGGTGGATTTACATTGAGCCAGTAGCTGGCGTTAGTACTGGTGACAGTAACTAACCCTCTTCGTTTTTTTCACAATGCTTCCTTCCGAAACTGTTTTAGACATAATTTTATGAAGGTTTTTTAAGTTATTTAATTTTAATTTTTTTGTGGAGAGTATATTATGTATTTTGTTTATATATAATATGGGTAGGCCAACTAAAGGCACTGCTCCAATGAGGCAGGGAGGTTGTGGAGTAAACGATAATATCATCGATGTACCTACACAATTTTAAGATTTTTGTTGATTTTTCAAAAACCACTAAACCGAATTTGATAACATTTGAATGAGACCACATCTGAAGTGCGATCTACCAAAAAAAAAAGAATCATCAAAATCAATTCATAATCGTCAGAATTATCGCGTAACAAACATAAAAAAACATACAGTCGAATTGAGAACCACCCCCTTTTTGAAGTCAGTTGAAAATAGATTAACGGATTTTTTTTTCTTAAAAAGCTTACTAGCAATGTGGGTCACACATTACGAGTATTCTTGTTAACCCCTCGTACTAAGCTAAATGCTTGTGTTACGAGTGGGTTCACATTGGTAGTGCAATGGGTGGGGTTCGAACCGGCAACCATATGATCGCAAGTCTGACGCCCTAGCCATTAGGCTACCGACGCTTCATATTATTTTTTTATTATTATTTTAGCATTTAGCATTAAATCATTCAAAATGTTCGCAAAGATATGAATCTTCTAGTAAAAGAATAATCGGCCTCAGGCAGGGTTTGAACCCATGTCCCTCTAGTTAACCTTTTGAACGCCATTGTCACATATATGTAACAAACGAAATCTTACCCTGAACGCCAACGTCACAAATATATGACAAAATATACGTCGCACCATTTTATGAAATAAACAATTTAATCATTACTTTAGTGTGTTTTCACTACCTTGTGTAATTTGACAGAAAAAGTGGCCTAGCGTCAGGGGTACGGCGATACGTTTATACTCTGGCGTTCAAAACGTTTTTGCCAACTAAGCTACAGAGACCACTGCCTGTGATGTCGAATTTCTTTTCCACATTTTAAAGTCTTTAAATGGAAGAGTTAAATTAACGGATTTTGAAGTCAGAATGCTATCTTTAGCAAGAAAACATACCGAGGTATTGGTTATTGAAATCTGCCAAATAGGTTAATGACCCCTACAGCTACGCATGACAGGATGCTACGTCGTAGCTATCGCGTAGCAAGTATTGCTACGGAAAGTACAAACGCGTTTATTAGTCTCATTAGTATAGTAGTTTTAAGCCTGACTGCTACGCTAGAGCCATCAGACATGGCTTGTTGGCTTCGATTCCCAGGTTGAGTCGAGTGTTGGGTTTTTAAATGAAATTATAAGTAGCAATAGACTCGCCCCCTATTACATGGGACCTAAACATACAGCCAAATACAGCGGTGTAAATTAGTGCACCTCTGCTGACCTTCGGAATATATACGTGATGTGGGTTCGTCTAGGGTTCCACCCATTACCAACCCATTTACAGTCCCACCGCTGGGCAAAGGACTCTCAGAGTGAGAAGGGTTAGAATAGTACCACAGCTAGCCAAATTCTTTTTTTTTTTTGCTACCGCATATTGTAATTGTAAATTAACAATTTTAGCACGCTAGTTTAGTTTTTTCGCCAATAAGTGAAAATTTATCTTTCTTTTTTTGTAGCTTTTCCCTCTTGGGTGTCACACGACATGCACTTTATATATATTTGTATAGTTTTGTCTTTTATGCGACTCGGAATAAACTTTCTTTCCTGTTCTTCTGTTTCCCTCTTACCAAAATTTACTCTTCGATAAAAGGTCCGTCCGATAAAAATCCGTCCTACATCTTTCTAACTCATATTTACCCAAGAGTCCGCGCTCAATAGAATTCAGGAGCCGTCAATTATTTAATAAAGACGACGTGCCACGCGCGGGCACGCCTGGCACGCGGGGGCACGCGGGGGCACGCGCCGCGAGCTACAGGAATTTTATATCTACGAGTATATCCGGACTTCTTTGAATACAACCTGTATACATAGAATAAATATTGTTAACTAAAGCTGCATTTTTTTATGGGATAACTCGGCAAACAAGCAGGTGAGCTACCTGATGGACATCTGGAAAACCAAAGGGGTTGCAGATGCGTTGCCGAGCCTATTTAGGGAAATGGAGAGGAAGGAGAAAAGGAGAAGGAAGGGGATTGAGGGAGAAATTAGGCCTCCGGCCCTCTCGCTCACCGAACGCAGCGCAGTAGCGAAACGCTGCTACTCGGACGTCGGCTTCTGCAAGAGTCTGCACTTGAAAGGTGGTAGGAACTGACAAATCTTCAGCGGCTTGAAGTAAGTTTTGATTGAAGCGCGCTTCATGATAAAGCCAATCTTTTCTGTGACTCCTCTAACATATGGTAACACAACAGGTAGTCGCTCGACTGTGGTATATTTCACGCGGTTTCTGTGATGAGGGCGCGGTATTCGGAGCTTGTTGTCGTGCAGTACTTGCTTAACGTAGAATCCGAAACGTCGGGAATTAAATAATATTGAAACATAATGCAATAAAATTCGTATTTAACAAAAAAGTAAAACCGCCTTCAAAAAATAATAAAATAATTTTGGGAAGTTTGGGAAGTCGGTGGCGAAAACAAAAGAACCACTCAAATAGAAGTCACTGACTTCCCAAACTGTTTTATACAAAATTATTTTATTATTTTTTGAAGGCGGTTTTACTTTTTTGTTAAAAGTAATTTTATTTTGAATTTTTAGTGGAAAGTTTATTTATAAGTACTTGTTAGCCAATTAAACGCACTGCTCCAATAAGACAGCGATGTTTCGGAGTAAACGATAATATCATCGATGTAAACAATTTTTAGATTTTTGTTGATATTTTTAAAACCGCTCAACCGATTTCGATAAAATTCAAAACGCAACCACCTCTGAAGTATGACCTACCAAACGAAAAATCAATCATTAAAATCGATCCACAATTGGCGGAAAAATCGCGTAACAAACATACAAAAAAAAACTCTTGAAGTCGGTTGAAAAGTAGTTTCTTTTCAAACTTATTCTTATATTTGTAATACCTTTAAGTGGATTTATTAACTGTCATTTCTTTCATTCTTCTTTCTAAAATGTCTTTGGGCTACCCACGCAACAGAAAACGCCTTTTTTCTATTTCCCAAGGCTATCATAATAACCCAAAGAAGGGTACAAAAGAATCTTAATATATTCTCCGCCAACCTCAATGAGGCCGGCGCGTATAAAATTGAACGTGTCTGCAGCAGCCACGGATCATAAAAGGGGATGATAATTGAACCTCCCTTGGGGATAGACTGGGTAACGCAGAGGGGCGAATAGGCACAAAACTGCGTCACACTTGTATGTGTTGCGTAGGTGACCTACGCAAATGTCTTCGTGCGAAGGTTCGTTGAGCTTCCTAAATACTCGTAATTGTTGAGCTGCAAGATGACTGATGTTTTTTTTTTATTTGGGTCACACATTATTAGTATTCTTGTTAACCCCTCGTGCTAAGCTAAATGCTTGTTATGAGTGGGTTTACCTCGGTAGTGCAATGGGTGGGGTACGAATTGGCAACCACATGATCGCAAGTCCGACGCCCTAGCCATTAGGCTACCGCCTCTTAATAAAATTCGTGCCGTCACTTAGATCAACAGGTCAGTTCAATGCTGCCATGGGTCTTTTTTTTTTCAAAGAACCAGTTCTGAATTTGATAATATGACTACTGCCTGGACTTTAAAAGAGACCATGTTATATGTAGGGTTAATACGATTTCGTTTCGTCGTCGAATACCACTGCTGGGTATAGGCCTCCGTAAGTCTATGTCATCCACCACAGTCCCATGCCACTCTCATCCAAGTGCGCCCAACGACGTGAATTCTGTCGTCGACCCATCTTGCTGCTGGACGCCCGACACTCCTACTGCCATCCCTCGGCCACCAATCACCTTTTGTCACCTTTTGTCGTGGTAGGGCCACGCTGTTCGCAGCATGAATGGGCCGGCTTGCCCGGGGAAGTACTACACTCTCGCAGAAGACCGACGTCCGAGTAGTAGCGTTTAGTTACTGCGCTTCGTTCGGTGAGCGAGAGGGCCGGAGGCCCAATTCCTCCCCCAATCCCCTTCCTTCTCCTTTTCTCCTTCCCCTCCCTTTCCCTAAATAGGCTCGGCAACGCATCTGCAACTCCTTTGGTTTTGCAGATGTCCATGGGCGGCGATGACTACTTACCATCAGGTAGCTCACCTGCTCGTTTGCCGAGTTATACCATAAAAAAAACAGTCGTTGCCTTACTCCACCTGTCGTCACTCCGTCTCGCCAAGAGTCCTGCCCACCTCCACTTCAGTTCCATAACCCTTCGATATACAATTTAGCTTTTAATAAAATTACTGTCTGTGTCCTCTCTGTCTGTATATTATTCTTTGGCGGACGAGGGGAGGTCAAATACTAAGGATAATACGGAGCACTTCAGTTAAGAGAGGCTTACATGCCGTCTATATATTTTTCTTGCTGATCGCTTTTTTGGATTGTAATTCAATGTGATCTGTTCGCGAATGAATGGTTGAAGATGTAATGAGTGAAAGGAGATGTTCTAGAAGTGAATGGAGCATGGGCTAGCATTAAAGTACACTGTATGTTATTAGAGGTATATATATATATTAATATACATTCAAGAAATCTTAGTCACGGAGTGACAAAACCATCCAATTGCACTACCGACGTGAACCCACTCGTAATACAAGCATTTAGCTTAGTACGAGGGGTTAGCAAGAATACTTACAGCCTGTAATGTGCGACCTACACTGCCTTATTTGCTTTTTTTTTAATGCAAATAACCGTTAATTTTATTATCCAAATTTAAATTCCAAGGTGCTACTGTAAATAGTTAAATAGAAAACCCAATTTAACTCTTTGCTCGATCTAGAAATCGAGCCCTTGACCTCAAACGTAGCAGTTATTCTAGTGGTTATAAATAAATAATTAAATTATATTTATTTCTGTAAATACTTAGATCTTTTAAAGACAATTTTACAAGTAGATGTTTTACATTTTTAGGGTTCCGTAGCCAAATGGCAAAAAACGGAACCCTTATAGATTCGTCATGTCTGTCTGTCCGTCCGTATGTCACAGAATTTTTTCTCTGAAACTATAAGAGCTATGCTGTTGAAACTTGGTTAGTAGATGTATTCTGTGAACCGCCTTAAGATTTTTACACAAAAATAGAAAAAAAAAAATTGGGTTCCCCAATACTTAAAACTGAAACTCAACAATTTTTTTTTCATGAAACCCATACGTGTGATGTATCTGTGGATAGGTCTTTCGAAAATGATATTGAGGTATCTGATATCATTTTTTTCTAAACTGAATAGTTTGCGCGAGGGTCACTTCCAAAGTGGTAAAACGTGTGTCACCCCCCCTGTAACTTCTAAAATAAGAGAATGAACATACCATCACGCCTGTATTCCCCGAAGGGTTAGGCAGAGGTGTACTTAATGTGCACCCACAGTTCGCCGGTATGTTTGAGTCCACACAAATCCAGACTCCGAGCTGCTACTGAGAATTTCATAGAAAAACTCAATAACACTTTGCTCGACCTGGGGATCGAACCCAAGACCTCTAGCGTAGCAGTCGCGATTGGGACCACTAGACCAACGAGGCAGTCATTATTATTAAAGATATGTGAATTTAACAATGTAGGGCAAAATCTGAACATATCATTATTTTAAAGAAAGTTGAGCTGTCCTGACGGCACGCATAAATCAGTCATCGTGTAGCTCAACCATTATTTAAAGAGCTCAACGACCAGCAAGACATTTGTGTAGGTCATGTGTACTACCCAAAACTGTCAACTGTTCTTGTTTAGCAATTACTTCTTAGCGGCATGTGAACCGCACTTAATACGTTCAACAGGCGTCCGCGACGTGCAAAGCGGAGCAAATAAATTGAAATTTTACTCATTAATTTATTTCTTATACAGAAATACTGACATGCATGCATGCTCGCATGTTTTAAATGTCTGAAATGGCCTTTTGGAGAGGGAACCATACTTTAGACAGCGTGTAAAGTCTGGCAACCCGCATTAAGTCAATGGGTAGAATATAACCCAGTGGCGTAGCGTACAGTTTGTTCGAAATAAGTAAGCCGATCGGAAGTTAGCCGTTGCGAACTACCGCGGTACTAAAATCGTTTAATTAAGTGTTTTAATACATAAATATCGAAATAATTAAACAAAATAATTTGAAATGTGAAACATATACGACTCTAATTATCTTTACACCGACTCTTTCTATTAAAATTTACCACTTCTAAACCACTTGCAGACAACTTCCGATCGGCTTACTTATTTCGAACAAACTGTACCCTGTATCGAAATTAGTTTTACAAATGAAGGAAGATTTTGGGCATTTATTTTATAACCCCTTTATTTTATCCTCCCTTTTCTGTTTACTTTTTCTTTTCATAGCCCCACTGGGATAATATCTGTAGGATGTTTTTTTCTTTTGAGCGCACCCTTAACCCGGGAAAAAAAGAGATTGCTTTTATGACTTTTGTCATTTCTGATGTGACGTGACATTGTGGATAACATTTTACAAATAGCTGCTTTTTATTTTCACAAATAGGCTTACGCTTGACCACAACTTGCTTACACATGTTAGGGGCCCCTGTGGCCCGGGGGCCCCGTATCATTGATACGGCGGCAGCTACACCCCTGATAAGATACCCCTCTAATGTTCAGACCCCTACCTACCCAGAAGTGGGAAAGTAGTTTGTCACATCAGCGTAACTTACTAATATGATGATAGCGGGACATTCAAAACACAGTTTATTATATATTCAATGTAATATAATTTACTTACAATATAAAGCTCTAATCAAGAGATTATAATTAAGTTAAGCTTATAATTAACAACATCTTCATACTAGAAGGCTTTATTCCCAACAGTGGGAACAGTAAAAGAAAGAAAAGACACGATCACTTCCGAGGAAATAAGTGACAAAGAATTTTCTAACGAAGCGTGGCTTGAGGCGCGGCGCGTGCAAAAACTTTAATAAAACCGGTTTGTACTGCTTTTGATAGTCGGCTTAAAGCGCGGCGCGACCGCTGCCCAATATTTCTTATGAATATGTAAGTACATACGGCTACACATCAAGCTACACAAATCCAGTATAGGCTGGCCTCACATCGTGCGGAAAGCGTTTATAATGCAAGGTCACTCGACAGTGGATTTGTATAGCTTGATGTGTCTAGCATCCGTGCGAACTCACCATTATCAATATATTTAATAAGCGAAGAAAAACTATTGTACAGTTTTATAATAACGTGACATTTTGTGGTAAATTGGTACATCAAGTTACCACAAAATGACAAATGTTCTAAGTCGATTTTGAACTTAATCATTAACATTTTAAGGTTTAAAATCATTTGAAGGAATTTGACAGTTTTGTGCCACCTGATGTGCAGGCGACAGTACATAACGGACATATGAATAGGCTGTTCGCTCCGATATATTTGAGGCTGACTGTACATGGCAAGATGTTGTTAATCATAAAATAATGTTAATATTGTTAATTTTAATGCAGATCATCTTTATCCTTGAAATGCGAAAGCGTAGCCATCTCCGAAACTGTGGGGTTTGTTTGCGTTCACTTCATTTTCACGGTACTGAAACAAGAAGTAAAGATTATATAATTACTATCTTTTTGTATTTTTAGGCATTTCCCATGCAAAGATTACTAAGTTATTTTAGTGAAGGAAAAATACGACCGCGGGCAGGATTCGAACCTGCGTCTTCTGGTTAAGTACAGTAGAAAAGATAGTTAAAAGGTAAAGTGGCACCGTACGGCATCGTACTTGCTGTAAAGCATGTCATGTCGGTTGAGAATCACATTTTCAACAGATGTCACTGACGTCGCCTCAAAGACGTAAATTAAAAATGTGAAGGCGACATGGCGGGTAGGGGTCGCGGTGGCTTAGCGGTCATAGCGTCTGGTGTACTTAACCAGAAGACGCAGGTTCGAATCCTGCCCGCGGTCGTATTTTTCCTTCACTAAAATAACTTATATAATTACTGTTATAAAACTGTACGCACTGCTACACATCAAGCTATACAAAACCATTAAAAACCGAATCCAAGACCGACTCTCTGACTGACTTTTTGAAGTCATATGCGTATTAATAATTAATGATCACGCGCTTAAACGGTGAAGGAAAACATCGTGAGAAAACCTGCATGCCTGAGAGATTTGACGGTGTATGAAGTCTGACAACCCGCAGTAGGCTAGCGTGGTGGACCATAGCCTAATCCCTCTCGTTCTGAGAGGAGACCCGTGCCCAGCAGTGGGACAATGGAATAGGTTGATGATGAATTAAGTATGTCTATCGGTAACTTACCTGTCCGTCGTCATCGCCAGTTTGAGCTCTCCAGTTGGAAACGAAGTAATGATTGCCCGCAGGTCGCTGCTCACCTGAAGGGCCGTGCTGCAACAATCCATATCTTACATTGGAAGGTGTCTAGTGTGTCGTATATTTTCGGTAGAGATACAACGAATATTTGGCCGAAGAAGTACCGAATAACGACTATTCGGCGAAGTTCGAAATTAATCATTTCTGGGCAAAAAGTGAATTTTTTTGTTGTGGTAAGGCCACGCTGTTCGCACCATGAATGGGCCGGCTTGACCGGGGAAGTACCACAATCTCGCAGAAGACCGACGTCCGAGTAGTAGCGTTTCGCTATTGCGCTTCGTTCGGTGATCGAGAGGGCCTTAGGCCCAATTCCTCCATCAATCCCCTTCCTTCTCCTTTTCTCCTTCCCCTCCCTTTTCTTAATAGGCTCGGCAACGCATATGCAACTCCTTTGGTTTTGCAGATGTCCATGGGCGGCGATGACTACTTACCATCAGATAGCGCGCCTGATCGTTTACGGAATAAACCAATAAAAAAAACCCATGCTACGTCTCTGCCCACTGTTTAAAAAAAACATCCTAACCTGGTTCTGTCTCCAGGTCTGCTGTGGTTCCGGTTTCTGCTGGTTGTACTGTTGTTGCAGGTTATACTGCTGTCGCTGTTGCGCGTACGCATTTTGATAGTAATTATCTGAAGCGAATGATTTTTACTAGATTATAAGGAAGATTCTAAAAGAATGATCGTAATAGCACATTGCTCGCCCTGGGAATTGAACCTAACTGACCGAATACGACCTCCGAGAAGAAATACCACCATATCATAGGTCACTCCACCTGGCCAGCAGGCAAAAAAAAATTTGGCGCCGAATGCAAAACGATCAACTTTAATAAATGCCGAGGTCATTTAGTTAAAAACATTTAAATCATTCACATGTAAAACGGTCTATAAAAGATCTATTTACTGTAAAAATATTTTTTTTTTATCATTTCAATGTTTCAGGTTCTTTAGCAATGCTCACCTCCTGTACTTGGAGCAACTGGCTCTGGACTCTTGGGTAAGTGGCTGCCTTCCAGGATCTAGTGGAAGAGAAACGAGAAACTAATTAAAATACTCGATATCAACCATTTTAGACCTGCTACTGTCTACTGGGCTTGAGTCTCCTCTCCGAATGAGAGGGGTAGGGCTTTTTTTTATCACAGATAGGCTTGCGCTTGACCACAACTCGCCTGATGTTAAGCAACGAAGTGGTCGAGGGAGCGAGCTTCATCATATCAGCCTATCGCCGTCCACTGCTGAACGTAGGCCTCCCCCAAAGAGCGCATACCATCCTGGTCCTGGGCAGCTCGCATCCATCCGCTGCCAGCCACCTTCTTCAAATCGTCGGTCCATCGCATCGCAGGGCGTCCCACACTACGCTTGCCCAAACGCGGTCTCCACTCCAACACTTGTCTGCTCCAACGATCGTCTGTCCGTCTGCAGACATGGCCGGCCCACTTCCACTTCAGCGTGCTTATTCTTCGTGCAATGTCGGTGACTTTAGTTCTTTGGTGGATGACTTCGTTGCGAATTCTATCCACCAAAGAAACTCCAAGCAATGCTCTCTCCATTGCACGCTGAGCAACCTTGAATTTGTGGACCAGGCCCACGGTGACTGTCCACGTTTCAGCTCCGTAAGTCATCACGGGTAGGACGCACTGGTTATAGACCCTGGTCTTTAAGGATTGTGGCATCGACAATTTAAAGATATCACGTAGCTTCCCAAATGCCGCCCAGCCCAAGCGTAGCGAGCGAGCTTGCCTAGAAGAAGCCTATTCACTCTCGTCTTGAAGACACCCTATTTGTAGGTTTCGGGGAACAAAGATTCCGGCAGCGAGTTCCACAATAGTGCCGTGCGCACATAATCGAGGAAACCAGTGGCATAACCTTTGTCCCGGGTACATGCTCCTGGCCCTAGCAGGTGGACCAGCACTCGCGCTCACTCGATATCGGTATTTGTAAAGATAATAAGTTAAGTTATCATCTTGCGGCTGGGCAAGGTGATCACTTAGGCATCAACCCTGGGTGGAGTTTATTCCTTTGTACGCACAGCTACACATCAAGCTATTTAACCAGTATAGGCTGGCCTTAAATTGTGCGGAATACCTTTACAACGGGAGGTTAATCAAAACTGGTTTTGTATAACTTGATGTTTAGCTGTGTGTACCAATTAATCAGTGGTTTTCTATTCGTAACCTCCTCCCCTATAGCTTTTCTTCTTCTATAAACTTTCTTTCTATAGTAGCCTACTGTTCGCCGTGAATGCTCCACATTTGGTCCCCTGGCTGGTAGCCCAGGCTGCAGCGTCACTTTTGGTGAATCATAATATGAAAGACTTTTCACCGATTATGTATCATCTTTCTCTTCTCTTCCGTATATGGACTTACCTGGAAGCCATCCTTGCCAGCCCTGTATCTAAGCTTGACGAGCTGTCCACTGGGGTCCTTGTACTGGTAGGCTCCGACCCTGGACCCATCAGGCTCTATCACCTCGCCAGCCGCTAACCCATTGTCTGATGCGTACTCGAAGCGGAACGCCCCATCTAGGGAAAAATATAATATAAAGTTATTTTAGTGAGGGAAAAACTCGACTTCAAGCAGGATTCGAACCTGCGTCTTCTGGTTAGGTTCACCAGACCCTATGACCACCACCCACCCGGTCGAAATTTACCTTCACATTTTTTAATTTACGTCTTTGAGGTGACGTCATTGACATCTGTTGAAAATGTGCTTCTCAACCGATATGACACGCTGTACAGCAAGTACGATGTCGTACGATGCCACCTTACCTTTTAACTATTTTATTGTATTTTTAGGCATTTTCCACGCAAAGATTATAAAGTTATTTTAGTGAAAGAAAAATACGACTGCGGGCGGGATTGGAACCTGCGTCTTCTGGTTAGGTACACTAGACGCTATGACCGCTAAGCCGCCGCGACCCCCACCCGCCATGTCGAAATTTGCCTTCACATTTTTAATTTACGTCTTTGAGGCGACGCCGACGTCAGTGACATCTGTTGAAAATGTGATTCTCAACCGACATGACATGCTTTACAACAAGTACGATGTCGTACGATGCCACCTTACCCTTTACCGCGATTTTAAGCCGCTAAGGTTAAAATCGCTGTGGCTTAGCGGTCAAAGCGTCTGGTGTACCTCTATAGTAAAAAAAAAACAACAGGAATATTATAAAATTGGTTGGTGACTGTAGTTTACCTGAAGAGAGAGATTGCTTGTGGTGCAGTATAGAGGATTGCTGCTCCTTCGTGAGGCCGAACGGAAGGCGCCAGGGCTCGGCCTTCGGTAGGTGACTCCCACCAGATCCTATGTTGTTGTTTTCTGTAAATAGAATACGAACAATCATGAAACAAATAGTAATAGAATGGAGTAAATAAAAAAAACAAACACCCCATATTTTCTACCTTTAAGGATGTTTTTTTTTCATATAAAATAAGAAATTTTACCAAAATGAGATGACTTTTTTACGTCGGTAAAAAATATTATACGATAAATGCTATTTATTTCTATAAATAGATCTTTTAAAGACACTTTTACAAGTCGATGTTTTCCTTTTTTAAACTTAGCTGACGACCAGAAGAAAAGCCGAAGCAAAGTCAGAGAATCATGGTCTCATGTCAAAGAGATTTAATAGTAGTAGTAATAGAGCGGACATTGGGAGCATTGTCAAACAAAAACTTTGAGCCCATGTGGCAGTAACGCTATCTATCTTTGAATAGCAAAAATTATACAACTGACGCAATCTGACAACATATTTCAGCTATCATACAATAGGTGTAGTGTTTTAAAAGGATTTGTAATTCTTTGGTAGAGGTGCTACCATTAAGATAACAAGATATCGATAAAATTTATGAAGATCACTACGATAAGCGATTTATAAGATACTAGCTTTCCACCCGCAGCCTTGCCCGCGTAAACTATTATGTTTGCTTTCCACCTGCAGCTTTGCCCGCGTGAACTATATGTTTCTTGTCATTTTACGGGATAATATATGGTCTATGTCAGGAATAATGTAGCTTTCTATTGGTGAAAGAATTCCTCAAATCAGGCCAGTCGTTTCAGAGCCTATTCAATGCAAACAAACAATCAAATCTTTCCTCTTTCAATCTTTTCTTTTCTTAATATTAGTTCAGATAAACAACAGTTACCGAGCGATTACATGATAATAAATAAATATGTACGAATTTTCGCGTCTTCGTGAATTTGCAGCCTTACACTTTGCTCTATTACTTTTTAACAAAAAATTAAACCGTCGAAAAAAGTATTTGGATAAAGTTACTTTTTTCGTCGGTTTAATTTTTCGTTTTTTTTTGTCTAATATCTAAGTAGTTCCTTAGTTACCTTACTTTAACGAAGTCATGTCTAAAGTTATCACAAAGTTAAATGACGACCTAAACACGAGATAGGAGCCGTAAAAGTTGAGAGTTTCCTTCGACTGTCTTCCGTCTCTAACATCAGGTCAACTCTAGGTGTCCACTATGTTGTAGTGTCATTAGAACTACACACACAAGTGTGACAAGTTTCACCACAAACAAGTGAAATATAACATTGTTATAACATTGTTTATAATTTATTATTTACCTGACTCATAAAAATATTGCTTATCGATATCACGAATCGATAAAAAACAGCAACCTCTAGTAAGTTAGTAGCAGAGAGGGATGTGACTTAAGGGTAGAAAAAAACGATTATTTAAAAATCGATTTTTATTTATCTCAAAATAATCGATTATATAAAAATAGTTTTTTTGATGAAAAGTTTTAGGGCGCCGTTGTGTTGTTGTATGTTTTATGCGAACAATTTACAAAATAATAACGAAACACGCCGTGTTGCCGTGTTATTATATTTAAATAGGTACCAGTAGAAAAATGAAAAAGGGGACGCTTAAAATAAAAAAACTGCCTCGTTAGTCTAGTGGTCCCAAGCGCGACTGCTACGCAAGAGGTCCTGGGTTCGATTCCCAGGTCGAGCAAAGTGTTTTTGGGTTTTTCCTATGAAATTCCGAGTAGCAGCTCGGAGTCTGGATTTGTGCCCAGTTAATGGCAATAGGTTCGCCCCCTATTACATGGGACCTAAACATACCGGCGAAATGTGGGTGTACATTAGTACACCTCTGCCTAACCTTTCGGGGAATACAGGCATGATGGTATGTTATGTTATGTTTTTTAAAATAAAAAAATCGATTAATAAAAAAAATATAATCTCTCATAAAAAATAGATTTTTATGAAATAGGTATCGATTTTTTTTAGAATCGATTATTTTTTAACATCCCTAGCAGAGCATTGTAAAAAACTACTGAGCAACAGAGGGCGCTTAGCAATGTTCTAGAATGATTTCAGCAAATTATTATTATTTATTGAGTTAATTAATAGAATACTGACGAAAAAAAACTGCAGTCAAGTCCAGTCGCCTGACCATGTCGAGATTTACAGTACCGCAATACGCAGCCAGGCATATTTTCTCAGGAAATTATTTAAAATGACGAATGTTTTGGTAGACGTACGCATGTTGTACACGAGCTGCCAGGCTGACGTCCGATACTAGACTAAACGACTTTGTACCACTTGGCACAAAGTATTTGCGTATGATTTTGGGCTTGATGTCCCGTCTATTACTAGTGTATTAAATGTCTTTGTCTCATGTACTTAAAAGGAAAATGTCTTTCACATTATGTTATGAAAAATAATAAAAAAACAGTGACAATTTAAAAGAGTTTCCATAGAGTTTCTTGCCGGATTCTGATCAACTTTTTGGAACCTTTTAACTAGAGTCAATTTAACGTTTCATATACGCGTGTGAAAGTTTATCTATACCAATATTATAATGGTATGTAATGGGTAGATCTCTAGATCTACGGAACCGATTTTGAAAATTCTTTCACCAATAGAAAGCTACATTATTCCTGAGTGACATAGGCTATATATTATCCCGTAAAATGAAAAGAAACGTATGGCACACGCGGGTGAATCTGCGGGCGGAAAGCTCGTTTGAAATAAAAACGGCGAGATGTGTTGCCCCTCTAACCAAAGGAAGGATCCTCCAAACCAGGCAGATGTTTTTGCCTGGCGGGCTACGGCCCGACGGTTGACGTCAGGCGGATGTAAATACTCTAATCGCGCGGTAAACTACACTTGCGGCGATTCAGGTTTTGCTCGACGTAGTTCTACGTTGCGCGCTAGATGTCGCTACAGATTTGATTTGATTTGTTTTGAGAAGAAAATGATGAAAGTTTTAGTAGGTATGTGTCGACTTCGTACCATGCTTACCTCTCCACTCGTTAACGGGTGCCGGACCTCGCCAGGGCTCCGGAACCGTGGTGCTCTGAGGAGTTCCATCACGAGGCGCCGGAGAAAACAGCGCCCTTTGGTACGGCTCATTCTGCGAAAAATATTTTTTATTTGAGGGAGCAACTAATCATGGTCTGTGGTCTAAAACCCCCCTTCTCCCTATTAAAGATTATTATTATAAGAGCATATTATAAAATGTTATCTTTGCTACGCCTGAAAAAGGCACTACCTAATTCTTGTACTATTTAAAATGTCACACCTTTGTACCTATACAATTAGTTTGCAAATAAATGTTTTGATTTCATTTGATTTGAAGATGTCTTGTTCCCCTGCTGGGCACGTGTCTCCTCTCAGAACGAAAGGGATTAGGCTATAGTCCGCCACGCTAGCCTACTGCGGCTTGGCAAACATCACACGCCCGCCGTCAAGAAAATCTCTCAGGCATGCAGGTTTCCTCGCGATGTTTTCCTTCACCATGTAAACGCGTGATAATTATTAAAGTTGTTTCTAAAACGATTTTTCAGCAAAAGTTTTAATACTCAATCGTGAATAAGTTATTATTCACGATTGAGTGAATATGCCTAGAATTTATAATAGCCGAATAATTTGCGAAAAACCAAGAAAAAATTGAATTTAGCGCCCAAGGCAGACGGTTGGATAGGCAATTTGTCTATCTGTGGTCATTGAATCGTATAGAAAATTTGCTCACAGAAATCTTTTGGTTCCAGGGCCGCTCCTGTGGTCTGAAGAGTACCGGCTCGACCTGTCACATTATCTTTACATTTATGATCTCCTGGTACTTTCTGTTATAATACAAGCGACAAAATAAACTCGGAAAGTTATATATATTAATTTAATGGTTTTCACTAGCGATTTATGTTGGCTAGTTTGAACATACAGTCTTATTACAAAAAAGTTACGCAGCCGTTGAACACGTGTTTAAATACACTATTTTGTAAGTAGGAATAATTTTATAAACTGGTTTTCAACGGGTTCGAAACGTTTTTTTTAATAAGACTGACAAAATTTATAATAATAAAGTTTTCTGACTGCCTCATTAGTCTAATATTCCTTAGCGTAGACTGCTACGCTTGAGGTACTGGGTTCGATTCCTAAGTCGAGCAAAGTATTTTTGGGGATTTTCGATGAAATTCTCAGTAGCAGCTCGGAGTCTGGATTTGTGCCCGGTTAATTGCAATAAGCTCGCCCCGTATTACATGGGACCTACTTTAGTACACCTCTGCCTAACCTAACCCTTCAGGGAATACAGGCGTGATGGCATGTTTAATCTACTTCCAAACCGCAGCGCGTGTTGCTTAACTCGCCCAATTAAGCACTTACCAAACTGTTGCAAGCTATAACTAAATAGCTAGTCAACTGTGTCGAATAGTTTGTAGTCAGTCAACTATAGCAGCTAATTAGTGTAACGTAATTATTGATTGAAGAGTGATAACATAGTGGTTACTAAAGACCTAAATTAGAAGCGGCGGTAGCCTAATGGCTAGGGCGTCGGACTTGCGATCATGTGGTTGCCGGTTCGAAACCCACCCATTGCACTACCGACGTGAACCCACTCGTAACACAAGCATTTAGCTTAGCACGAGCGATTAACAAGAATACTTACTAGTAATGTGCGACCCACATTGCTAGTAAGCTTATTTGAAAAAAAATATGTACGGTGAACTAGGTTTATTTGGGCCATAATCGGGGCAAAAATGGCCACTCAATAAACCATAATATGATTCACAAACATATCATTACCCAACATCACGCCTGTACTCCCCAGAGGGTTAGGCAGAGTAGCAAATGCTAGCAGGCACAAAAGGGGGTCTCGCGAATCCAAATCTAACAACCTCCGCCTGACCTTTATTTTTTTAATGAAACTTAAAATTATGAAGACACTTAAAAGTCAAAAGACAGTAAAAGGATTCCATAACATACCATCACGCCTGTACCCTCGAAGGGTTAGGCAGAGGTATACCAATGTACCTACACCCACACTTTGCCGGTATGTTTAGGTTCCATGTAATTAGGGACGATCCTATTGCTACTAACCACAAATCCAGATTCCCGAGTTGCTACTGAGAATTTCATAGAAAAACCCAATAACACTTAGTATGGTATTATATCCTGGCAATCAAATCTAGGACATCTAGCGTAGCAGTCGCGCTTGAGACTACTAAACTAATGAGGTAGAAACACATTATACCATATAAATGATATTTATTTCTGTGTTCTTTTTAAGACACTTTTACAAGTCAATGTTTTACTTTTTTTTCACTAGATGGCTCCGGTTTTTCCTATCTGACGACCTCTGAGAAGAAATGCCGGAGCAAACTCGAGAATCATGGTCTCTTTTAAAGTCCGGACAGTAGTCATATTATCGGATATATGCGAATTTTACAATGAAGGGCAATATAAGTGCAGGCCTTCTGAAGAAAGAGCCATACCAGCTTGTGAGTTGAACTGTCCTAACTGACGGCATCAGTCAACTCATCAGTCGCATAATTAATCATCATCATCAACCTACTACATTGTCCTACTGCTGGGCACGGGTCTCCTCTTAGTACGAGAGGGATTAGGCTGTAGTCCACCACGCTAGCCTACTGCGGGTTGGCAGACTTCACACGCCTTCAAGAAAATCTCTCAGGCATGCAGGTCTTCCTCACGATGTTTTCCTTCACCGTCGCATAATTAGTATGTGTTTTTATACATAAACTAGCTTTCCGCCCACGACTTCGCCCACGTGTTTTCTCGACTTTTCTGTACTTTAATATACATATAAACCTTCCTCTTGAATCACTCCAGTTATTGCTGAAAACTGCATTAAAATCCGTTTAGTAGGTTAACAGATCTATGCGAACACACAGCGGAAGCGACTTCGTTTTAGACTTTGTAAAGATATCGAAATAAGTAAAGAAAATAATCACAAATGTAAAACATATATGATCCCAATTGTTTTTGCACAGACTCTTTCTAAAATTGACGACTACTAAACCACTTGCGGACAACTTCACACAAGCTTAGTTATTTCGAACAAACTATAGCTAGGATTATACTTACTTGTCTGAACGTCTGTGGTGCGTAGTAACCATTGTTTTGTGCGCGGACAACAGCCGCCATCAGAAAACACCAGAAGCATATTAACTGCAAAAAATTACGTAATTTAAAACAATAATTATTACATTACATTAATATTAGGCTTTTTATTTTAGCAAATTGTTATGTTGCTCAGTTTTGTATAACCGCTATAACATATTCTAGGTACATGGCAGTTGAAAAAAATTTGCGAAAAACCAAAAAGAAATTAATTTCGCGGCCAAGGCTGAAGGTTTAGCCTATCGTGTGCAAATGAAAAAAAAAAATATAAATGTAGGGTACATTTTGCACTATCAGCAGGGTCAAATGTACCCTACAATTAAATATTTTTTTAGATCATACAGGATGGAACAGACATCGACGCACAACCGCTTATCATGAATTCAGTACATGATTCTGAAACCCATTGCGTTAATACCTATGACCATGTTTAAGAGGACACTATTTAATTTACTCCTGACAAAAAAATATATTGATATGATATTAAGTATTATTTAAAGGACAAAATAATTACACTATAATTTATTTCTAATAATTCAATAATTTATTGTATTCTATTGACATTGTAATTATATTTGCACGCCATGTTCTATGGCAGAATATGTGAAACAAATGCGCTTGTACAACATCTATTGTACCATATTTTTGCAAATAAAGTGATTTGATTGATTGATTTGAATATTTTCCGTTGGTTATTAAAAACAATTATGGTCCAGAATCATGAACAGAATTCCTAGTCAGCGGTTGGGCGTTGATGCCTCCACCCTGTATATCGTGGATATATTTACTGATAACTTGCTGAATTTAAAAACAGATGTTTTGAGAATGTTGAACGACAAGAACAGAATTTTTATAATTTCAAGATGTGTATTCAAGTTTTATTTTTTATTTCTTTTGTTTATAGCTACTATCTTATTTGAGATACTTAATTTTATGTTCTTAAATTGTTTACCTTAATATGTTGTGCATTTACTTTAATTATAGTTATTATATTTTAGATATGTATAAGAAACAATGTAACAGCTACTGGTTATCCAAATAAATAAATATGACTTAATAAAAACTCACCCTCATTTTTGAAACTCCAAATGCAACCTCCCTGCGTAACAAACGAACAGATAATGCGTTATTAATTATGAAATGTGTACATATATACGTGTTTAGCAACAAAACCAATAGACCGTGGTATAACGCGTTCGCGGATGTACATTTACCAGCCCATCAAATTATACAAAATTGTAAAATTTCTCCAAATAATTTTAAAACCTAAAACAATGGATTATTAAGTTCAAAATTAACTGAGAATATTTTACATTTTGTGGTAACTTGATGTGCTGGCGTCTGTACTCACAACTACATATCAACCTATACAATTTGCGTTTTGGACCGTATTCCGTTGCAATAGCGGTGATTTTTGTGGTATATCTATAGGTATAGTTAGACTTATCAGTGTACGTACGAAGATCGCACAACAAAACATGAAATTTACGATAGTCTCGAAGAATAAAAAGATTAAAAATCCACAAAAATTAAATACATCAGATTCACCATTGCAAAACCACTTGTAGTGGTGAAACAACTTTCGTTTTTTACAGAATAACTCGCGAAATGAGCAGGCGAGCTAACTGATGGTAAGTAGACATCAACGCCGATGGATACCTATCTGCAAAACCAAAGGAGTTGCAGATGCGTTACCGAGCTTATTCAAGGACAAGGGAGGGGAAGGAGAAAAGGAAAAGGAAAGGGACTGAGGGAGGAATTGGTTCTCCGGCGCTCCACACTCACAGTACGAAATGCAACAGTATCCATACTGCTATTTGATGTCGATATAAGGTGAGTATCTACGTAGGATACCGACCCCGACACATTGGGAAAAAAACTTAACTTTGACTTAAATGTTTTGATGAATTACCTTTAAATGATCCAATATTGGACACACACAGATTAACAAAATAAATACCAAGTATTGTATTGTAAAATACCAAGCTTAATTGCACTGTAATCACAAAAACTGTTTACGTAAACGAATAAATTTATAATTATTATTTTTTTATTGAAAATGAGATTTTGTAGGTTATAACTGCTAGTAACTGACGCAAAGGTATCTAGACAAATGAAGATACAGTGATGATTAAAACAGTCAATAAAACAAACAATCTATTGTGCATTGTTATGTTAAATAAATACAGTCTAACTACAATACTCTATTCTAATATGTATACAGAAGCGACGTTTTAAATGTGGACGAAGTCGGCTTAACGATAAATAAAACATAACATACCATCACGCCTGTATTCCCCAAAGTGTTAGGCAGAGGTGAACCAATGTACCTACACCCACGCTTCGTCGGTATGTCCGGCCCCATGTATTGGGGGGCAGCCTATTGCCATTAACCGGGCACAAATCCAGAGTCCGAGCTGCTACAGAGAATTTCACAGAGAAACTCAATAACACTTTGCTCGACCTGGGGACCGAACCCAAGACCTCTAGCGTAGCAGTTGCGCTTGAGACCACTTAACTAAAGAGACCGCCTAAGTGTTAAACTTTTTTTTATAAATTAAAAAACAACGAATAGTTAACTAATTGGCTATACTAGTATATGATGTAAACTTAATTTATCGAATTAACCACTTAAATTAGTAAACTCGTTTGGTATTTGCTTGTTTTAATAACTAATTATACCTATCTGCCTGCCTCGTTAGTCTAGTGGTCCCAATCGCGACTGCTACGCTAGAGGTCTTGGGTTCGATCCCCAGGTCGAGCAAAGTGTTATTGGGTTTTTCTATGAAATTCTCAGTAGCAGCTCGGAGTCTGGATTTGTGCCCGGTGAATGGCAATAGGCTCACCCTCTATTACATGGGACCGAAACATACCGGCGAACTGTGGGTGTACATTAAGTACACCTCTGCCTAACCCTTCGGGGATTACAGGCGTGATGGTATGTTATGTTATACCTATCTTTATGATTTTTTTATGCATTTTCGAGGCTTTTATTATGGGATAACTCGACAAACGAGCAGGCGAGCTACCTGATGTTAAGTAGTCATCGCCGCCCATGGACATCTGCAAAACCAAACGAGCTGCAGAAGCATTACCAAGCCGTTAAGGAACGGGAAGCTACCGGTGGGCTAGGCGGGGCAGTGCCCCGTGGCCCCCAAGCTCAGGGGGCCCCTCGGACTCTCCCTGCAACGAACGAACGAATCTGGATTCCGACAAATCTTAAGCACGTTTATACTCTGGCGTTCAAAAGGTTAAAATAGTTTGTTCCGTATTCGTCGTTTTCCAAATTCGACGTACAGTGGGTTATAGCTGTTACCTGACCCACCCTATTTATTTATTTATTTATTATATACTTTATTGTACACCAAAACAAAATACAAAAGACAGGATACAAATGAAGTTTAAAACATACAAAGGGTGGCCTTATCGCTATCTGCGATTTCTTCCAGGCAACCTTAGGATGGACAAACTGGAACTGAACATAAAAATGGGTTTGTTCACCCTAGGTGGGCCCGCGGCGTCTAAGTGAGTCAAGTAACAGCTATAACCCACTGTACGTCGAATTTGGAAAACGACGAATACGGAACAAACTATTTTAACCTTTTGAACGCCAGAGTATAAACGTATCGCCGTACCCCTGACGCCAAGCCACTTTTTCTGTCAAATTACACAAGGTAGTGAAAACACCCTAAAGTAATGATTAAATTGTTTATTTCATAATATGGTGCGACGTATATTTTGTCATATATTTGTCACATATATGTGACAATGGCGTTCAAAAGGTTAAATAGTTTAGTTGGGCCCTAATTGGTCTTTTGCCCCAGGGCCTTTGGTTATCTAGCTACACCACTGAGTATGCATACTGCTACTTGACATCGATATTCTGTGGGAGGGTAGTACTTCCCCGGTGGCGCCACCAGACGCTATAACCACTAAGTCACCGCGAGTCCCTTAATTTGGATTGCAAAAGATTTTATTTGAAACATTTATTTCAAATGCTTCAATAGTAGTTTACCGAGTTATACCAAAAAAAAAAATACAGGCAGGTATACAGGCAAGAAAATACCCATCTTCTTTCAAGCTGGAGCAGTTAGCTCAGATTTTAAGGTTACAAATTACAGAAGCACTATTCAGGATGAAATAAGTAAAAAAAATGGCAAAAAGTAATGATTTGTAGCAACAGGAAAGTTGTAACTGTTACAGGGTGGTATATTTTCCCGAATAATTTTTTTTTGCAATAATTTTAAAAATAATAGATATAATTTTATTTTCTATTTTTCTGGTATCTGTTATGACCTTACCTATTATGCGACTTCGGCTTGACGTCGACCTTTGGGACACCTGTATAAGCATCATGCCCAAACAATCTATGTTGGGGTTTCCTTCCAGTCTAAATAGATACAGCTGAATATAAGTATTCTACAGTTTGTTCGAAATAAGTAAGCCGATCGGAAGTTGTCTGCAAGTGGTTTAGAAGTGGTAAATTTTAATAGAAAGAGTCGGTGTAAAGGTAATTACAGTCGTATATGTTTCACATTTCTAATTATTTTGTTTACCTATTTCGATATTTATGTATTAAAACACTTATTT
The DNA here is from genome assembly GCA_958496365.1 of Subacronicta megacephala. NCBI lineage: Eukaryota > Metazoa > Arthropoda > Insecta > Lepidoptera > Noctuidae > Subacronicta > Subacronicta megacephala. The sequence continues at coordinate 4,929,370 of OY292542.1, read as the reverse complement.
AAACGATTTTATCACCGCGGTAGTTCGGAACGGCTAACTTCCGATCGGCTTACTTATTTCGAACAAACTGTACACGAAGCAACTGGCTTGTTAGTCTAGTGGTCCCAAGCGCGACTGTATTCATATATTTATTGCATTCCATAATGTACACATACAGGTGGTTATTATATTAGATAGACACAATTATGGACCCTGTCGGGCACAGCAAAATTTTTTTTTTTATGTAGGAGAGAGGAGAGGACTGAGGAGCACTTTTGATATTTTGTTTTATTAGTTTCATTGTATTACTATTATTATTTTGTTTATTTTGGACAACGTATGGTGAATATAGAAATATACATCATTAATATTTTTGTTTATTTATTTATTCTGTATTATTGCTATTAAGTTAGATATTCATCTATTGTGTAATAGCTTTTATTAAAAAGGAAGTTTTTTAATTAATTTATAATTATTTTGGTTTTATTTTCTTGTTTTATGTATTCCGGTAATTTATTATTGATTTTTATTGGCATTACATACGGACTAGAAGAGTGCAGTTTAAGGCGGGAGGTAGGCAAATTTACCTCGCTGCGCTAGACTGCTAAGCTAGAGGTCTTCACAGTTTTTCCATGTAATTTTCTATAGCAGCTCGGAGTCTGGATTTGCCCGTATGCTTGTTTGTGATCTTACAACAATAAAAAAAACAATCACAGCCCATTTATAGTACGAAAGGTAATGATGTAATAATGTTTAATGATTGGACGCATTGAACGCGATACAAGTGACCTGGTTTTTCACGCGAGACGATGATTTAGGACTTGTGATTTTCCTACTAACTAATTAAGTAAAGGTGAGGTCTGATGGAAGTCGCTTCGTGTAACATAACATACCATCACGCCTGTATTCCCCGAAGAGTTAGGCAGGGGTGTACTAAGTAATGTACACCCACATTTTTTTTTTTTTTTTTTTAAAGAAAAGCTTACTACCAATGTGGGTCACACATTACTAGTATTCTTGTTAACCCCTCGTGCTAAGCTAAATGCTTGTGTTACGAGTTGGTTCACGTCGGTAGTGCAATGGGTGGGGTTTGAACCGGCAACCATATGATCGCAAGTCCGACGCCCTAGCCATTAGGCTACCGACGCTTCATTTGGCCGGTATGTTTGGGTCCCATGTAATTGGGGGCGAGCCTATTGCCATTAACCGGGCACAACTCCCGACTCCGAGCTGCTACTGAGAATTTCATAGAAAAACCCAATAACACTTTGCTCGACCTGGGGATCGAACCCAGGACCTCTAGCGTAGCAGTCGCGCTTAGGACCACTAGACTAATGAGCCAGTCACTTGCGGGTGGCGTGTTTTTTTCCATTCATCTTTATCAGCCGGCCAGTCATCACTTAGTTCCTACCTTATCGTCTTTTTCACAATCCATACATCTTTTCTTTTCTTTTTCTTTATTTTAACATCTTTGCTTTTCTTTACTCTCTGCGCATGACATGTTAATACACTCTATACCTAAATGTTAAAATCACGTGAAAGTTATTGCCAACAATTTCTACGATTATGTTGCACTTGGCATCTGATTCTTTTACAACTTATAAATAATTCACATCCTGATTAATTTCTGTTGTTATGTAGACTAATACTGATATAATGCGATTATCGAGTTAAGCCTGTTCAGACATACGCTATATTTGTTATAGGTATAAAAGACGGACGCCCTAACAAACTCAGAGAATCATACATACACTCACTCACGCCTTTTTCCCACAGGGGAAGGCAGAAACTACAGATCGCCACTTGCTACAACTTTGCATATCTCTTTCGCTTCGTCCAGATTCATACATCTTTTCATACACACGCGCCGGTTGCGAGTACTACGCACCTGACCTTTTTGGAGTAAACCTTTTAGAGAATCATGGTCTCTTTTAAAGTCCAGATTATCAGATACGCGTATTTTACAATATGTCTAATATCATAACAGGATTTTTGAAGAAAGAGCCATTGCAGCAATTTTTTTATGGGATAATTCGGCAATCGAGCAGGCAAGCTACCTGATGGTAAGATAGTCATCGCCGCCCATGGACAACTGCTATACCAAAAGAGTAACAGATGCGTTGCCGATTTAAGGAAAAGGGAGGGGAAGGAGAAAAATAGGAGGAAAGAGACTCAGGAAGGAATTGGGCCTAGCTAGCAATACATTGTCAGTAAACTTTGTAAGAAGACGTGGTATGGAAGGGGCCGGGCTGAAGGCGACTGGCTGGCCCGGCCACCAACAGGTAAGTGTCTCTTACTTCTTTATTAAGAGGGAGGTACCTACATTGAAAATGAAGGCAGTACAGTTTGTTCGAAATAACTGCTTGTTTGAAGGTAGCCACTCCAAAGTACCGCGCTGGTAAAATCGTTTAACGAAACGCTTCAAATCCACTTTTATCATGCGTTGGTACCGCTAAAATGTGGAATGAGCTTCAGCAGTGGATCTTCCACGATGGATATATAATCTGTATGTCTTTAAATCACCAGTGAATTTGTTTCTCCTAGGCAAGCGAGCTCTAAAAATAATTCTGTGTGTTTTTATACTTAAATATCGAAATTAGTAAAGAAAATAATTACAAATGTTAAACAAATACGACTCCAATTGTCTTTACGACGACTGTTTCTATTAAAATTTACCTGGACTAAACCATTTGCGGATAACTTTAGACAGGCTTAGTTATTTCAATCCTTTCTTATTTTACCTTCTCCTTAGTTATTTTACCTTTGCATTGTCCGAAATACCGCTAGCTATTTTTCACTACACACAGCGATAGTACAGTTTGTTCGAAATAAGTAAGCCGATCGGAAGTTGTCTGCAAGTGGTTTAGAAGTGGTTAATTTTAATAGAAAGAGTCATTGTAAAGATAATTAGAGTCGTATATGTTTCACATTTCTAATGATTTTACATTACATTACATACCATCACGCCTGTATTCCCCGAAGGGTTAGGCAGAGGTGTACTAATGTACACCCACATTTCGCCGGTATGTTTAGGTCCCATGTAATAGGAGGCGAGCCTATTGCCATTAACCGGGCACAAATCCAGACTCCGAGCTGCTACTGGGAATTTCATAGGAAAACCCAACAACACTTTGCTCGACCTGGGGATCGAACCCAGGACCTCTAGCGTAACAGTCGCGCTTGGGACCACTAGACTAATGAGGTAGTCAAAATAATTACAAATGTTAAACATTATACGACCCCAATTATATTTACACAGACTCTTTCTATTAAAATTGACCACTTCTAAACCACTTGCAGACAACTTCAGACAAGATTAGTTATTGCGATCCTTTCCAACCTTTGCATTGTCCGAAATACCGCCAGCTATTTTTTAAATACCGCTTTTATCTGAATCGGCCTTTAAATGGAGTTCGTTTTTACGATACTGCGATCCGGGCGTGGTTGAAGTTACGCAAGTACCCTCACGTGTTTTCTTTCACTGTTTATTCAAGTGGTAACATTTTCTTTTTTTACGGATACAAACTAGATATACTCACAATGTAACACATATTTATTGCGGCTGGCAATAAAATTTAGGGTATACATAATGTGTTCTGTGACGGGAAGAGACCTCCTTTGGCGCCAAATTCAAATATTTTTTTAGTTTTTCGTAAATTGTATGTACGTCTTTTGAGCATTCTAGATTAATGGCAGTAGAAATTAACGAACTAAAACTTTTGCTTCAAAATCGTTATCGTACCAGGGGGTCTAGACAATTATTTATTCCTAGAGACAATTCACATCTTCATTATCGATGACGAAGTTAGATATCCAAAATGTATGGATTTGACATAATTTCATCACGTGACATATCGAAAGATTATGCCAATTCCATACATTTCAGATTTATCTAATTATAATTGTCTAGGCCCCCTACAGTATTGTCAATTTTGGCAGAATCCTCTATTTTAAACTACTTCCTTTATTTGCTACAGTAAAGATTTCTGAGCAAAGGTTTTAGTACCTACTCGGTTGTTTATATATTGTTCAGTGAACATTATTTTGTACTTATGCACACGTTTGCTTAACTAAAGGTGGAAGCTACTCTGTATACCTTATATTAAACAACAGATACATAAAAATGATTTATTAAATTTTCATAATCATTACAAAAATATCAACAGTTACAACTTAACATTATAATTTAATTAATAACTATGGAATCACAAGCTACGCTTGGTTAGGTTAGACTGGCCTCGGCTTTGGCCTTACTTCCGGCTTCGGCGTTGAATTCGGCCTCGGCCAAATTTTCGGCATAGCCAAACTTTTTGTTTACCGAAACTTTCAGCTTTTTGAAAATTTTTCGGCTTCGGCCTAATTTTCGGCTTTGGCTAAACTTTCAACTTCGGCCTTGTTTTTGGATTCGGCTAAACTTTCAGCTTCGGCCTTATTTTACGATTGGGTTAAAATTTCAGCGTCCGCCTCACTGTCGGCTTCTTCTACACTTTCGACTTCGGCTTCGGCTAAACATTCGGCTTCGGCCTTACTTTCGGCTTCGGCTAAACTTTCGGCTGCGGCCTTACTTTCGGCTTCGACCTTACTTTCGACTTCGGCCTTCACCAAAATTTCGGCAGTCTAGTCGTAGAAGCGTATTAAGCAAGGGTCTACCTGAGGTAGTCTGAGACCCAAGCGGACATGTCTGGAGTATATTTCACTGGTGGAAGATCGTATGGTATTACTAAACGATTTTTAGCATTTTTCTGTAGCGGGAAATAATCTTCGTTTATCTGAAAATAAGAAAATTATTATGTTATGAACAGAACAAAATTAATATAACAGTTTTTTTGTTTGTGAAGAAAAGTCGAAATAAACTTAATAATCGCTCTAAATATTATTATGAGTTACATGACCGCTAAGGGGACGATGTGGTATTATTTTTTTCGAAAATTTTAGAACACGTTATTTATTACCAATCCCCCGCAGGAATAACCCTGTATATATTTACAAAAAAACTAGGTACAAAGAGAACTGCATCTTCGTAGCCCATGATACAGAGCACCCCGTCGCATGATGAGCTGTCCCCATGCTGACAAATCTAGGTAACAACCTCACCCCAGCCTCGTAGCTTCTGATACGGAGCGCCCCGTTTCCTTTGTTGAGCTGTCCCCTCATTAATACTAACACTCACCACAAATCTAGGTAACAACATTACCCCAGCTTCGTAGCTCATGATACGGAGCGCCCCGTTTCCTTTGTTGAACTGTCCCCTCATTTATACTAACATTCACCAAAAATCTAGGTAACAACAGCAACCCAGTCTCGTAGCTGATGATACGGAGCGCCCCGTTTCCTTTGTTGAGCTGTCTCCTCATTAATACTAACACTCACCACAAATCTAGGTAACAACATTACCCCAGCTTCGTAGCTCATGATACGTAGCGCCCCGTTTCCTTTGTTGAACTGTCCCCTCATTAATACTAACACTCACCAAAAATCTAGGTAACAACAGCACCCCAGCCTCGTAGCTCATGATACAGAGCGCCCCGTTTCCTTTGTTGAGCTGTCTCCTCATTAATACTAACACTCACCACAAATCTAGGTAACAACAGCACCCCAGCCTCGTAGCTCATGATACAGAGCGCCCCGTTTCCTTTGTTGAGCTGTCCCCTTATTAATACTAACGCTCACCACAAATCTAGGTAACAACAGCACCCCAGCCTCGTAGCTCATGAACAGAGCGCCCCGTTTCCTTTGTTGAGCTGTCCCCTCATTAATACTAACACTCACCACAAATCTAGGTAACAACAGCACCCCAGCCTCGTAGCTCATGATACGGAGCGCCCCGTTTCCTTTGTTGAGTTGTCCCCATGCGGCTTTGCTTACATTAGCCGAAGTAAGAAGGTAGAACGCCGCTCTGTCGTCGTTGTAGCGCGTGTATGACTTTATGTGTGGCATCGCGCGATTACGATTGGAAGATTTCGCTTGCCATTGGCTGCAAATATTGCAGAATAATTTTTAATAACTGGTATATAAGATATACATACATAAAATCACGCCTGTATTCCCCGAAGGGTTAGGCAGTGGTGAACTGTACACCTATATTTAACCGGTATGATTAGGTCCCATGTAATAGGGGCGAGCCTATTCAGCATTCATTTTTCACATTCAATTCTCAGTAGCAGCTCGGAGTCCGGATTTGTGTCCGGTTAATGGCAAGAGGCTCGCCCCCTATTACATGAGACCTAAACAATCTGACGAAGTGTAAGTACATTAAGTACACCTCTGCCTAACCCTTGAGGAATAAAGTTGTGATGGTATGTATGTTTGTAAAAAAATAGTTTCTTAAGTACTTAAAAGCCTAATCCCTCTCGTTCTGAGAGGAGACCCGTGCCCAGCAGTGGGATAATGTAATGGGTTGATGAAGAACTTACTATAGGAAGGCGTTTAACCACGGCTGCTTAGCGTGGGCGTCGGCGGCATAGGGCAGACATCCACCGCCCAGTAGATCATCATGAGACTGACGGACATTTTCTGACAACAATAGGCAATATGAATGAGCTCCCTATAAAATGGTTGAGCTACACGATGACTGATGTATGCGTGCCGTCAGTTAGGACAGGTCAACTCAAAGCTGCTATGGCTCTTTCTTCAAAAGGCCTGTTCAGATTTTGCCCAACATTGTTCAACTCGCATATCTAAAAACATAACTATTGTCTGGACTTTAAAAAGAGACCATGATTCTCTGAGTTTGTTTCGACGTTTCTTCTAAGAGTTCTTCAGATAGGAAACGTCGACGCCACATAGTAAAAAAAAAAAAAACTACTTGTAAGTGTCTTTAAAGATCTATTTAAATAAATAAATATCATTTCATTTCAATAAGTATACATTTGAAACAGATGAGCGTAATAATTTTTTTAGGTACTATTTAGAATCCTCATTACGTCTCTATCAGTATCTATCATTTCCTAATTATATTTCTTTTTCGATAAGAAAATAATTATTGAAAAGTGCAGAAAAATGTGGGAAATTCAAAGCGGTTGAAACGGAGCGGGATTGATCAAACGATTTGACCAATGGCGTCACTCGAGTGTGACATCAAAGTCTATGAGTATGTCACTGTCAAAAGCGCTTGTCCTGTTCGTAACGACTGTGAAGTTCCGAAATTGTATTGTATTCTGAAGTTGTCTTTGACGTCACGCGCCAAGCGCGCCATAATGGGCGTTTAAAACGCCTGAAAAAGCTTGACATAAAAAAAAATATACTACATTTTACATTTTTGGTGCTGAATATTATTTAACAGTAATAAAACGATATAAGCTATCCAGCAACCGCATGATCGCAAGTCTGACGCCCTAGCCATTAGGCTACCGCCGCTTGCGTTATATGAGATAGATACTCACCTAATGATGGATAGACAATTTTCAGTTCAGGAGGACTTGATAATAATTGTGAATGATTCTTGATTTTCGTAAAATTGTGAAGAAAGTCGCCTGTTAACCATAGCTGAAAAAAAAAACAGGCACATCCGTAGAGTTTGCTGTCTGAAGGCTGATCGTCTTGTCCTGGGAGCATTTTTTTTTGGGTTTTCTCAAATATTACCTCTGTAACATATTCTATTCATCTATTCCCAATTTAGAATCAACCATAATCAAAAATTTTAGAACTCAAATGTGTATAAATTAAAATTGATGGCGCAATTCTTACTGCCATGATCCTAGGAAGTTTTATAGAAGTACAATTTGCGAAACCCCAACAACAATATTTAATTTCGCGCCCATCAATTCACTTATTAATTCATTCACTCATTCAATCATTCACTCATTCAATCATTCTATATTTTACCTTGGGTTCCTTGCCATAGCTGCCGATACTGCTGGCCTGGGCGATGAGCGGCCACTGCCTGTTCTGATCTGTGGGGATGCAGCAGTGCTGCCGCAGCAGCGAGCCAGCGCGGGTCATGCCCCAGTCCTGGTCGAAATGGGATCCAGGCACGGACGCCACGAGGAACACGCTAGCGAAGGAGCACGACAAGAATAGGGCATAAGGCAGAAGAAATTAAGCTTGTCAATTAGTGGGTTTTTTGTTTTCGCCACCGACTTCCCAAACTGTTTTAGATATAAAACTATTTTACTTATTTTATTTTATACCATCGATGTATATATTTTTTTTTGTTTCTTTAGGAACCACTTCGATTTCGATAAAATTTAAAAGGGACCTCTGAAGTATGACTTACAAACAAAAAAGAATCATTAAAATCCATAATTAGGAACATGCATGCGTCTTTTTTATTTTTTTTATTAATTCTATACATCATAACAACACAATAGAAGATATAATTATTCCCAGGAATGTTCAATTTTTTTTTTTCAAGATATGATTCAACATACATATCCAAAATTGAGCTGTTTAAACGCCGCCATTTATCGCGCGCTTCAGATGACGTCATGGGCCGCGATCATTGCACGAAGTGTTTGTTTATTACAGGTGTTTTGGTTAATTCTTAAAGATTTTACCATGGAAGAAGCTAAAAACCCTTTCTATCGGTATTGCATAGTACCAAAATGCAAAAATACTATCAGAACTACTCCCGATAAAGTATTTTTTTCTTCTTTCGGTCATCGTATATAGTCTCACCACTGACGAAAATCGCTAAAGGCACACAAATTAAAATATATTTCCAAGATAATTCCTCTTCTAGCAGCTTTCGACTATGTGATTAAATTCAATGTCGTGGCCCGTGACGTTTCATTTCGTTCGACCAATGACAGCGCGTTTTGTAAATTTGAATTTCGCTCGCATAATTAGCACTTTTTAATTATTATTTTATATTAATAAATAACAATTATGTAACAAAATGTTGTTACAATAATACTTTAAGTATGTTTCCGGATTCCGGAAAAAAATATATTAGGCAAATTTAAACTTCATGCATATTCCTAATTGGCAGAGTTATCGCGTAACAAACATGCAACAACAAAAAAAACACAGACGAATTGAGAAACATCCTACTTTTCGAAGTCGGTTGTAAATTAAAAAATGTACTCACTTTATATGGCTAAAATCGCATCTCTTCACTCTTTCGACATAGTATGCTAGTTGTGGCAAATGGTAGTGGTTCAAATACCGCAGTAGACACTTCTTGAACATAGTGGGGGACTCCCCGTCGTGAGGCATTGCATCTGCGGGCAGCTCCGGACAAGATGGACTGAACCACAGCCTACAAGACATACAATTGACTTTATTTCATTTTTTAACACCCATCACTACATATTATATAACAAAGTACTTCGCCGCGTCTGTCTGTCTGTTCGCGATAAACTTTTAAACCACTGCACCGATTTTCATGCTGTTTTCGCCAATGGATAAAGGTTCTCGATGAAGGTTTATATGTATAATACATGCATATTATAGTACAGAAAACTCGAGAAAACACGCGGGCGAAGCCGTGGGCGGAAAGCTAGTATATTATATTTTTTATTGAAACTAGATCGAAAAATAGGAATAAATACGAGATTTTTCAAGTAATCAAAGGCATTATCACCGTTCAACCGTGTATGTGACGTAATTTGACACTTACGTCTGTCGAACTTCAAAGTCGAAAATAAATATGAAAATGATTGAATATCGAGAAAAGGAAAAATATGGGTATCCTATTTTTCGATCTAGTTTCAATGAAAATTATAATATACGGGAGTTAAAAAACCGGCCAAGAGCGAGTCGGACTCGCGCACGGAGTGTTCCGTACCATTACGATTTATGACGTAATTTACTAGATCTCGTTGAAACCAATTTTCGGAGGAAGTTTACATGGTAATGTACATCATATATTTTTTTAGTTTTATCGTTCTCTTATTTTAGAAGTTACAGGGGGACACACATTTTACCACTTTGGAAGTGTTTCTTGCGCAAACTATTCAGTTTAGAGAAAAATTATATAAGAAACCTCAATATCATTTTTGAAGACCTATCCATAGATACCCTACACGGTATGGGTACGGGTTTGATGAAAAAAAATTTTGAGTTTCAGTTCCAAGTATGGGGAACCCCCAAAATTTGTTGTTTTTTTTTTTCTATTTTTGTGTGAAAATCTTAATGCGGTTCATAGAATACGACACGATACGACACGATCGGACACACAGACAGACAGACATGACGAATCTATAAGGGTTCCGTTTTTGCCATTTGGCTGCGGAACCCTAAAAATGGTTAATTATGAGATGTTGTGCTGACATAGCCTCTTAACACATACTTACTGATTTGTACAGTCGCTAGCAGGTCAAGGTATACAAAACTGTCAAATTTCTCCAAATGATTTTAAACCTTAAATTGTTGAAGATAAAGTTCAAAATCAACTGAGAAAATTTGACTGTTTGTGGTAACTTGATGTGCTGGCGTCAGTACATAGGTACGACATTTGAATAGATACTCTAGAAGGAAATTGCTTACGAATGATAGTAAATGTGTACATATTTTTGCTCATGACTGAACAGTGTACACGGGATATAAATTACTAGCTTCCCGCCCACGGCTTCGCCCGCGTAGTTTCTCGGCTTTTCTATACTAAAATATGTATGTATTATACATATAAACCTTCCTCTTGAATCACTCTATCTATTAAAAAACCCGCATCAAAATCCGTTGCGTAGTTTCAAAGATTTAAGCATACAAAGGGACATAGGGACAGAGAAAGCGACTTTGTTTTATACTATGTAGTGATGCTGAAACTCAAAATTCAAGTAGTAGTAGAGGCTGCTGCTGCTGCTGCTTCGCACGACCGGGGGAAGTACTACCCTCCCACAGAATATCGACGTCAAGTAGCAGTATGCATACTGTTGCGTTTCGTACGGTGAGTGTGGAGCGCCGGAGGCCCAATTTCTCCCTTTCCGTTCTCCTTAAATAGGCTCGGCAACGCATCTGCTACTCCTTTGGTATTGCAGATGTCCATGGGCGGCGATGACTACTTACCATCAGGTAGCTCGCCTGCTCGTTTGCGGAGTAATACCATAAAAAAAAACCTATCAATACTACTGTAGGAGTTTGTAACAAGAAGTTTTTAAGTGCGCGTCCCGGCACATAGAATATTTGAACAAAAAAGTAAGTAGTGTTTGAAATATGTCTAGAAAAGAATTTTATAAAAAATGTCATAAGATTAAGAATTTTTTCCTTGAACGAATACAGAAGTCGTGATTTCCCTAATCGGAGTGTTTTTAATGTAGAAGTATTAAAATTCCTTTGATAACAGTTCCTGGTGCTTCTACACTACTAACAGATTTGTATTTAGGAAGTCTTTTATCTACAAAATAATGACTTACCCTTGCGTTCTATTCTCCCAATCATCCAAATATAGGTTAGCGGTTGATATAACCACTCTTAGAGAACCGTCTTCATAACAGAGTATCATCATTTTTCTGCAACAAATTATAAAGTTTATGTCGGGATTATCTCTTCGAGGACGCCATGTTTTTTTTTTGTTTTCGCAAATTTTTCGTCAATAACATAACATACATACCATCACGCCTGCATTTCCCGAAGGGTTAGGCAGAGGTGTACTTAATATACACCCACAGTTCGCCGGTATGTTTGGGTCCCATGTAATAGGGGGCGAGCCTATTGCCATTCACCGGGCACAAAATCCAGACTCCGAGCTGCTACTGAGAATTTCATAGAAAGACTGCTACGCTAGAGGTCCTGGGTTCGATTCCCAGGACGAGCAAAGTGTTATTGAGTTTTTCTATGAAATTTTCAATAGCAGCAAGGAGTCTGGAATTGTGCCCGGTTAATGGCAATAGGCTCGCCCCCTATTAAATGGGACCTAAACATACCGACGAAGTGTGGGTGCACATTAGTACACCTCTGTCTTACCCATTGGGGAATACAGGCGTGATGGTATGTTATGTTAAAATAAATAGTAATTATTACTCACTCACTCGGCGGGACTCATTTTTAAGACCTTTAAACCGTTAAGAATGGAAGGAAGGTAGAGAGGAGTTTGCCCAGCTGTGGGACTGATAAAAAAATTACTCACGTGTGGTGTTTACCGAACGGCGTGGACATTGTGACGTAGTGTGCGTCAACTTGAGGTTTTTTCTTATTAATATTCTTCAGATCTGAGCAATCTTCTCCATATAAAATTGTTAACTTCTTCTCACTGGAAAGTTAACCTTATTTTTATGAGGGTTACAGCTCAAATTAAAGTTCAAATCTATATTAATAAAATTTATGTATCTGTTTTTTATTTTTACTTACAAACATACATACATACACTCACGCCTTTTTCCCATAGGGGTAGGCAGAAACTACAGAACGCCATCAGCTACGATTCTTGCATACATCTTTTGCTTCGTCCACATTCATACATCTTGTCATACACATGCGCCGGTTGCGGGTACTACGCACCTGACCTTTCTGAAGGATCTCACCCACCCCTTTAGTTTTACTTATTACAAAAATATTTTTTTAATGTTTATTGACTGTCTGTTTGTTACAGCTAATCTCTTAAATGGTTCGACCGATTTTGATGGAACGTTCACTGGCAAACAGTTAATGTTATAAGGAGTAACTTAGGCTATTTGACATCACGCTACGACCCTTAGGAGCCGAGCAAGTAGCGACAGTTTTTTATTTATTTAGCTTTACCAAATATTGTTACAATAATCTATACAATTTACAGGAGTAATTCTTAAATGCTAACTGCACAATCTTTACAAGCAAACCACACTTGCAATTCAATTGCTTTAATTCTATAATCAACCTTAGGGCATACAAATGTCTTAAAAATATACTTATAAAGTAATATAATTAAAATGTCGTTCATCAAGTATAAATAACGTTAATAGGATATGCAATAGTCTAGAAAGTGTGGTTGTACATTAGTATACTTCTGCTTACCCCCTTAAGGAATACAGGCGCAATGATATATAAATGATATACATACCTATAGCCTGCAAAGTAATACTGTGCCAACAGCCATCCAATTTCTACCATAAAGTTTATTTGTAATGAGCATTTCAATTCTCCCAAACTTCGATCCAATATCTCTGCAATATTATCCACACATGAGAAATATGATTCGCCTTGGGCGCCAAAAGCATTTTTATTTTTTATTTTACGTCTACAACACAAGTTCATGGAGGTAATAATTGCTACATTAACTATCAAATTAAAACCTACAAGTACAAGCAATTTTAGTGAAGGAAAAATACGACCGAATTTGCATGGAAAATGCCTAAAAAATACAAAAAGATACTAAATATTTTACTTACAAATCGTTTTTTTTAAGTTTACTAGCAATGTGGGTCACACATTACTAGTATTCTTGTTAACCCCTCGTACTAAGCTAAATGCTTGTATTACGAGTGGGTTCACGTGGGTAGTGCAATGGGTAGGTTTCGAACCGGCAACCACATGATCGCAAGTCCGACGCCCTAGCCATTAGGTTACCGTCGCTTCAAAATTTATTAGTTATTATAGTAGATAGTAGTGTCAATTGACAACTTTGGCAGAATTTTCTATTTTACCTAGTATCTGCTACAATAATTAAAAAAAAAATTCAATGTGGCGCTCAAGATGAAACTAATAAAAAAAATAGTATTATACTTATGGGGCAGACAACAGTCAACAAGCCAACCTATAATTTTATTTGTTTTACTCCATGGAGTGTAGAAAGAAAGGAGGACCATCTTGTATGGGGGATTAGTCGAAAAAGTGTCCACTTGTATACAGCAAATTATGGTTCGAAAACTCACCGAACTAGCGCTAGTGTAGCAAGTGGAAATGATATGAATGTAGCAGCAGAGTGAAGTGTGCTGAGTTGAAAAAATGTTTTTTATGCAATTTCGTTGATACATTTTTGTTATTTTAATGATTTTATTGTTGTTAATACAAAAAGAACAAATATAGACGCAATGGGGAAAACTTTGTTCAGTGAAAAGTTGACGAAAATTGAAAAGTAAAGGAATTGATACGTCTCAACCTAGATCTTTTTTTCGACCAACAGTATGTATAATAAATTTTTATTAACTATTTAAATTTTCTTTCCTTTTTTAATTCCTTAACCTACTCTAATAATTTGTGGCGCTCTTTTTAAAATTCTTCCACTTGCTACTACAGCGCCACCTTAATTTGCTCCCTTTCAATGGACACTTTTCAACCGACTTCAAAAAGGAGGAGGTTCTCAATTCGTCTGTATGTTTTTTTTTTTTTTTTTGTATGTTTGTTACGCGATATCTCCGCCAGTTGTAGACCGATTTTTATGATTGTTTTTTTGTTTGGTAGGTTATACTTCAGAGGTGGTCCCATTCAAATTTTATCGAAATCGGTTAAGCAGTTTTGAAAATATCAACAAAAATCTAAAAATTGTTTACATCAATGATATTATCGTTTACTCCGAAACGTCGCTGTCTTATTGGAGCAGTGCGTTTAGTTGGCTAACAAGTATTTCTAAACAAAACTTTCCACTAAAAAAATTACAAAATAAAATTACTTTTAACAAAAAAGTTAAACCGCCTTCAAAAAATAATAAAATAATTTTGTCTAAAACAGTTTGGGAAGTCGGTGGCGAAAATAAAAGACCCACTCAAATAGAAGTCACCGACTTCCCAAACTGTTTTAGACAAAATTATTTTATTATTTTTTGAAGGCGGTTTAACTTTTTTGTTAAAAGTAATTAATACATTGAGATGGTCCTCCTTTCTTTCTACACTCCATATTTTACTCCTTTAAATAAAAAAAATATAAAAGTACTCGTAAATTATTTATTTATTTTGTATTTGATAGGAGCACCTTTCGCACCCTTGCAGTTTTGCTTGGCACGTAACATTGCGGGCGCGATTCGAAGTTTTTTTTTATTTCCAATTGATCACAGAAGACCGACGTCCGAATAGTAGCGTTTCGCTACTGCGCTTCGTTCGGTGAGCGAGAGGGCGTGAGGCCTAATTCCTCCCTCAATCCCCTATCTTCTCCTTTTCTCCTTCCCCATCAGGTAGCTCGCCTGCTAGTTTGCCGAGTTATCCCACAAAAAAAATATATAAATCGTTGCGCTTGCTGCCGCCCCCTTTCACGCCTCCCCACGCTACGGCACTGATTGTCCCACTGCTGGGCACCGGTCTCCACTTAGTTTTTGAAACTTTAAGCGGCGGTAGCCTAATGGCTTGAACGTCGGACTTGCGATCATGTGGTTGCCAATGTTGCACTGCACTACCGACGTGAACCCACTCGTAACACAAGCATTTAGCTTAGCACGAGGGGTTAACAAGATTACTAGTAATGTGTGACCCACATTGCTAGTAAGCTTTAAAAAAAAAGAGAGGTAGTTTCATCAGTCTCCTACCAATATCCATAGTTACCTTGAAAAGTAATTGAGTAGGGCTGTGTATGCGTCTCCTTGCTATCCTTAATAGTTGTGTAGAATATGTGGTAGGGGGCGCTAGCAGCGTGCTTGGCAGCCATCTTGCCTTTAGGTAGCACCACAGATAAAAAATCTTCGACGCGACGAGTCGGATTCACTATAGGACGATAATCACTGTCTGTAACAAATATAAAATATGGTATGTTATGTAAAATAAATTCCTACCTCATTAGTCTATAAGATCTTGGGCACCGTCAAAGCCGCCGTTATAAGCTGTTCGCACTACCGATATCTAGATCTGTTGCTAGAGCCGAATCCCCAGTATGTCGAACCCTAAGGATGCTAAACGCCCTCCTGACTGCCGACCCTGAATGTGATGTGTTTGCTGATGAATGGAAGAAAGTAATGCGTGCTTGCCTGGTATTCTGTGAGAGACAATATGCGAGGGTGTCCACTGTTACATGCTAATTTAAATTTATCAGCATAACTCAAATAATTATTAATTTGTATATTTTTTTATTTATTTTTTGTTTAATATTTGAAGTGTATGTTATTTGAATGCTTATTTTATTTTACTATTTATAATTCTATGTTAATTAATGTAATTGGACCTGTGCCGTTTTAATTAACTATAAATTAAATAAATAAATAAAGACTGCGTTCTTCAGACTGCGCGGTCGCGATCTGTTACCCCCGCTCTGCTGTGCGCCCGCGCTTAGTGCCGCTATGACCGGCCGTGATCTGTGTTGTGCGAGTATGATTATGAAGAGGTACTTAGGTCGGTTGGTGTCCAACTTTTTTTTTTTGGGACAAAAATAAACTTTTACTTTTGACAATTTTTTACAGCAAATCACATGCTGTAGACATTATTGGAATCGATTCAGTTACTTATTCTGAACAAACTATATTCAGGTTCCGTATATTATACTAAAAATGATGTTGTATATTATAGTACATACATTACGCCTTTTTCCCATAGGGGTAGGCAGAAACTACAGAACGCCATTTGCTACGATTCTTGCATACTTCTTTTGCTTCGTCCACATTCATACATCTTGTCATACACATGCACCGGTTGCGGGCACTACGCACCTCACCTTTCTGAAGGATCGCACCAATAAGATCGTGGTATGTCTTTCTAGAGCGTCCCCTCCCGGCGACTCCACTGACATTCGCTTTATAAATCCCTTTCGTTAAGCGCCTTTCATCCATTCTCTGGACATGTCCAAAACATCTCAGCATACATACCATCATCACGCCTGTATTCCCCGAAGGGTTAGGCAGAGGTGTACTTATGTAAATACACCCACATTTCGCCGGTATGTTTAGGTCCCATGTAATAGGGGGCGAGCCTATTGCCATTAACGGGGCACAAATCCAGACTCCGAGCTGCTACTGGGAATTTCATAGAAAAACCCAATAACACTTCGCTCCACCTGGGGATCGAACCCAGGACCTCTAGCGTAGCAGTCGCGATTGGGACCACTAGACCATCTCAGCATACCCCTTTGTATATTATAGAAAATAATTTAATACCCACCTTTTGCCCTCTCCCTCCCAATAGCTGATGGTTTACCACTTTCTCCATTCCTATTATTTGATGATGTACTGCTTTCATCATTCCTACCAATTGGTGATTTACTGGTATCTTGCTTCACTTCTAACTTTGCGCTATCTTTAATTTTATCTTCTTTATTCTTCTGTTCTTTGGAAGTCTTCTGTGAGACTGTGTCTTCTTTAGTTGTAGAAGATGAGGCTGTGCTGAAATGGCAATATTTTTGTATTTCAATATCAGAATAAAATCAATATAAAAAAAACTTACAAAATATAATTTTCACTTAAATGGATTATAATCTACCGAAAAATAATCTATTACATTTTTTTATTCATGATAGGCCTACGCTTGACCGCTGGCACATTGCAAGCAGTGTGCTGCAGTTTTCAATCTTTTGACAGTTTACTGGAGCTGACCATTTGACAGAGCCCAATCTCCAGCGTTCATCAAGTTGCTGGCAGCCACTTTCCCCGAATGGGGACCATTTAGTGAAAGTGGTTCACCCCAATGTATGTTCATTGGAGTGAACATGCATTGGAGTGGGGGGGGACCATTAATGAACATACATTGGAGTGGGGGGGACCATTAATGAACATACATTGGAGTGGGGGGGACCATTAATGAACATACATTGGAGTGGGGGGGACCATTAATGAACATACATTGGAGTGGGGGGGACCATTAATGAACATACATTGGAGTGGGGGGGACCATTAATGAACATACATTGGAGTGGGGGGGACCATTAATGAACATACATTGGAGTGGGGGGGACCATTAATGAACATACATTGGAGTGGGGGGGACCATTAATGAACATACATTGGAGTGGGGGGGACCATTAATGAACATACATTGGAGTGGGGGGGACCATTAATGAACATACATTGGAGTGGGGGGGACCATTAATGAACATACATTGGAGTGGGGGGGACCATTAATGAACATACATTGGAGTGGGGGGGGCCATTTGGGGAAAGTGGCTGCCAGCAACTTGATGAAAGCTGAAGATTGGGCTCTGTGGTGTTCACTTAAAGAGACCTAGATGTCTAGCAGTGGGAGTATACGGACTGATGATAATGAAGAAATTTATATTGCAGTAATAAATATTCTATACAAAATAAAATTGTTGTTACTTACCTACAACTCTGTACAGTTTCAAAGTTTTTTCCCGGTGTGTACAATTCTTTATGTAACATCATCTTTAGCTGGTCTACATACATCTGCTTCTGAGAGTTAAACTTTGAGGGTATTGGGAAGTCCCCTGTCCCAGTATATGAGTCTAGTATTGATTCCACTGGAAAAAAAATACAAATGTCAGATGAGCAGTTACTTCAAACAAGTTTCATCATCATCATCATCATCATATCAGCCTATAGCCGTTCACTGCTGAACGTAGGCCTCACCCAAAGATCGCCAACCATCCTGCAGTCTTGGGCAGCTCGCATCCATCCACAAACAAGTTGGTAAGGTCTAATTACAGGACATGAAACAAAACACAAAATTCCGGGACACTCCCGGATTTCCCGGCCATCTGGCCACCCTATCCTGAATACAAAATTTCGAGGGTTTAAACTCCCAACCACGTTTCTTGACATGCATGCAAAGCAAAACTGGCCATATAAAATATTTCAAAAGAGAATTAATTACTTACAAAAATATTTATTTAATGTTAAAAGAGTATTTACTTAAAAGAGAACTAAATTACTTACGATGTTCATGGCTATACTCCCTGAAGTGTATTGGATTCAATCGAAAGCATTTTTCAGCATATGGACACTCAGTCTTCGCCCTTTTAGCGTTCTTGCTATCTAAAATATGGACAAGTTTTGTTGACAATATTAGCACTTCATATACGCCTAATATAACCGAATTTGACTGGAAAATCAATATTTACCTTCCATTACGTCTTTTCGCTTAGTAGGAGTACTCATAACGTGTACTTAAAATGTATTTTTATTAATATTTACAAAAATCTAAATGTTTTTTCTTTTCTCTCGTACAAAACCAACTTTGCAATTTTTTTTACCTTTCAATTTCAAACTGACAATTTGGCACACTGACAGCAACTGACACCTTACTTGACAATTTAATGTTAAAAACAAAGCAAACGTTCTGAAATTCGGATTATATTGCGGAATGCAATGGCCTTAGGAAGCTCACAACACAAAAGAAGCAGGTTTCCGATTCCGGTCCAGACTCCAGACCAAGGGCCCCCTACATAAAAAAACAGATAAATTTATCCTTATTGGCAACCATGGCTTCCAGTTCATCGTACGATGCCGCGAATACTAATTATTTACTTTTTGAAAGTATTTACTTGAAATGTAGGAAGACAACAGTTGTTTTCTATTTCTACAATATCAAAATATCATGGCTCTAAAAATTTAATTTTATACATCCATCTTTAACCAACTTAAATAAAGAAAGGATGCTTACGCACTCACTCAATATTAGAGGTGTAACTAATATATTCGTAATAGGTATAGATATTATGATACGAGTTGTATATTCATATTAGTATATATTAGTTTAGCGTAGACTATTACCAGATATTAGTCAAATAATAGGCACGCCAAGAGATCAGTGTTCTGATATTCGCGGTGACTTGCGCGGCTGTGTGCGTCGACGAGCGCGCTACGGGAGGTTGCCGCACGCACACACACACAATTACTCCGCTGCAACCGCGTCATAGCGCGACGATTCGGGGGAGTGAGCGAGATGCCTATATGATTCTGCTTACTTCTGTTTGACGTGCGTGTTTGAGTGAGATTTCTAAAGACAACATTATACACGTCGGGCTTTGTATGCAAGCTGAATGTGATGGTTACAAAGTAAACACTCAATGAAAACAAAATCACTACATTTAGCGCTGAATATGCAATATTAGTTTGTGCATAATATTTTATAATACAAACTAATATCATGTATTAGGAGGTGTAACAATGAATAATTATTATTCATTAAATAATTCATAATACTATTATCTATAATATACAGAATTACGATATCAATAATATTTAAAAAAATAAAATTATGTTCGAGTAATGAATACGGAAAATAGCTACGATATCAATATTATGTTAGATTAACGAATACGGAGAGAATAGGCACGATATCAATATTATGTTAGGTTAACGAATACGGATAATAGGTACGATATCAATATTATAACGAATACGGAATATCAAAATGGCTGACTAATATTTGACTAATACCTGGTAATAGGTATGGTATGCTAATATCAGCTAGTGAATATATTCAATAATAGTAATATCCAGATATCACCCTAATATAACACCTCTACTCAATATTCCATTATGTCAGTCGGTGTTTTTGACTTTGTTTACAGTTTGTTAGAAATAACTTAGCCTGTCTGAAGTTATCCGCATGTGGTTTAGAAAGAGTCGTTGTGAAGGCAATTAAGGTCATGTATGTTTCACATTTCTGATTATTTTCTTTACTTATTTCGATATTTATGTATAAAAATACATAATTTAACGATTTTACCAGCGTGGTTGTTCGGAACGGCTAGCTTGGCTTCACCACAGATTAATAATAAAAATTATAGGCTTGCCTACCGCCTGCCTAAAAGCACCCGGCTGAATATCATCAATGAAACTGTCACTGAACTGCTGAACTGAACTGACAAGAAGAACAACAGAGAGACAAGACAACTTGTTTGCATTTGTTGTTGTTGTTGACCGACAATAAAAATTGCATTTTGCCGTGAAAATCCCACATTTTTATTAAACATCTAATTGAAGTATAATTTGAAGTTATTCCTTTTATAACTGATAACTGCAAACTCTTCTATTAAAAGGTAAGTTTTCATTGCAAACAGTTGGTTATTTTGTGGCGTTTTAATTCTAAATTTGAATGTTTTGGGGTTCCCAAGACCCAAAGAGATTTAATAGTTCACTATAAAAAAAAATAGTGTATTACATAAATGTCTTTGCCAAGACCCAATTCCCATTTCTTAACCACAGAACATTTGTTGGATACAGATGTTGCGGAGGTTGTCTTAACGCTAAAGTGAACCTCAGGTTATGCCGATCGCAGAGCCGGCATAGCAGTTTTTATTTTTTTTAAGTCGCAGTGACGTTTTGGGAATAGTTTCATACAATTTCCCGATTTGAATGATTATTTTGTCAAACATATGACTTCGAATATAAAATTTGTTACTTTAAGTAATTATGAAGCGCCGGAGGCCCAATTCCTCCCTCAGCCCCCTTCTTTCTCCTTGTCCATCCTTTCCCTGGGCTTGGCAATACATCATTAAGTCCTTTGGTATTGCAGACGTCCATGGGCGGCGATTACTACTTACCGTCAGGTAGCTTGCCTGCTTGTTTGCCAAGTTATCCCATATATTTTTTTAAATTAATGCATTCATTATAAACTTAGGTTTCTACCTTTGTTTGTAAATGCAATTTTAATTATCAACAGGTCAAAGAGTCGCTTTTAATTAATTCAAATAAAAAAAACGATATAAACTATTTTGAATAAAAGACTCAAATTTTGTATTGTGCCACTTAGGTATAAGGAATTTACTTCATAAAAAAATATTTGATTTTTCATCCAGCATTCTTCACTAGTACTATCCTGTTGCTTTTTATAAAAAAAAAATGTACACAGTATCTTTTATTACAGAAACAATGTCTCAAAACGAAGAATACACCACCTGCCCATACAACTCCAGCCACCGTATTGTCCGTTCCCGTTTACAGCACCATATAATAAAGTGTCAGAAGAATGGACCAATCCTAGCTATATGTCCGTTCAATGCTACCCATCGGTACCCTGAACACGAGATCCAGCGACACTGTGCTGCCTGCCCCGACAAGCAACCTGATAAACCGAAACCAAAAATAGACCATATAGTGAGTATCGGTGCCATAACAACTCCGAAACCAATGTTGCAAAAGGAGTATTTACCTGAAACAGATCCAGATAGTGAATATTGGGATGATTAATTATATTTTAATGAACTTGCTTACAGTTTTTATTATTAAAGTAGGTTTTATTTAGTTGAATGTTGTAATGGACTATGCAATCCACACTTCTGCTTACAACAGTGGTTCTTAACGGTTGGTCTGCAGTCTAGTGGTCCATGAAATCTCCCAAAGTGGTCTTTGTCGTCATCCTAATTTGATTAAATAACTTACGACGAGTTAAAAATGTTGTGCTGTGCTTCAAGAACTTATAAATAATACCGCCAAAGAGCTTATGGTTCATGACAAGACAACATGTTTGATAAATAGACCCTCATCACTAAAAGTTTAAGGACTACTGGCCTATAAACGAGTTTAATATGTCTAGTTTCATATTATCCACTACATAAAATGTTTCGGTCACCAGCAATAGTCAGTTTATTATTATAGCTATATCACTCAGATTATCTCAGATTATAGGACTGACTCGTTGGTCTAGTGGTCCCAATCGCGACTGCTACGCTAGAGGTCTTGGGTTCGATCCCCTGGTCGAGCAAAGTGTTATTGAGTTTTTCTATATGAAATTCTCAGTAGCAGCTCGGAGTCTGGATTTGTGCCCGGTGAATGGCAATAGGCTCGCCCCCTATTACATGGGACCCAAACATACCGGCGAACTGTGGGTGTACATTAAGTACACCTCTGCCTAATCCTTCGGGGAATACAGGCGTGATGATGGTATGTATAGAGAGCTTCCATCATAGATGGCTATAGCCATAGGCCAATCATATAGCAGTGATTTACTCCCACATCATGGAGTGTTCAAAGACTTCAAAAACCCAATAATTTGGTAACCAACTGATGTTCATAAAGGGTTTTTCTATCTCCCTATTACATGGGAACTAAACATACCTGCATAAAAAATGACATGTAAAATATTAATTACATTGATATTGACAGTCGCCAGTACATCAAGTTTTACAAAACTGTCAAATTTCTCCAAATGATCTTAAACCTTAAACTGTTGAAGATAAAGTTCAAAATCAACTGAGAAAATTTGACATTTTGTGGTAACTTGATGTGCTGCCCACCGTACATTGACATAGTTAAGTTTAAACGTTGCTATACCTAGTTTTGAAGACCGTTGAGTTTTGTTGATTAAAGAATATTACCTAGATATTATAGTTATTAAGTTTTAAAGTTGCTATTTTTTTTAAAGAAGTTGCTATTGTTTTATTGAATCTATTCTAGGTTCATGGCAGTTTGGCAGATAATTTTTTATTATATATTTTTCTGCAGCAATGTGACAAAATCTATTTACACTAATAACTGCTACAGTACCTAACAGTTTTTAAGCAAAAGATTTAGTTCTCTGTTGTGAATATATTGTTGATGTCGCAATTTCTACTACCATACATACATACATATTTTCACGCCTGTCTCCCATGGGGGTAGGCAGAGACTATAGATTTCCACTTTCTACGATCCTGGCACACTACTTTCGCTTCATCTACATTCATTCATTTCATTCATTCATTCATTCTACTGCCATGAACCTAGAATATTATTATAGACATAGTTTTTAAGTTGACTAAGGTTTTTTTAAGTTGCTATAATTTTGTTGACTAAGAATATTGACAGATATGTTTTGTAATGCCAAGATGTCATTTTGGGTACACACGGGTACATGTCAACCTATACAAATCCAGTTTAAGCTGATCTCGCATTGTATAGACTTCCCATACAATAAGAGGCCAGCGTAAACTGGATTTTTATAGCTTGAAAATCTTCTATGATAACAATTTTCAAGCTAAAGTTGCCTTTTAGTAGTCAACTGCCCCCCTCAATATAGTATAGTGGCCAGCACATCAAGTTACTACAAAATGACAAATTTTCTCAGTTGCTTTTGAACTTAATTATCAACGTTTTAAGATTAAAAATCATTTCAAATTCGTTTATTGGTAATATAGGTGTTACAAGAATGTTAATAAAATTACTTTTAACAAAAAAGTTAAACCACCTTCAAAATATAATAAAATAATTTTGTCTAAAACAGTTTGGGAAGACTGTGACTTCTATTAGAGTGGGTCTTTTGTTTTCGCCACCGACTTCCCAAACTGTTTTAGACAAAATTATTTTATTATTTTTTGAAGGTGGTTTAACTTTTTTGTTAAAAGTAATTTTATTTTGTGATTTTTAGTGGAAAGTTTTGTTTAGAAGTACTTGTTAGCCAACTAAACGCACTGCTCCAATAAGACAGCGATGTTTCGGAGTAAACGATAAAATCGTCGATGTAAACAATTTTTAGATTTTTATTGATATTTTCAAAACTGCTCAACGGATTTCAATAAAATTTGAAAGGGACCACCTCTGAAGTATGACCTACCAAACAAAAAAACAA
Source organism: Subacronicta megacephala (assembly GCA_958496365.1). Taxonomy (NCBI): domain Eukaryota; kingdom Metazoa; phylum Arthropoda; class Insecta; order Lepidoptera; family Noctuidae; genus Subacronicta; species Subacronicta megacephala. The sequence goes on along the minus strand of OY292542.1, from coordinate 4,905,179 downwards.
TCATTAAAATCGGTCCACAATGTGCGGAGATATTGCGTAACAAACATACAAAAGGAGAAAGACAGTGTATAACCTGATGTTCTAGCTACTTTACATTGAGTGGGGTACACAGTTGACTTATAGCGGTCCTTAGTGTATGTTATTATAAAATATAAGATTTTATAAAATAAGTACCTACAAAATAATTTGATAATAATTTTAATACAACGGAAAATTAAACAATTTCTGTAACACAGCAATTTGTTTTATTTACACATATTATATTTCCTGCCTTATTAGACTACAGATCCTGGGTTCGATTCCCAGGTGCAATTCCCGTCTTACCTAACCAGAAGACGCAGGTTCGGATCCTGCCCGTAGTAGTATATTTCAAGTATATTTTTATTCAAAAAATATTACAACGCTAAAAATACAAAATAATAAATAATTTATTATTTTAGTGAAGGAATATGCTTCTGGGGCAGCCTGGAACTAAAGTGGTCTATGTAACATTTTTGGCTAAATCCATCTATGAGCTTTTTTGAACTTAAAAACCATAAATTAATCCGAGCAAAAGTGGTCTAAGTGTCATTCGTCACCAAAGTAAGGTTATCATTAAAATAACACTTTAGAATTTATTAATATTTAAAAGAAAAAAAAATCTAAAGTGGTCTAACAGTATGTAACATAGATCTGTTTATTTTTCAATATTTTTTTGTTGTTTACTATCCTAATTATCACTTAAATTACATTTGGATAGCTAAGTTATGTATATAACTACCGTATAAATGTTTAACATCAACATAACATACATTCACAAGCACATAGTAACTTCAAACGCGTTTCGTTTGATAACTGAAAATGTTTATTTTGTATCATAGACCACTTTAGTTCCAGGTTAGCCCAATGTAAATCTTAGAAATTATAAAGAATTATTTCGTTACTGCGCTTCGTTCGGTGAGCGAGAGGGCCGGAGGCCCAATTCCTCCCCCAATCCCCTTCCTTCTCCTTTTCTCCTTCCCCTCCCTTTCCCTAAATAGGCTCGGCAACGCATCTGCAACTCCTTTGGTTTTGCAGATGTCCATGGGCGGCGATGACTACTTACCATCAGGTAGCTCGCCTGCTCGTTTGCCGAGTTATCCCATAAAAAAAAAAAAAAAAAAAATATATATAAAGAGCTAATAATATAATATATGGTGCCTGTACTAAGATAAACTTGTGTCACAGGCGGAAGAGAACTAACAGTGCAGAAAAGTAAACAGATTTTTAACAATATTTAACATGACTCTCAATCTGAGCGAACACGTCCGTATCCGAGCGTTGCGCTTACACTTTCTCTAGTATGAATCTATTGTGTACCATGTCACCCTGTCCTCCGCTTTTTGCATCCAGCTTCTGCCAGCAACCTTTCTCAAATCATCACTCGCATCTTGCCGGAGGGCATCCTACACTATGTATGCTGAGTCGCCGTCTCCACTCAAAAACATGCCTACATTCAGCAGTGGACTGTTATAAGATGATGATGGTTAAAATTCTACTACCTAACTAACTAGAGGTCTTAACCACGACTGGGGTTTGATTCCCAGGTGAAGCAAAGTCTTTCTGGGTTTTTCTATGAAATTTACAGCAGCAGCTCGGAGTTTGAATTTGTGCCCGGTTAATGGCAAGAGGCTCGCCCCCTATTACATGGGACCTAAACATACTAGCGAAATGGAATATAGATATTTTCTACATTCTACAGATTCATTGTACAGATCATTTAGACTCCTGCACCAAATTCTTTGTTTTGGTTTTTACGCAAATTGTTCATCTATAACACATTCTAGGTACACACGACTACATATCAAGGTATACAAAACTAGTTTATTAAAACCAACGATACATATTTAATTTCAGACTGTATTACCTGCGACCAAGTTGCAGGTATTATTGCATTTGTGTCGTGTGCATAAATACATAATTTAATGTCGGGAATGTTTTTAGTAATAACATTTATTATAAATTAAGAAAATTATAAAAGTCCTTATATTGAGCCCTGTGGAACCCCACGTGTTATATTAGTCAAATTAAAATTTGACATTTTCCTTAGCCGTCGAATTCCATGTCCGGACTTAGACAAGGGAAGGCAACCTACGGTTTTTAGTTGGTACGACTCCGACATACCTTACCGAATGGATGCTTCCCCAGCTGGCAGACGATACATGATCCGGCAAGATAAGGTAATAAGCTATAGCCAGAGCAGGGGCGAAGCTACCGCCGTATCAGCCGTATCAATGATACAGGCTCTCCAGGCTACAGGAGCCCCTAACGTCTGTAAGCAAAAATTAGTGTAATATTATCCACAATGTCACTTAATTTCGTGGTTCCTGAAAAATAAAAACATAAAAAGACTGTCAACAGAAAAGGGAGGAGGTTATAAAAATATGACCAAAATCTTTACCCTTCATTTGGGCCCCCAACTAATTGTGACGCACGCTACGCCACTGAACCAGAGTTTGTAATTATCATAGAATAATGGATTTTTTAAATTGTTTCGTTATCTGCCTGAAGGGTGTGGTATGTAAGTAGGTAATGAGCGATTTCGTGAATCAGGAAGACCGATAAGATATACATTACAACATTATTTTGTTAAACACTTGTAAATCTATACCTAACATATAGGATAACATACCTACCATAGATCACGTAGAGATCTAGGAAATTATTTTTTGGGGGTACAAGAGCCATGGTCACAAAAATAAATAAAAACGGCGGTAGCCTAATGGCTAGAGCGTTGGACTTGCGGTCATGTGGTTGCCGGTTCAAAACCCACCCATTGCACTACCGACGTGAACCCACTCGTAATACAAGCATTTGGCTTTGTACGAGGGGTTAACAAGAATACTAGTAATGTGCGAATAGCATTTGCTAGTAAGCTTTAAAAAAAATGGTCGTCTTTAGATGGAACTTTGCGACCAAAGAAGTGAGGCCGGTTAAAACTACACCTTGCCGTGTACAAACACAATTACACGCACATACGCACGTGATACGTTAATGACGTTTTGATAGACGTGCAGCGATAGCTCGACTGCTCGACTGACAATATAAGGCGTAGTTTCGGTATACGTGTGTGCGTGTAATTGTGTTTGTATACGGCAAGGCGTAGTTTTAGCCGGCCTCACTTCTTTGTTCGCAAAGTTCCATCTTAACTTTTTATTTGACCTGAGCCCTCCCACAGAATATGTCAAGTAGCTGTATAGCTAGTTGGCTAAATACAACAAACAAACAGATTAGCCGACATTATAATGTAGATTAGCAATCGATGACATCAACATAAATTATCATAGTTTTATCGTATCGACTTGCACTATCTACAGATAGGCACTGCATAGCTCCAAAAATATTTAGTTCTTACCTACCAGCCCGTACATAATACATTTAATTACATTTTTTCACGGTTACGTTACATTTAATTCTGTTTAAAGTTACATTTATTTCAGTTTATCATTTTAATAGTTAAGTATTTTCGTTTAGTTTGTGATTAAAGAGTGATTTTTAGTTTATTTTTTATTTGTCTTTAGTTTACGTAATTTAATTTTATCGGGTGATTAAAGGATTATTAATTTGGAAGTGCATAAAAGATTAAAAGTTATTCATACAAGTGTGTGTTGATTATATTCTAAAGATTTTTTCAACGGATCATAACATGGTATGAAATTGTAAGTATCTTTATATAGCATAGTATAATCGACCTATAATTTTCCCACTGTTGGGACACCGGCTCTCGTTGAGAGGGAGTGGGCCGTAATCCACCACGCGGGCCCAGTGCAGGTTGGTACATGTCACATGTCTTCGAATTGTTGGTTCTAGGACATTTCCTCACGATGTTTTCCTTCACCGCTCTTGGGAGCAGTGGTGATGAAATAATTAACACAAAGTAAAGCGCCAATCTGGGTTCGAACCTACGATCTATAATTACCACAATATACCACTGGGCCACCACCGCATGGACTATACGTTCCTTGTCAATTTACGGGATAATTTAAAGCCTATGTCACTCAGGAATAATGTAGCTTTCCATTGGTGAAATATTTTTTCAAATCGGTCCAGTTTCAGAGCCTATTCAGTACAAACAAACAATCAAATCTTTCCTCTTCATAATAATAAAGGTATATATAGTTTCGATGGGATTTAGGTACAAGGTAAATGTCAGCGAAAAAAAGAGACAGCCCCATAAATAGAGACCACAGATATCGACCTTATTAGTGAGGTCCTTCAAAAAGGTCAGGTGCGTAACACACAGAGCTACAGATCAACTTGTAGATACAGTACAATACCAGTTTAAGCTGATCTCGCATTGAATAAGCTTTTCATGCAATAAGAATCCAGGGTAAATTGGATTTGTACAGCTCGCTCAAATCACTGCTGGATGCCGTCATCTCTCAGAATTCGGTGACAGTTTAGTTTTTTTAAAGTTCTCTGGCTTCCATGAGCTGTGGCCTGAGGGTGCTTGACTGAATAAGCTATTTTTCATGTCGCAATTTCCACTACCATGTACCTAGAATGTGTAATAGCTGCAAAATTAGCCAAAAACCAAGAAAAAAATGAATTTCACCCCCAATGCTGACGCTATAGCCTTAAGTGTTTTCATAAATGAATAGTAAAGAAAATAATCACAAATGCGAAACATATACGACTCCAATTGTCTTTACACCGACTCTGTATATTAAAATTGACCACTGCTAACCCTTGCTAACTTCAGATGAGCACAGTTCATCATCATTTTATCTCAGATTAAATAAAAAGTTAAGATGGAAGTTTGCGAACAAAGAAGAGAGGCCGGCTAAAACTACGCTTTGCCGTGTACAAACACAATTACACGCACACACGTATACCGAAACTACGCCTTATCTTGTCAGTCAAGCAGAGTCGAGCTATCGCTGCACGTCTATCAAAACGTCATTAACGTATCACGTGCGTACCTATGTGCGTGTAATTGTGTTTGTACACGGCAAGGTGTAGTTTTAACCGGCCTCACTTCTTTGGTCGCAAAGTTCCATCTAAATTTTCAATTTGATCTGAACTTCAGATGAGCACAGTTCATCATCATCATCATTTTATCTCAGATTGAATAAAAAGTTAAGATGGAAGTTTGCGAACAAAGAAGAGAGGCCGGCTAAAATACGCCTTGCCGTGTACAATACACAATTACACGCTCACTTGTATCCCGAAACTAATACATGTGTGTGTGTAATTGTGTGTTGTACACGGCAAGGCGTAGTTTGAGCCGGACTCACTTCTTTGTTCGCAAAGTTCAATCTTAACTTTTTGTTTGATCTGAGCATTTTATCAGCCAAATGAGGTTCACTGCTGAACAAAGGCCTCCCCTTTAGACTTCCACAACGACCGGTTATATGCCGCCTGCATCCAACGACTCCCAGCGACCTTTACCAGGTCGTCTGTCCATCTTGTTGGAGGTCGTCTCACACTGCGTTTTCCAGTACGTGGTCTCCACTCGAGAACCTTTTTGGCTAAGCACAGTTATTTCGACCAAATTGTACGGTGGCCAACACATCAAGTTGATTTTTAACTTAATCATCAAAATTTTAAGGTTTAAAATCATTTGGAGAAATTTGACAGTTTTGTATAACATGATGTGCTGGCGATTGTACGTATTTTTAAATTATACAATGTAGAAAATTATCAAATTATATCTACATTCATATTACATGACGATTTCTCCATTTCTAGATCATTATTAGCCGATAATTTGCAGCATATCTGTAAAACAATTATCGTTGAGTACTTATGATAAGCGATGAAAGTGGAACACAGTAGACTCTTGAAGTTTTTCACGGAAGGTCGCAACGGGTAAGTTGTTATTATTTTTATTTTATTGAAAAAACAACTCGCCTGCGGGCAGGATTAAAACCTGCGTCTTCTGGATAATACACCAGATGCTATGACCAACTAAGACACCGCGAGTCCCACCTGCCAGGTCGAAATTTGCCTTCACATCTTGAATTTACGCCTTTAGGAACTACACGCACTTATTCAGCTCCATTCGCGTTTCGCTGAACGATTTTGGTCACACTTATACAGCTCTGCTTCTATCAGCCGCGTACGGCGTCGTAAAAATGAGAATAGCCGTATGATTACGTCAAATCAATGCAGGAACAATACAGTCGCAACTTGTCGACAAGGAGTCGCGAACCATCCCTGTAAAGAGCCGCTGTACGCGGCGGAACAGCGCCGAACGCTCTCTATATCATTCGCATAATAAAAACACATTTATCCTCATTTTATGCTAGTTTACCGCGAAAGCAGAATGGACGCGGAAAGCTGAATCGACGCGTACACGTCTCCATACAAAATTGTTGTTTTCTATGGACAAAAGCTGAAAAGAGCTGAATAAGTGCGCGTAGTCCCTTAAGGGACTTAAGTGACATCTATTGAAAATCAAGTAACTTTGCTTCTGAGATACGACTTACTTTAAACAATTATCGATGTCATCTACGATGCCACCTATTATTATCAATCTATTGTATTTTTTGTTGCAATTCCCATAACAAGATTTTAACTTATTTTAGTGAGGAAAGATTCGACTGCGGGAAAAATACAAAAATATATTATTATCTATTTAATGCCGTAATAAAATGTTGTTTTGTTTCATACCGCTATGGTGTTTTTTCTTACCAGTATGGACCATTGAAGGTTTATCTTATTTAGGCCTTAGGTGACGAATATTCGGTGTTTTGCAGGAGCAGCTATTACAGCTTCTCCTGTAAAGCACCGAATAATCGTCACCTTCATCAGCTGACCCCAACATCATTGAAATTATTTCTATACATTTTTAGTAATGTAGTTCAAATTAAGATTTATTTTGGTTGGGAATCCATGTAACTTGGTGTAACGCGCTCGTTCAGTCAATAATTCTATATGTTACATTTCCATATACATAATTATATTATATAGGAATAGGAACCGGGCAAAAATCCAAACTACGAGCTGCTACTGAGAATTTCACAGAAAACCCCAATAAATAACACTTTGCCTAACCTAGGAATCAGCTTCTAGCGCAGCAACGAATTTAATATATTTATCAATCGAGAAATTGAAGACTCAAAATCTTTTAATTCATTTCAGACCAAACATGGCGGATACACCAATAATAAAAATCCAAAAAGACTATCAAAATCCGCCTAACGTTGAAGCAGAAGTACCAGGAACGCATAAAATCAGGGAGCCAAACGCCGAAAGCTGCCAAGACAGTACCGCAATGAATAGCAGCGAGGTTCAAATAACCGCAGCCGAATTCACTCTATCTCCTGTTATAACTGTTACTAAAAAAGAATCGACGTTGACAAAGGGTGATTTGAAGCTGCAAAAAGTAACAGTGACTGAGGACATCGCGGTGAGTTATAAGCATTTGTTTAAGAAAGATGTAACGCCTGGTAAAACTGTTGTCACTAGCGTCCAGAAATTTGAATATAAGTATTGAATGTAATTTGAGTTTTATTTTTTTACCTTTTATTTATTAGTAGTAGGCTTTATAAAGGTTTTATAAAGTACTAGAAAGTTGCTCGCAGCTTCGCCCGCCTAATAACCTGGTTATCGCATGTGATAATAAATAGCCTGCCAGACATGTTAATCGGGAATAATTAAGCTTTCTAATGGTGAAAGAATTATTAAAATCGGTTTGGTAGTTTCAGAGATTATCGATTACAATTTTTTTTCTTTATAAAATTTGTTTAGAGTAATTCTTCATGGAGTGGGCGGAAGGCCGCATCGTTCTCCAGCAAAATAAATCGTAGCATAGCGTAGTACATCATATTGCAGCTAAGCACTGCGTTGTACACGTTGCACCGCGTAGTACTCATGGCGGCTGTGTAGTAGAGCATAGAAGTACTTGTGCGGCGTAGTACAGCGTAGTACAGTGTAGCATGGCTTTCTACAGCGTAGCACGGCCTAGTACAGCGTAGCACAGCGTAGCACGGCGTAGTACAGCGTAGCACGGCGTAGTACAGCGTAGCACGGCGTAGTACAGCGTAGCACGGCGTAGTACAGCGTAGCACGGCGTAGTACAGCGTAGCACGGCGTAGTACAGCGTAGCACGGCGTAGTACACGTAGCACGGCGTAGCAAAATGTATGAAATGTCGCTATATTATGTGCCCCTTGAGCATCTACTTTGTCAATAAACAACCTCCTTACATTAATTAATACCAAAGATGGTCTAAAAAAAGTCCTTTTATAGTAAGTTAATACTAAACAACATTAAACAACATCTAGATGCCCCATGAGATTTATGTAAAACATGAGAAGATTCCTATATCGAAAGCTCTTAGTTTTGAATGCCTGGTTAATGGCATATAGGATCGTCCCTTATTTCAATAAGTAGGACTGTAATAAAATATGTATCGGCAATTTTTTTGTGCACAGCAGTGGAGGTACTTCAAACACCTTAACACCGAATTTATATAATTATAGTGACTGATAATCAAAAAAAGCTGTCATTTTAACGGTCAGTTAATGTATATTTTTTCCTTTTTTGCCTTTTGTGTCACGTTCATGGCGGCTTATATTCTTTTCTGCCTAATCCTTCCATGCACTCGTCTCTCACCTTGACCAAAAAGGTTTGTTTTGTAAAGCAAACAAGGTCTAAAATCAAAGAGGTCAGCGTCTAAAACGGAACACGCAATTCGTGATACTCTTCTGAGCTTTGAATCTAATGCTACTAGGATTATAAAATCGGATCATAGATCCTATCAACAAGCGTGCTGGATTTTATTGAGAACACGCCTTTCAAAACATTGAAAATAAGATCCTAAATAAATTATAAATGATATTCATCTATACACCTATTAATACATGAAAAAAATTTTTGTATCACTTTTTATCTAGATGAGATTGGGCATAATTGATTTTTATAGAGTCGAATTTTGACCACCGGGCGACCACTACTTTCTGTTATAAATATTTTTAAAGACAATGCTTTAATTTTTTTTGTACTAAGTATATAGATGGCGCTGGCATTGTCTATGTGACGACCTCTGAAAATAAACGCCGAAACAATCTCCGAGAATCATGATCTCTTTTAAAGTCCAGACAGAAGTAGGTACATAATTAATATCAGATATGGTACAATGTAGGGAAACGTCTGTATATAGGCCTTTTGAAGAAAGAGCCATAGCAGCTTTGAGCTGACCTGTCCTAACTGACGGCACGCGTACATCTGTCATGTACAGTATTTTCGAAATATCTAAGGTTGTCTGAAGTTGTCCCCAAGTAGTTTAGCAGTGGTAAATTTTTATAGTCTAAAGAGTCGGTGTAAAGACAATACGAACCCATCGTATCTAATGTCGATATTGATGTAAAAACACAATAAGTAATTCGTCTAGTGTCATTAGTCTAGTGGTCCTAAGCGCGACTGCTACGCTGGAGTGTTATTGAGTTTTCTATGAAATTCTCAGAAACAGCAGATTCAACGTCTAGAGTGCCCGGTTAATGCCAATAGGCTCGCCCCCAATTACATGGGACCTAAACATACCGGCGAAGTGCGGATGCACATTCAGTACACATCTACCTTACCCTTCGGGGAATACAGGCGTGATGGAATGTTACGTTAATTTTTGTATTTTAATTTGTAGCTAGGTATCAAGATAACAACGCGCGAGTGATGCTAAATGGCGTTGCTGGAATCTATAGGTGGCTCGTATGATTGTTTGTCATCTTTTAACAATAAAAAAAAGATCTTTTTAAAGCCTTCTGGATATAATCACTTGGCTAAATGACAAGTGTATATGATATGACCATTTGACTGCAAAGTCAAAAGTCTCGATTTCGAATCCAAGGCACTCAGCCCTTACTTTTTGAAGATATGTGCATATCAATAACTAGCTGAAGCATATCAACTTCGTTGGGCGACATAGCCTACGACACTCACAAATAACGTAGCTATCTATTGGTGAAAGAATTTTCAAAATCGGTTCAGTATATCCGAAGATTACGCCCTACAACCTCACAAGTTCACAGACTTAACTTCTTTTTAATATTATAGCATCGATATAGATTATATGTATTAATAATGAATTATCACGCGCTTAAACGGTCAATGAAAGCATCGTGAGGAAACCTGCATGCCTGAGAGATTTTCTTGACGGCGTGTGAAGTCTGCCAACTCTCAGTAGGCTAGCGTGGTGGACTATAGCCTAATTTTCGTTCTGAGAGGAGACCCATGCCCAGCATTGGGAGAATGTAATGGGTTGAATATGATGATATGACATTGTATTCTTGAATTTCAGATGGAAGAAACAGAGAACGGTGGATTCAGAGAGTCCAGGGAAGAAGAGAGTTTCAAGCGAACGTTCAGACAAACAAGCAGCAGAACTGAGATAACAAGCGAGAGGAGAATAGAGAAGAGGGTTAATGAAGGAGAAATAGAGGATAGAGAAGGTGGGTAAGACACTGGAAGGTTTAGATGGAGTTATACTGACGTACGGTAGACCAAACAGTTAGGTACAAAAACTGTTATTTTGGAGGTTTTTATAACCGGTTTTATTTAAACCATATCAATATTTTTTCAGAGAAGACTCAAGATGAGAAGAAGTCTAAGATCCCCATTATGAGGCTGAGACAGGCGGCTGAGAAGGTGAAGAAAGAGAGAGAAGCACATAAAGCTAGAAACCAAGTAAGTGTAGTTCGCACGGCTACACATCGAGCTATAGGTACAAATCCAGAATCCAGCGCCCTCAGATCAAATAAAAAGTTAAGATGGAACTTTGCGAACATAGAACGCCTTATCTTGTCAGTCGAGCTATCGAGGTATCGAAAGCTCGACTGACAAGATAAGGCGCACACGCGCGCACACATACAATTACACGCACATGTGTGTGCGTGTAATTGTGTGTTGTACATCGTTAGGCGTAGTTTTAGCCGGCCTCACTTCTTTGTTCGCAAAGTTCCATCTTAACTTTTTATTTGATCTGAGCCAGCGCCATATAGTTTTAATTGTTCAGTAGCTTGTATTTGAGACAAAGCATAAAGAAACTATATTTATTTTAAATGAGTGATTGAACTTTAATGTACACGAAAAAAATACTTTTTCATGGCACACTATAATAAAAATAAAAATTATCGAGAATTGATAAAACTAAAAGTACTATGGAGGTTTTATCAGTACTAGCGTCATTAGTTTTGGTGTAGCAGTGAATTGGCTACTATTCAACATAAACTGCGTGAACAGCAATTATAGAAATATTAAAACGATCCTACTTTTTTTCCAGCCCCGTAGATCATCTATCCCAAAATTAAAAGATGCCAACAAAGCAGTCATAAGAGACACATCTCTTAAATTCGAACCTAAAATTGAAGACGAATTCGAAAAGATATATGAAGAAACAGTCGATAATAAACAGAGAAACATCGATGAGAAATTACTAGCAGTGCCTCTCGAAGACCCTGATAAAGTTGAAAGCATATTTGAAGAGATCATCCAATCTTACGACGAAGATGAGCAAGAAAAACACACAGTATCCAGAGTATCTAAAATACCAGCCCTGAGAAGAAGAGGTGAAGAACGTACAAGCAAATTTGGCGCTTTAGTTGATACAGTTAAAGATAAAACTTCTGTAACAGAAACAAAGCTCAAAGATGGTGGATTCAAAGTTACTTCCTCTACTATAAGAACTAAAAGATTTTCTAGAGGCAACAGCAGAGATTTGAGTAGAGAAGAACCGCAAGTTGAGGTAACTGAAACAATTGATATTAAAGAAAGTGGAGATAGTGAAGTTTTTGTCAGAGAAACGGTTAGTAAGGTACCAGTTAAGCCAAAAAGAACCATTCGTAATGTCAGTAAGCAGATCACTAGAGATGGTCGTAAAATTGATATTATTGAAGCAATGCAAAGTACTGGACATGGTTATAGTGAAAATATTGATACAGTAACTACTGTGGAAAGTAACACAGGTATGAGAAGTAAAAAAGTTACTAGTGCCATTAGTAAAGAATTTATTAGTGATGGTCAAGATTTTGATATAAATATAAATATTGAAGAACCTAAAAATACTCATGGCGTAGAGACAGTTAATGTTAAACAATTTGATGATGGTGAAAGTCGTGTAATTACAACAAGAACTATCAGAGAAAATGTAAAAGTAATACCAGGAGAAACGCGAAGAATTGTTCGCGGTGTTAGCAGAGAAATTAACAAAGATACTAATGCAATAGAAATTATCGAAGGCACTACAAATGGTGGCAATACTGAAACAGTAACAGTAGAAGAAGTTAACGATGGTGGTGGTCGCACAATAACTACGACAACGACTGTTAGGGAGAGTGTGAAAATAGGTACACCAGTGATAACTGAAACTATTGTTCGCCATATTAGTCGTGAAATGAACACAGAAAGCCTAACTTCTGAAGTTAAAGATACAAATAATGATAATACTGTAACCATTGAGGAGATTACAGATGAAGCCACTAAGAAAATAATTGAGAAAACGATTGAACGAGAAAATATCAAAACAGACAGCAAACCTGTAGAAACTGAAAGGTTTACCCGAGATATAAGTAGAGAAATGGGTAATATTAGACATAGAGACAATAAAGAAATTGTTACTGTAAAAGAAAATAAAGAAGATGGTAGTCAAACTGTAATTAAGAAAACAATAACCAGAGAAAACATCAAAGTTAGCTCCCCTACTAAAACTGAAAGAATTGTTTATAGCATTAATCAACAAATAAAAGACCATAATGTTGGTATTAGAAAGAAAAAAGATACAAATGCTGAAAAAACTAGAACAGAAATTACTAATCAAACAACCAAAGAAAATTTGGAGAAAAAAGAAACTGTCAATGAGAGAATATCTTCAAATATTACTGCTGATACAGAAGAAAAGTCTAATGATAGCAAAGCAATAATTAAAAAAGAGACAATGGAGACAGAACATATAGTAAAAGAAGGCGTCAAAGAAGGTATACCAGTATTTTCGAAAGTAACTCAAAGTTTCTCTAAAGGTAAAATTCAGAATGTGGAAATCAGTAAAACTATTGAATGGAAACCAGCTCAAGAATTAAGAACTAAAAGTTATACTAGGAGTGTAAGTGAAAAAGTTACTAAAAAGGAACTTAAGGGTGCGAATGATTGGAAATATGAACAACCTACTCATGAAAATACAGATCCTAGTGATAAACCTGAAGTCACAGATGATATTATAGTTAATAAAAACAAAACATCTAAAGATCCAGTCTTAGAAAGAAAGATTAAAGATACTGTGAAAGATATCGCGAGTAAAATTGCAGTCAAAAAGGTCACAGAATATAAATCTGAAGAACAAATAACTAATACGGAGAAAAACACTTATACTCTTAGTAAATCCGTTGATCTAACTCTTGACAAAGATTTCAAGGTATCCAGGCACATTAACAAACAAACAAGTTTGACAGATCCCAAACGTAAACCAGAGACCATTACCAAACAAGACATAACTGAATATTCAACAGAAAAGAATAATGAATTCATCTCAACTTTAGTAACTGAAAAGAGTGAGACAGAATACAGTACTTTGTCTAAGCAAGAGCAAGACAAAGAAGCAGTGACGATTCTTGAAGGGAATGTGAATAGATTGAAAGATAAAATAACGAAAGAGAATGTAGTTGTTTCAAGGAAAGAGACTGTTGACGGGATACCTAAAGAGAAGTCGATTTTATCTAAAATTGCTATGTTTGAGGTAAGTGTAACATTTCAAAGACACATAACATACCATCACGCCTAGATTCCCCGAAGGGTTAGGCATAGGTGTACGAAAGTACACCCACATTTCGCCGGAATGTTTAGGTCCTATGTAATAGGGGGCGAGCCTATTGCCATTAACCGGGCACAAGTCCAGACTCCGAACTATTACTGGGAATTTCATAGAAAAACCCAATAACACTGCTCGACCTGGGGATCGAACCCAGGACCTCTATCCAGCGTAGCAGTCGTTCTTAGGACCACTAGACTAAGTAGGCAGTCTATTTTTTTATTAACTTTTTTTATGGGATAACTCGGCAAACGAGCAGAAGAGCTTCCTGATAATAAGTAGTCATCGCCGCTCATGGATACCTACAACACCAAAGGAGTTGCAGAGCGTTGCTGAGTCTGTTTTCAACTGAAGCAGACAAGCAAGCAGTCCATATTATAGAAAGAGGCAAACTACCACACAAACTGGCTGTGTTTTCTAAACATTGTCTAAACAATGCGAAGAAAACACCAACAAAACCGTTGCCTACCGTTAGTGAAAAGGGAGGGAAAGAAGAAAAGCACAATGCATTCCCCGAACAAAACGCAACAGTATGCATTTAATACTGTACCTATAATTGGTCTAGTTGTCACCAGCCCTTAGCGAAGCGTGAGATATGATTCGCTTAGGGCGCTTTATGAGTGATCGTGAGACCTGGTTCGTATTCCAAATTGCGTAAAATATGACTGGGTTTTCCTATGAAACTCTCAGTAGCAGTCTGCATGTCCTCTTAATATTTTTCTGCTCCTCACCATTCCATTGATCGGACAGCATCAGCCACAACTCACATATAAATAGCACACGGATCATTTATTTATACCATTTTTGTCTATTTTTAGCGTCTTGAACCAACTGAACCTGAATTTAAGAAACTACCTATAAAGTGTAAATACATACGAAAAGAAACATACAGTGAACAGAAACCCAAAATAGTTGACGAAATATTGAAAGAGCAATCTAAAGTAGATGCTTTTGGCGAAACAAATAGGGTTGAAATTGGTATGAATTTCGATGAAGTAACATACATAAATGAACCAATCATTGTCAAAGAATATTGGAAAACGGAAGAAGGCAGTGGGGAAAATGTTTCAACGATAAATAGAGTGTTAACTGAGAAAACTGCGATACTTCAAACTCTGGAGAGTTCAACGAATGAAGGAATAGAGGAAGCTAAAATGTTACCAGAAAAAATCAATTTTACAAGAAATGAAAGTAAAATTGAGCTTGCGAAAGCAATACCCACGCCAACTCCAACTGAAGGCAAGGCACATCAATTTGAGGTTGTTACGACTTTGCCTGAAAAGCTTGATTTTGACCCTTACCAAACGTTCGAAAACACTGATAACATAATTGATGAAAACAAAATCAAAACTAACAATAATGAGTTTAACTATGAAGCTGATATCGGTAAAACTAAACCAGGAAAAATAAACCTAAATGTTTGGAAAACTCAAGTTGAAGTTAACAAAACTCTTGTAGATAAAATAGACATTATTAGAGGTGAGAGTTTAGAAGAAATCCAATCATTACCAGGTAACGTTGATATTAAAACTTATGAAAGTCATGTTCAAGTAAGCAATGTCTTACCAGAAACAATTGACTTTAAAAAGGATGATACAAAATTCCAATACACCAAGCCATTGCCTGCAAAAATAGAGCCTGAAATTAAAGAAATTCAATTTGATATTGTTAGAATCTTACCCGAGAAAATTTATACCAATAACGACGATGTACGCAGTTTCGAAGCAGTTACGTCACCACGTAAACAAGATTCCAGGGTTCATGATAACAAGGCTGAATTTGGTAAAGCAGAATCTGAGAAAACATATGAAGTTCCGATAGAAATTGCAAAGCCATTACCAGGAAAAATTGATTTCCGTGCAAAGGAAATTGAGCTGCCAAAAATATTACCAGACAAGAAAGATTACTTAAGACCACGAAGTTATATAGAAAGTGTTGAAACTAATCAAAATGAAAACGGCGGTATCAAATCGGCACCAGGAAAGCTCAACCTTAATTTATGGAAAAATCAGGTTGAAGTTAATAAACATTTTGTTGGAAAAATAAGCACCAACAAAAATAAAGATATTGAAGTACCAAAACAATTACCAGGTAAACTTGATTTCAAAACTTATGACAGGCAAATCGAAATAACTAAGACATTGCCAGGCAAAGTTGGTTATAGTAGTAGTGACAGTAATATCGAAATTGGGAAAACAGATGCTTATTCGATTGAAAGTCATGCCGAAGTAGCTACTACTCTACCAGCCAAAATTGAATTTACTACAGTCAATCAATTTGAAAAGATACAGACTTTGCCGGAGATTATAGACATAAGTAATACTGAGAGTCAGGCAGAAGTGATTGAAACAATATCAGATGGTGTTGAATTTAGTACTAGTTATAAAAAATTTGAACCCATCACTACTTTACCGGGTAAACTCGACTTCGTTGTAGAAAATCAGGTCCAGGAACCTGGTAACATAATTGAAAATATTGAAGTTGAGACTACATCTAATCAAGGTGAAACATATCAAACATTACCAGGTGCTGTTAATTTTGAGACTTCTAAATTTCAAGTCAAAACTATTACAACCACACAAGATAACGCGTACGTGAGTAAAACTGAAAACGAAAGAGAAGTTGCCCGTATTTTGCCAGAGAAAATAAGTTTTAATACTGACGAAAATAAAATTCAAGTTTCAAAACCTTTACCGGGCCGATTAGATTTAGAAGCTTGGGAAACTAATGTTGACTTCGTTGTAGGAAATCAGGTTGAGAAACCTTGTAACGTTATTGAAAAGGTCAAAGTTGAAACTAAATTTAATCAAGGTGAAGCCTATCATACGTTACCAGGTACTGTTGATATTGAGACCTCTGAATTTCAAGTCAAAACTATCACAACCACACAAGATAACGCGTACGTTAGTACAACTGAAAACAAAAGAGAAGTTGCTCGTATCTTGCCAGAGAAAATAGGATTTAGCACTGATGAAAATAAAATTCAGGTTTCCAAACCTTTACCAGGCCGATTAGATTTAAAAACTTGGGAAACTAAGGATGACTTCGCTGTAGAAAATCAGGTTCAGAAACCTGGTAACATTATTCAAAAGATTGAAGTTGAAACTACATCTTATCAAGGTGAAGCGTATCATACATTACCAGGTGCTGTTAATTTTGAGACTTCTGAACTTCAAATCAAAACTATCATACCTACACAAGATAAGGCGTACGTTAGTACAACTGAAAACGAAAGAGAAGTTGCTCGTATCTTGCCAGAGAAAATAGATGAAAATAAAATCCAAATTTCAAAACCTTTACCAGGTCGACTAGATTTAAAAGCTTGGGAAACTAAGATTGAGGTTAATAAATCTTCAGTCAATAAAATAGATATTGTAAGAAGTGAAAATAGAAATCAAGTAGCTAAAACTTTGCCTGACAAAATTAACTTCAGCGTTTATGAAAATAAAATGCAGATTCCTAATACCCTACTTGCAGATAATTATTCAAAAAAGCTTGAAATGTCAGTTGAATCTGCTCCTACAGAATCACTCAGTGATCCAGAACTTGTTGATGAACAGGAAAGTAATTTCAACAATAATAATAATACGATTATAAATAAAATTAAGAGAAAAATGTACTTTATGACTAGAGGGAATAACATTCAAAGTTCAACTGACAAAGCTTTACAAAATAAGGTTCCAGATGGAGAATTTGCTGAGGAAAATGATTATGAAAAGAAAGTTGAAAAACTTCAAGCTAAAACATACTTAATCAATGAAATAGGTTATCAAACTATCAACAAAAATAAAACTATGAAACAGACAATAGCTAATTCAAATACTTCTAACAATATTAATGAAAAAAGCATTCAATACACGGAAGAAAATCGGGAAGAAATTCTCATAGAATATGACAAAAGAACTACTAGAAAGGAATATGAACTTAATACTGATTTAAATACAGTTGAAAGTAATACAACAATTGAAGTTAATAAGTATGTTGTTAAAGAGGGAGGGACAAGTGAAAATGAATTCAACTTTGACGCAAATAGAAATCAAAATATAATGTCAAGGAGTGCATACGGTGCAGAAGATTTCAAAATGCCGAAAGAAGATGTAAAAAGAGCCAAGTCTCTAGCAGAATTGGACTTAGGCGATGTTATTAATGGAACAGTACAGAGAATGGTGGGGAGAATGAAGTCCCTAGACTTCGATAGAAGAGACAGTGTGAAGTCAGAGAAGATCAGCCTGAAAGAGATGCCGAAGAAGTTGTCTGTTTGGGAGAAGATTGCGCTTTTCGAGGTAAGACTTTTAGTTAAGATTTTAGGCAATAGGCTCGGCGCTCCACAATCACCGAATGGAAAGCAACAGTATGCATATTGCTACATATCATCGAAATTCTATGTGAGTACTTATTTCTCCCGTCGCGTCGAACTATTTTGCTAGCATACAGACATGCAAGACGCTATTTATAAAATCTTCAAAATTTTTTGTATCACAAAATCCTACATAGTGTTTGTTATCTATATTTCAGACATATTTATATCACTTATAAAAAAATATATTTAAAAAAGTTATTTTTATGAAATGTAATGTCGACTCTTTTTTATATGTACTTAAGTTTTTTTTTACGGTAAATAAGTATTAACTTGACCCGATTATGAATCAAAGCACATATAATATCGATTCACGTTTTAAGTATTCTCACCTACCCTCCATTATTGCAATATTTTTAATTCAAACTGTCAAAACAATACGAAATAAGCAAGCAGTACCTTGGTTTTTAAAAATAATGTTCTTGTGAATTTCAAATGAATGAACTTAAGACAAGGCTTACGAATTAAAATTGTAGTTTGGCTTACCTACGTAATGGAATTTGCAAATGAAATTGTAAGTACATATGTAGTAAATATCTATGTACTAAAACATGAACTTTGTTAACCTTTTTAAAGACATTTCGCGCACGTAGATTCGGCATAATTAATTAAAGTTCAAATGAAAAATAATGCTTCCAGTTCATAATTCATTGCATATTAATTTGGTTGGTGTCTGATTAGATATAGATACCTACATACAAAGCTGAAACTATCATTTGAATTCAAATTAAAAGCACGGCCTTTTCTAATCTTCAACAAACTTTATATAAACAGTCGAATAACAAAAATAATAATATAATGTTTACAAAATGAGGGTACATTTCAATAAATCTTTAAACGTCAAAATCGTAACTTCATTATCCACAAACATATTTTATTACGCAGAGAACGATTTTTTATTAAAAAAATGAAGATTTATAGAAATTTTGTGGTATTAACGTGTTTATTTGTGATCGTAAGTGCAATTTAGCATTTTATGCGTTATTCTTGTTCTAAATATACTCTGTCTCATAGTGCCTCTCCGACTAGCGAAGGTTGGCAGTCAATTTAGCACATTCAATTCTATCTCTAGCGAGGGGAAACAGTTCGGCACCACTCGCTATCCCCTTCCACTCCCTGATATTACGTAGCCATGACTTCTTCCTCCGACCGACACGATTTTTGCCTGCGATTTTTGCCATCATTCTAAGTTGTAGCAACTCGTATCTTTATTTTTTAATGGGATAACTCGGTAGACGATCAGGCGCGCTGCCTGATGGTAAGTAGTCATCGCCGTCCATGGAGTTGCTGATGTGTTAGCGAGCCGTTAAGGAAAAGGAGGGGACGGAGAAAAGGAGAAGAAAGGGAACTGAGGAAGGAATTGGGCTTCCGGCGCTCCACACTCACCGTACGAAACGCAACATTATGCATACTGCTACTTGACGTCGATATTCTGTGGGAGGGTAGTACTTCCCCGGACGTACCTAGTACCTACCCATTCGTGCTGGCATGTAGACATGCCAGCGAAACACTACTAGTACTAATTTATGTCTTATTATAGTCCTAAGTAGGCAAATTTTCTCTATTTGATGGTTTTCAAAATCTCTCGTCTCTGCTTTACTCGTCGTAAAACTAAATAAAAAAATAAAATTGTAAACTGTACCTATTCTGCCCACCACTGGGCACGGGTCTCTCCTCAGAATGAGAAGAAATAGGTTGTAGTCTACCACGCTAGCCTACTGCGGGTTGGCAGACTTCACACGCCATCTAGAAAACCTCTCAGGCATGCAGGTTTCCTCACGATGCTTTGCTTCACCGTGTAAGCGCGTGATAATTATGTATTAATACGCACATGACTTCAAAAAGTCACGAGGTGCGTTCCTTGAATTCGAACTCGAGATATTTGACATGGCAGTCCTATGGTTATATCACATATTATCACTGATTATCTTATGTCGCAGGGAAAAGCTTCAACAACCAGGACTGAATCTTCCACCATCCGGACCAAAATCACCAAGAAATATGAAACCCCTGTCATTTCCGAAGAGACTTATCTTCAGAAGATTGAGGAGTTAACGAAAGCTAAGACCAAATATGGGAGGATGGAAGAAATGCTTTACTTGCATCTAGCAAATGACGTGGAAATGCCTGTTATATCCTTGGGAACAGCTTTGGTGAGTACTTTTTAAAGCTCATAGTTCAGCGCGAAATTCATATTTTTTTTTGTTTTTTGGAAATGGTTGGCAAATGGTATATTCGGTTGTA
Source organism: Subacronicta megacephala (assembly GCA_958496365.1). Classification (NCBI taxonomy): domain Eukaryota; kingdom Metazoa; phylum Arthropoda; class Insecta; order Lepidoptera; family Noctuidae; genus Subacronicta; species Subacronicta megacephala. Next base: position 4,884,820 of record OY292542.1, on the reverse strand, counting down.
CGAAACTGTCAAATTTCTCCAAATGATTTTAAACCTTAAAATGTTCATAATGAAGTCAAAAATCAATTGAGAAAAATTACATTGTGTGGTTACCCTATGTGCTGGCGACAGATGCAATAGAAAGTGCGACATCAACAATAGCTTATTCATAATAGAGTATGTTAAAACTTTCGGTTATGTTAAGTTCGGTATGTTCAGACTGCCTCGTTAGTCTAGTGGTCCCAGTCGCGACTGCTACGCTAGAGGTCTTGGGTTCGATCCCCAGGTCGAGCAAAGTGTTATTGGGTTTTTCTATGAAATTCTCAATAGCAGCTCGGAGTCTGGATTTGTACCCGGTGAATGGCAATAGGCTCGCCCCCTATTACATGGGACCTAAAAATACCGGCGAACTGTGGGTGTACATTAAGTGCACCTCTGCCTAACCCTTCGGGGAATACAGGAGTGATGGTATGTTATGTTATGTAAAACTTTCGGTTATTTTTTAGCAGATAGTCTACTCCCAACACTAAAAGACCCGCCTTAAATTAAGCTTAATTCGCCCAGTAAATTCAGTTTCCTACGATTTTCGTGAACACTGAAATATGTAAAACCATTTTATCATACGTCATCACGCCTGTATTCCCCGAAGGGTTAGGCAGAGGAGCACTAATGTACACACACTATTCGCCGGTTTATCCCAAAACAATTAAAAACCCAATAACACTTTGCTCGACCTGGGAATCGAACCCAGGACCTTTAGCGTAACAGTCGCACTTGGGACCACTAGACTAACGAGGCAGTCTTATCGCATTTTATTGCGTTTAAATCTGCCATTACCACCATCATCAACAACAAAAATTATCAAACAAGGTCTCAAAATGGGGACTTAAAATGGATATTCTAAATAAATTATTTGTCTTTGTTTATTGATTTAAGTTTTGTTTTTTTTAAGTTGAACAAGCGATTGCTACCCCACCTTGTTGGAGCCGCCATTGACTTGGGCTACCGGGCTATCGACACAGCATACATCTATGATAATGAGAAGGAGATCGGACAAGCGATTATAGCCAAGATTGACGATGGCACTGTGAGGCGGTAAGTCATAACATACCATCACGCTTTCATTCTCCGAAGGGTGGCAGAGGTATACTTAATGTAAATCCACAGTTCGCCAGCATGTTTAAGTCCCCTGAAATAGGGGCGAGCCTATTGCCAAGCACCGGGCACATATACAAACTCCGAGCTGCTACTGAGAATTTAATAGAAAACCCCAATATCAAATTGCTCGTCCTGGGAATCGAACCCAAGACCTCTACCGTAGCAGTCTCGCTTAAGAACACTAGACTCACAGATATTAGAAATAAGACTAGCCTAATTAGGCAATCTTCTTGGAATTCTTGTCTGTTTGTTAAGGGCTGGCGCATAAACAACATAACACATAACATACCATCACGCCTGTATTCCCCGAAGGGTTAGGCAGACGTGTACTTAATGTACACCCACAGTTCGCCGGTATGTTTAGGTCCCATGTAATAGGGGGCGAGCCTATTGCCATTCACCGGGCACAAATCCAGACTTCGAGCTGCTACTGAGAATTTCATAGAAAAACCAATAACACTTTGCTCGACCTGGGGATCGAACCCAAGACCTCTAGCGTAGCAGTCGCAATTGGGACCACTAGACCAACGAGGCAGTCCATAAACAACTTTTTAAAATATACACTAAGTATATCTTCAATTTGCAGAAACAGGTTTTTTACAATTTATAATAGTACAGACAATAATTAAATTTGGTTTCGATTGATACGCACGACTTCACACAAAACCAGTATAGGCTGGCTTTGAATTGTGCGGAAAACGTTTACAATGAGAGGTCAGTCTAAACTGGAATTGTATAGCTAGATGTGTAGCCGTGTGTACAAAAAAGAATTCTAAAAAGAAATCTAAATTAAAATAATGGTATGCACTTGGATCGGCGGAACAAATTTTTTTTTGTAACCGCCTAACAAAATAAATTTTATCCGCCTTATGCAGGTAAGTAGGTAGGTACGTATGTTGTTGTTTGTTCGAAATAACTCTGCTTGTCTGAAGTTAGCCGTTCCGAACTACCGCGGTGGTACAATAATCACAAATGCGAATCGTAAGACCCCAACAATAATTGTCTTTACAACGACTCTTTCTATTAAATTTTACCATAGCTAAACCACTTGCGGACAACTTCAAACAAGCTCAGTTATATCGAAAAAACTATACATGACTTAATAAAATCCCAGTGTCCCTTTTACAGTGAAGAACTATTCATTACTTCGAAGCTATGGAGTACATTCCATCGCCCCGATCTGGTAGAGGAAGCCTGCAGGGCTTCGCTAAAGAACTTGGGCCTAGACTACTTTGATCTCTATTTGATACACAACCCTATGTCGTTTAAGGTAAGTCCTTCATAACATAATATACCATCACGGCTATACACCCGGAAAGGAATTTGACAAATTTTCACTTCCCAATAAATTTTTCGCATAATTTCATTTGCCAAATTATTACTTAGCAAAAAATCTATTCACAAAAAATTGTAACGCCAACCTAATTTTTGGGAAATGAACGCTTAAACTATAACTTGTTTACCAACTAGTACTTTTAACATTACTTATTTAGTCAAATATTTCAGTTGGAATAACAGTTTTTACGCAAAATGATATAAGCCAAAATATCTCATTTTTCTATTAATGCAAGTCGTTTCTGGAGGTCACAGTTTTAACCTAACCTGACCTACCCATTTTTTAAAGAAGAAATTAACCTAATTTTTGTCTTAACAATCATTTCACCAAACGTTTATTGTCTGAAGATTGTTTGCTGTAATAAACCATTTGATTAAAGACCAAATGCCATAATGACATTATACTTGGTAATATTTTGCCTAGTAAAAATTAGACCAAATAAAAATGTGCGTACTAAAATCATTCGAAATATTGCAATGGTATAAAAAAAGGTTGCTAAAATTTGTTTGGGTAATGAAATTTTGGCAAAATCTTTTCGGCCAAACGGCAGGCACTCACTTAATGTCTGTATTTTATTAACATAGCATCACGTCTGTATTCCCCGAAGGGTTAGGCAGAGGTGCACTAATGTACACCCATACTTTGCCGGTATATTTAAGTAATAATGGGTAATATTTTGTCACAGTGTCTTAGCCTTTAATGGTTCGTTTTAGGTTAAGTTTTTGGTTAATTTGTAATAATAAAACTGTCTGCCAACCCGCAGTAGGCTAGCGTGTGGACTATAGCCTAATCCCTCTCACTCTGAGAGGAGACCGGTGCCCAGCAGTGAGACAATATAATGGGTTGATGATGAATACCTTTTTGACATTACAGGAGGGACCTGACCCATTCCCCAGGATTGCAACAGTCCTCCAATACTCGGAGTACGACTATTTAGACGCCTGGTTCGGCATGGAAGGTCTGGTCTCCAAGGGTCTAGCCAAGAGCATCGGAGTCAGCAACTTCAACTCGCAGCAGATACAGAGAATTTTAGATAAAGGGAAACTTAAACCGATGGTTAATCAGGTAGGTTACCTTCAAATAGATACTACATACATACATACATATTGTCACGCCTGTCTCCTATGGGGGTAGGGACTAATGGACGCCCTAGACATTAGGCTACCGCCGCTTCAAACATTCATTGTTCTCTTCATGCATGACCGTCGGTTTAGGGTGCTCGGTACCTGGCCTTTTTTAAGAACATCCGCAATTTGGTTGCGGAACGTTCGCTGAGGTCGTCCCCTTCCAACTCGTCCATCCGCACTCGCCATATATACTTGTTTCGTCAATCTCCGTTCATCCATTCTCTCTACATGACCAAACCACCTTAACATACATTTCTCAATCGTTGTTACCACATCCTCTTTCACTCCACAACGCTCCCTTATCACACTGTTTCTCACTGTCTTTCAACGTAACACCACACATACTTCTCAAAGCTCTCATCTCTACAGCATTTATTCTGCTTTCATGTTTCTTCTGCCATACCCAACTTTCACTACCATACATTAGCGTCGGCGCCAAATAGATACTTAAATAGAATTAATGTGAGTGTTTATATTTATAACTCCCGACGCAAAAACGGGGTGTTATAAGTTTGACGTGTCTGTGTGTATTTCTGTCTGTGGCGTCGTAGCTCCCGAACGGATGAACCGATTTTGATTTTATTTGAAAGGTGAATTAGTTCATAGTATACAGTTATTACTGCCTTAATCCTAAAATATTTCATTGTTGTAGGTCTACTTTGCAGAATGCCAAAAAAAATTGAATTTGCCTCCCTTTTCATCTTTTTTTAGAGTTCCGTAGCCAAATGGCAAAAAACGGAACCCTTATAGATTCGTCATGTCCGTCTGTCTGTCTGTCCGATCGTGTCACAGCATTTTTTTTCGAAACTATGAGAAGTATGCTGTTGAAACTTGGTAAGCAGATGTATTCTATGAACCGCATTAAGATTTTAACACAAAAATAGAAAAAAAAACAAAAAAAAATGGGGGTTCCTCATACTTGGAACTCAAAATCAAAATTTTTTTTTTCATCAAACCCGTACGTGTGGGGTATCTATGGATAGGTCTTCAAAAATGATATTGAGGTTACTAATATCATTTTTTTCTAAACTGAATAGTTTGCGCGAGAAACACTTCCAAAGTGGTAAAATGTGTGTCCCCCCCCTGTAACTTCTAAAATAAGAGAACGATAAAACTGAAAAAAATATATGATGTACATTACCATGTAAACTTCCACCGAAAATTGGTTTGAACGAGATCTAGTAAATAGTTTTTTTTTAATACGTCATAAACTGAATATTTTGCTCGAGAGACACTTTCAAAGTGGTAAAATGTGTCCCCCCCCCTGTAACTTCTAAAATAAGAGGACGATAAAACTAAAAAAAATATTTGATGTAGATTACCATGTAAACTCCCACCGAAAATTGGTTTGGACGAGATCTAGTAAATAGTTTTTTTTTTAATACGTCATAAATCGTAATGATACGGAACCCTCCGTGCGCGAGTCCGACTCGCACTTGGCCGGTTTTTTTTTATCATAGACTAGACTAGCCTTCCGCCCGCAGCTTCGCCCGCGTTTTCACACCTTGGGTTAAATTATTGGATTTTTATTAGAGATCCCATTTTTTTTAAATGGAATATCGCCTATTTCTCTCTGTGAAGATGCAGCTTTCTAATGGCGAAAGAATTTTTGAAATCGGTCCAATAGTTGTTGTGTGAAAACATTACAAACATACATACAAAAACACAAATGTTTCCTCTTTAGATTTAGTTTGACACCACAACTCGTCTGATGTTAAGCAACGAAGTGGTCTACGATGGAGCGCGCTTGTCTTGAAGAAACCTATTCACTCTCGTCTTGAAGACACCCAAATTGTAGGTCTCGGGGAATCTACTGCCAAATGTTTTTATCTATATCTTCCCCCTATTCCAGGTGGAATGTCACCCGTATCTGTCGCAGCAAAGTCTAGATGCTTTCTGCACGGAAAGGAAAATTACACTTAGCTGTTTCGGAGTGCTGGGTTCCAAGGTAAACTATCCATAAACTAAATTATTTGCGTAGAATCATGAATTTGTAACTTACAGCGCCATCTATGATCGCAATGAGAACTTAAATTGTGTCTACGTTGTTTTGCATGAGATTGTATAATCTATTTAATTAATAACTACCTAACTTAATAATATAACATCAGATCTATATTCCCGAAGGGTTAGGCAGATATGTATTAATGTACACCCACAGTTCGCGCGTGTGTTTAGATCCCGTGTAATAGGGAGCACGACAAATACCAACTCCGAGCTGCTACTGAGAATTTCATTGAAAAACCCAATAACACTTGACTCGACCTGGGAATCAAACCCAGGCCCTCTAGCGTAGCAGTCGCGCTGAAAACTACTAGACTAATGAGGCAGGTGTGTTCTTGACAAAAAGAAAGAAATTCGGGTGCTCTATAAGAAAAAATATATTCTCAAAGCGGACGATTCCATTATTTTATTGTTATTATGCCAACCGGAATTAAACCTTTCAACAACCCCGAAACACCTGTGTGGTGTAAGTCGGTAGGTTACCCGCCATGGGTGGAGTCCGACACTCCCTGTCACCTTCCTCGGGTAGGGGAAGTCCATGGTTTTTTTTGTGCGTAGAAATGTCACACGCAAAAGAAAACCAGATACGAGATAGTCACGAGAATCATTGATCCATGAAACGTAGTCATTCTACCCACCTAGAACATAACATAACATACCATCACGCCTGTATTCCCCGAAGGGTTAGGCAGAGGTATACTAATGTAGACCCACATTTCGCCGGTATGTTTAGGGCCCATGTAATAGGGGGCGAGCCTATTGCCATTAAACGGGCACAAATCCAGACTCCGAGCTGCTACTGAGAATTTCATTGAAAAATCCAACACTTAACTCGACCTGGGAATAAAACCCTGGACCTCTAGCGTAGCAGTCGCGATTGGGACCACTAGACTAACGAGGCAGTCTCTAAATCTCAAACCAGATACGAGATAATCACGTGAATCATTGATTCATGAAACGAAATCATTCTAGCCACCTATAACACATTTACGTTATATGTTTCTTTAGCTAAAAACTTTTTTTTTTTCAGGGTACACCAGCTGAGTACAAAAGTTCAGTATCCCCAGCGATAGATGACGCTTTAGTAAAAGTAATGGCGTCTGGTTTGGGAGTGTCGCCTGCGCAGCTTTTAGTCAGGTATGGAAATTATGGAGACAATTTATATATAATTTTTTTATATAATTTGGCATTAATGGAGCTAAATATCTATAAATATATAGGTATTAAAAGAAATAGTGAGAAAAATAACATTTATAGAAAATATTAGTTGCTGCACTCAAGGGCAGATCCAGGGTCTATTCCTGAAGAGATAGTTGTTGGTTTGTTTGTTGTTTCTTTCTTCGAATCTCAGCTCCTTAATTAATTATTACCGTAACCGTCTAATGGACGCAACTGGGCCAACTTCCTTGCCATAAGGAATGCATTTAGGGAGCACAATGACCAGTCGTAGGTACGACGATACCAGACCAGCAAAGATATTGCTGGTCTGGTATCGTCGTACCTCGTATGAAAGCTTTCCGCCCGCAGCGTCACCCGAGTTTTCCCACCTTGGGTTATATTATTGCATTTTTATTAGGAATCCCTATTTTTTTTAATGTAATATAGCATATGTCACTCAGTGAAGATGCACCTTTGTAATGTTGAAAGAATTTTTGAAATTGGTCCAGTAGTTTTTGTGTGAAAACATTACAAACATACATACAAAAACACAAATGTTTCCTCTTTATAATATTAGTTTATATTACACAACATGTATATTAAACAACATTCTAGCAAAATTGCATTCCAATAAAAAACTTTACCTCGTCCACTAGGTACCAAATTGAGTGTGGGCATAATGTTGTGGTGAAGTCATCGTCAGCTGCCCACTTGTGGGACAACCTGCAAGCTTTGACCTTCACGCTGGACAGCTCGCAAGTGGACGCCTTGCATGCGCTCAATAGAAACAAACGTATATTTACTTTTGCAGGGTAAGTCGGTAAAAATGTCAGTCTATACATATCCATACTTCACTATCAAACTACATGACATCACGCCTGTATGCCCCGAAGGGTTGGGCAGAGGTGTACTAATGTACACCCACACTTCACCCGTATGTTTTAGGTCCCGTGTAATAGGAGGCGAGCCTATTGCCATCGTTTCCACTGAACACAAAATAATAATATGTTATCTTTTTGTATTTTTTAGGCATTTTCCATGCAAAGATTACTAAGTTATTTTAGTGAAGGAAAAATACGACCGCGGGCAGGATTCGAACCTGCGTCTTCTGGTTAAGTACACCAGACGCTATGACCGCTAAGCCACCGCGACTTTTGATTTTTTAATTTACGTCTTTAAGGCGACGTCAGTGACATCTGTTGAAAATGTGATTCTCAACCGACATGCTTTACAGCAAGTCATGTGTGGTGTACTTAACCAGAAGACGCAGGTTCGAATCCTGCCCGCGGTCGTATTTTTCCTTCACTAAAATAACTTAATAATATGTTGTAAACAGCTACCTATCCCACTCACTCTTTGAGTGTTAAGGAGAGTTAGATAGATGTTTGCAACATGTTTTGTCGTCAGTGGAAACACGGGGTAGCAAAAACCGCATAAGTTTTAACAGGACGATATCTGTACGAAGAAAATCCTATAATTGTATAGAATATTTCAGAGCCCTACGGAAAATTTACATTGCGCTAATTATCTTTAGGAACAGGCACAACTAGTAATGCTGTAATCGGTATAACTTGACCTTTTTGTTTCAGGATGGGCGACACACACAAAAACTATCCCTTTTTGGCGCCATTTTAATTTTTTTAACCTAAATATTTGACATTTTATATAAAATAAGATTTTTTTATAATGAAGTTTCAATAATTATGATTTACTTTTTAATTAATCATTTGTGACATTCCAATATGATAATAATTTTAATTTTAATAATAATATACTAATAAAAAGTCATTTTTAATATAAATACATGATTTTTATTACACATTCAACTTATTAACAATTATTTATTGGATAATTCATTTAGGAATAAATCATAAAACATAATTCAGGCACATCAAATTGCTACGAAAACTTTAATAAATTTTACGCCGTTGACAAGTTGCACAGATGACAAGTTGCACAGATGACAAGTTGCACAGATGACAAGTTGCACAATTGACAAACTGCACAGTTGACAAGTTGCACAGATGATAAGATGCATAGAAGACGAGTTGCACATTTAAAGGCTACTAATTCCACTGCGTAAATTAGTGTATTGTTTTAGGAGCTGGTTTCTTCAGTAATCCTGTAGAAATAAATAAACTAATATTAATATACTGGACGACTTTTTTACCGATATCCTTGAAATTATGGTAGTCAGTTCGGAATGAATTATATTATAAATGCTAAGTTAATGAAATGATATTTATTTCTGTAAATAGATCTTTTAACGACACTTTTACAAGTCGTTTTCTTTTACATATATTTTTTTAAACTAGATCGCGCCGACATTTCCTATCTGACGACCTTTGAGAAGAAATGTCGAAACAAACTCAGAGAATCATGGTCTCTTTTAAAGTCCAGACAATCTATATATATAAAAGGCAATGTCCCGACTGACATATCATCGCCCAGCCGAAACCACTAATGATAGAACTTTGAAATTTTGTGAGAATATTGATTTTATACTCTAGGCGTCATTTAAGAAAGGATTTTTCGAAATTCATCCCCTAAAGGGGTGAAATGGGGGTTTAAAGTTTGTATGAAACTCTGTCATTTCTAATTGAAAATTAATGAAATTTGGTATTAAGCCTCTAAATACAAAATAATATAACACGTCGTTAAATATTTTTTAAATTTCATCCCTTAAATGGGTAAAAAGGGGTGTTAAAGTTTGTATGGATATTTTTTTGTTTATTATCAAAATTACTTGAAATTGAAAATTTATGCATTTCAATATAATTAATGATTTACGTATTTTTGGATTTTTTTAATTTCATCCCTTAAATGGGTAAAAATGGGTGTTAAAGTTTGTATTGTAAATGTATGGAAAATATTTTTTTATTATTAAAATGACTTGAAATTTAATATTTATGCTCTTCAATACAATTAAAGAAATACGTATTTTTGGATTTTTTTAATTTCATCCCTTAAATGGGTAAAAAGGGGTTTTAAAATTTGTGTGAAAAATGTTTTTTATACTATCAAAATTACTTGAACCTTAATATTTATGCTCTTCAATATAATTAAAGAATCACATATTTTAGGACTCTTTGAATTTCATCCCTAAAAGGGTTAAAACGGGGTGTTAAAGTTTGTACAAAAATAAATTATTTATTATCAAAATTACTTGAGATTAAGTACCTATTTAAACTCTTCATTATAATAAAAGAAACACGTATTTTTAAATAAATTGTTTATTATCGTGCTTGAACTTATGCATTTAAGCTGTACAATACAATTAAAGCAACAAAATTTCAATTTCACCCCTTAGTCGCGTAAAAAGAGTTACTTCCCCTATATAGTGCAAGTAAAGAAATCTGGCATTTGTATTAACACCTAATTTTTATTATTACCTTTAAAACGGAATACGTTATGCATTGCGTTCAAAATAAATAAATACGAGAATAAAAAGTAATCGGGACATTACTTTAGCTGTAGCTGCATCTGGAATAACATCTCTTTTGGTGGGAAGGTGGGAAAGCGGCTCTGCCTTTAAAACTTCCGCTTAGTCTTATTCGTGTCGAAACTCCGTTGTGCAATAATATCTTAGCAGAGTGACATGGCTCAAATTCTCCGAAATCGCAGATTTATCGTGTGGGATGAGACAACTAAGGCGCACAAAGGTGGAATTGAAGCACACACTAGATTTTTAAAGATGTCAGAGGCAGCAAAAGAGCAATCGGTGGAGTTCCTGAGTTGCAGACGGGGGAATGCCGTCAGATTCTGTTATATCTAGAGGAACCTGAGCAGACGAAATCAGAGCATCCTTACCATCGTCATACCTATAGCCCTAACCCAAAATAATGATTATCCGTAAAAAGAAATATGAGAGATACGGTTCTTGGAAAGTTTTCAGAGCTATTACTTAAAATAGGAAATGCGGATTATCCCGAATCCGAAAGGAAAATATGTATACCATCTCTGCTGGTAACAGTAGTGACAGGTGGCTATGATAGTTTAAATAGTTAGAGTGTACCCTGATTTTTCTAATAAACAAGTTTATAGATTGGCTGTGCAAACGTGCAATACTAACTCCAAAAAAAAACATTGCAGCTGCTATTTATACATACTTCTTAAGTCGTTGGAGGGCTCAGAAATTGAATACAGGTCTATCGATTCAGTGCTACAAGCGGATGAAGCAATTTACTATCATGTAGAGTTCCTTAACAGTGTTAACCTTCCTTGGGACACCTGTAATGCTGCTGCGTCTCATTAAACGATTTAAACTATGTAACGGGACTAGACTGCGAGTAACCGCATTGCACAAAAATATTAAAGAGCCACTGTGATAACTGGATGTATTCGGGGGAATCACTTTTCCTACCTCAAATACCACTGATACCATCCGACTATGTTTTTGAGTACGATTTCTACTTTGCAACGCCCATAAAAATAATTCAGGGTGAGTCCTTAAGGGTGGCAGGCATAGATTTCAGAGAACATTGCTTCCTTCATGAGCAATTCTACGTTGCCTGTTACAGAGTCCGTACTAATACCAATCTGGTCATTTTGACACCAGACAGAAAAAGCACCAATAAGCAAAGTGGTTTACCACTATTTGTACCTCCCCGAGGAAATCGATCCTACGAGACCTCCAGAATGATAGACTATCGCTCTAGCTGTAAGAATACGAATGGTGCTCATGTAATAACAAATACATATAGTACATGTTACTTTGGAAAAACCTAAACCGGCAAAATCGTGTTGTCCACGCGGGCGAAGCTGCGGGCGGAAAGCTAGTAGTTATATAATATATGAAGTTGAAGTGGCAATTGGCCGGTTATTGTCGAACTGACAAATGCTGGAGTAAACGAGTTCGCGAGTGGAGACCGCGTCTAGGCAAGCGTAGTGTAAGACGCCCGTAAGCCAGATGGAGTGACGACTTGCGGAAGGCAGCTGGCAGTGACTGGATGAGGAAAGCCGAAGATCGGGTGCTCTGTCGTGTTCACTAGGAGAGGCCTACGTCCAGCAGTGGACAAATATAGGACTGCTCAAATAGAAGTTTAGTTTTGACCAATAAAATTATGCAACTTACGTGGTATATTGGTAGATTTCACTATTACTTGTTTAAACGTATTCAACTGCGAGCTCTTCGATTTCGATGGTAATGTCCCTGAAAAAAACATAATGATAATATAATATTTATTACTGTAAATACATCCTTTGAAGACCTCCTCTGAGTTAATATATTTTTTAAACTAGATGGCGCCGGCATTTCCTGTCTGACGACCTCTGAGAAGAACTATTTTTTTTAAAAGCTTACTAGCAATGTGGGTCACACATTACTAGTAATCTTGCTAAGCCAAATGCTTGTGTTACGAGTGGGTTCACGTCGGTAGTGCAATGGGTGGGTTTCGAACCGGCAACCACATGATCGCAAGTCCGACGCCCTAGCCATTAGGCTACCGCCGCTTACAAATGTCGAAACAAACTCAATCATGGTCTCTTTTGCTCTGAATGGCGCCTATGCTTGTTTGTCATAAAAAATAAATATTGTAACATAATTAATATCAAATCAATACTCACTGGGACTAATTCTTAGAAAATGTTTCTTTGATGAACCTTCACTGACGGGCGATAATTTCTTCTGCGGGATTTTAGAAACTTTGGCGCCATTTTCTTTTTCTATGTTGCCAGTACTTAATATTTTAATGTTGCCAGGTTTTAATGATTTTTGTGGATTCTGCACTTTCAATGCGGTTCTATGTGATGCGATTTGGTGGGTTATCTTTTTTATTGGTTCTTTTGAAACGTTTTTAGTAATTAAAATTTCTTTATTTTTCTTAGCAACTAAGTTTTGACTTGTAATTGTTTCTTTCGGATTGTTTGTGCCCTTATTATTAATTACTTTGTTAATTGGTGATATCTTATCCTTAATTTTATTGGTAGCATGTTTTTCAACAACTTTTTTTACTATATTTGATTTGACATTCGGTATTTCTTTTAAATTTTTTGTCGAATTAATCACCAGCTTAGTCTTGCTTTTGGTATTTTTTTCAGAACTTTTGAAATCTCCTTGGTCATTTTTTGGTTTGTCAACATCATTTTCTTTAGATTTCATTACAGGTTTAGGTTTATTTTGATTTACTGCAGCATTTTTTGTCTTGGCAATGTTAATACTTTTTTCAGTTACCTTCGTTTTACGCTCAGCGTCTTTCGAAGTAATTTTTTCATTCATTCTAGTGGCATCTACATTCTCTTTACTTTCTACATTTGCAACCTTTTTAGGAATTTTCTTAGTATTTACGTTTTTTTCGGGGTTGCCACCTTCTTTTACAGGTGATTTCTTAGGTTCACTGTTGCTAATTTTACCAATATTACTTGGCTCCTTCACAATTTTGGTTTTTGATTTGATATTAGTATTACCTTCTTTAATATTGCCATTCTTCACATTATTTTGATCTTTAACATTGCCTGCCTTCACATTTTTATTTTTTTCAGTAGCATTAATATTTTTATTTTTAGATTTAGTATTGTTATCTTTATCGTCTGTATCGACCGTCTCTATTACATTTTTAGATTTAGCATTAACAGGATTTTTGTTTTTAGTCCCACTTTCTTTGCCATCCTTATTGGCTTTACTTTCAATATTATCAATTTCCTTTACAGTTTTAGCTTTAGTCTTAACATTTTTAACTCTAGTATCTTTATTTTCAGTATTACCAATGTCATTAACATTTTTAGGTTGATTAATATCGGTAGTCTCTTTACTATTCTTATTGCTAGCAACTTTTTTTTTACCATCCCCTTCGTTAATTTTCCTCTTTTTAACTCCTTCATTAACCATATCATTGATTGCATGTTTTCTTTTACCATCCCCACTATTAGTAAGCCCAGCGCTGGGAATATCACTATTCCTCATCTTTTTAGCGGCATTATCCCTATCACCTTCATTGATACTCCGTTTTTGAGCAGGATTAGGTAAGCTACTCTTTTTTTTCAGTTTCGGAAGGCTTTTGGGAGGTGCCATAACTTCGCTATCTCGTCTCTCACTCTCGCTATCTCTTTTTTCGATATCAGTGTCTCTGTCTGTGGTTTTGGAGTCAAGGTCGGATTCTGGGTCGACAGGCCCTCTAGCCTCTAAGCACGTGCTAATTATTTTAGCTAGAAGTAAAGTGCGTTCGTCAGTTTGTATGGCCGGATCTAAGATTTCCTTGTAGGCTTGCGATATAGTTTTGATGTATGATTCGTCTGTAAATATATTTGAGGTTTAGGTATGGTTATTAGGCTAGTTAACTGTATTTTTTTTATGGTCTCTTATGTTTTTTACCATAAAGGAGAGGGCTACCTCATTAGTCTAGTGGTCATGGACTCTATGAAAGCGTCATTGGGTTTTTCTACGAAATTCTCAGTTGTAGCTCGGAATTTGAGTTTGTGCCCCGTTAATAGCAATAGGTTCGCTCCCTATTACATGGGACCTAAACATACTGGCAAACTGTGGGTGTACACTAATACACCTTTGCCGAACCCTACGGCGAAATCAGACGTGATGGAATATTAGAAACAGACATTTATTGGTATTGGTTTTTTATTTTATATTTTAACCCCTCAAGTCCCATATCACTACATAGTATAAAACAAAGTCGCTTTCTCTGTCCCTATGTCCCTTTGTATGCTTAAAACTTTGAAACTACGCAACGGATTTTGATGCGGTTTTTTTTAATAGATAGAGTGATTCAAGAGGAAGGTTTATATGTATAATACATACATATTTTAGTATAGAAAAGCCGAGAAACCACGCGGGCGAAGCCGTGGGCGGGAAGCTAGTTATGGATATAATTCAAAATCTATTGTTTCGGTCTCTCTTTCTCTACAGTGAATTTATCAAGAACTTACCCATATACTCCAAGTCAAACTTCATTCTGTGATGGAACGGCGCGACCGGCGACCATTTGTTCTCCAACTTCCAGGATACTTCGAGAAGGTCTGCACATCTCAGCACAAACCCACCTTCGGCCTGATAAGAGACAAAGAGACAGGGCGTTGAGAAGAAAAATGCGCAGTGGCGCAGCAAAAGAATCACCCCTTTTAACGGTTGCAGGTGACTAAATTGATATCCTGTATAAGAAGAAGTAGAAGATCTTACGTGAGGTTCCATGGTCAGTTGACTTTCGTATTTCTTGGCCAAGCGAGCGAGGGTCGTACGCCGGGAGCGGTAACCAGCCGCGTAGCTTTTCAGGACCTGAAAATTTAATATACAGATAGAAAGGTTTGGCGCTCTTTTCAAGGCTACGTTCAGCAGTTAATAGATAGATATTAGTAGTAGCATGCCTGCTGGCATGTCTACATGTCAGCATGAATGGGTCCGCACGACCGGGGAAGTACTACCCTCCCACAGAATATCGACGTCAAGTACAGTTTGTTCGAAATAAGTAAGCCGATCAGAAGTTGTCTGCAAGTGGTTTAGAAGTGGTAAATTTTAATAGAAAGAGTAGGTGTAAAAATACTTAGAGTCGTATATGTTTCACATTTCTAATTATTTTGTTTAATAATTTTGATATTTATGTATTAAAACACTTAATTAAACGATTTTATCACCGCGGTAGTTCGGAACGGCTAACTTCCGATCGGCTTACTTATTTCGAACAAACTGTAACAGTATGCATACTGTCGCGTTTCGTGTGATGAGTGTGGAGTGCCGGAGGCCCAATTCCTCCCTCAGTCCATTTTCTTCCCTATATGAATAGGCTCGGCGACGCATCTGCAAACTCCTTTGGTATTGCAGATGTCCATGGGCGGCGATGACTACTTACCATCAGGTAGCGCGCCTGCTCGTTTACCGAGTTATCCCACAAAAAAAAACCTTATTCTATCAAATAAATTATTTCATTTGTTGACAAAGATATAAATTTGCTAGTGAAAGAAAAATTCGCCCTCAGGCAGGGTTTGAACCTGCGTCTCTCTAGTTAAGTACACCAGACGCTTTACCAACTAAGTACACCAGACGCTTTACCAACTAAGCTACCAAGACCACTGCCTGTGATGTCGAATTTCTCTTCCACATTTTACGTGTTCAGGTGTCGTCAGCAACATCTATTGAAGACATGACTATGTCTTTCAACCAACACGACTTCCATTACAGGTAGTTCAATGTCGAACGATGTTGCCTTACCGTATTTTACTGCTTATTTTTTTATTATATTTCAATTTGATTTGAAGCAAAATTGAAACGGTATAAAAAAATCTTGCTGTATAAGGGAAGATTTTTCGTGCATTACCTCTATAGCATCGCTTGGTAGCTTCACAGTTTGTAGCACGGAGGGAGCAAGTTCCAATTCATTAACACTTTTGACAGGCACCACGCGAAGACCTCGGTACGATGTAGGCGCGAATTTACGACTCTGAAAGTAACACATTGACAGAAGTGATAAATCACTTTTGGAGCACTGGAGGCCAAATTCCTGCATCCCTTTTCCTTAGGAGCCTATGCTATGGCAGATGTCCATGGACAGCGATGACTACTTACCATCAGGTGGCCCGCCTGCTCGATGGCCAAGTTATCCCATAAAAAACCCAAGCCTGTCTGATCGCGACAAGGCGCCGAATATGCCACTCATTTATTTCGTAAGACGATGAGGGGGGAGTGGACGACCATGTCTTATATTTTCTTACAAGGGGGGGGGGGTGTGGAGTTGAGGTGAGTTCCTGCGTAAGAACACAAAAATACGTTCAGTTAAGCATATTAAGCATAATCGGCCTGTAATGTTGCCACAGCTGGGACACAGTCCTGATTTTCTTTATGTGAAGAAAAACATCGTGAGGAAACCTGCATGCCTGCAGATTTACGGCGTGTGAAGTCTGTCAACCGGCAGTAGCATGCATGGTGGACTATAGCCTATTCCCCCTCATTCAGATAGGAGACCCGTGCCCAGCAGTGGGACAATGTAATGGGTTGATGATGATGAGATAAATGATACTCACAGGTGTATGCATAAAAAAGTTAATGGTAAACTGCACGAGATCTATCGTGCATTCAGCTGTTACCTCCTGCCACATCCCATCTTCTGTGATTGGACGCTCCCTGTAACAACCAACTCCATGAACTTCACCTCTATGCCTCAGAGTATGGTCAGCAATGAAAGTTGCTGAACACCACCAAGTTTTGAAAACAACACAGCACTAATACTAATTCAATAGATTCACTTAGGAAAAAAATGATGGTCCAGTATGTAGAAACACATACTAGTTACCACATCTCAGGTCAGTAAGTTTTGGATAATAAATATGTTTAAGCATTTTGAAGGTTTCATTGTGTTCAGCAACTTTCATTGCTGACTGTACACGTACAGTTTGTTCGACATAACTAAGCTTGTCTGAACTTGTCCACAAGTGCTTTAACAGTGGTAAATTTTAATAGAATTGGCGTAAAGACAATTAGGGTCATATATGTTTCGCATTTCGATAATGACTGCCTCATTAGTCTAATGGTCCTAAGTGCGTTGCTACGCTTGAGGTCCTAGTTTCGATCCCCAGGTCGAGCAAAGTGTAATTAGGTTTTACTATGAAATTCTCAGAAGCAGCTCGGAGTCTGGATTCATGGGTCAATGGCAATAGGCTCGCCCCCTATTACATGGGACCTAAACATACCGGCAAAGTCTGGGTGTAGATTAGTACACCTCTCTGCTCTCTGCTCACCTCTGCTGTAGTTCAGAAGGCTAACTTCAGATGAGCAGAGTTATTTCAAACAAACTGTAACACTATTGATCCCGATTGTGATATCATCAATCTAGTGGTGCTAAATGCAACTACTATGCAGGGTCCTGGGTTCAAATCCCAGGTTGAGCAAACTGTAATTGAGTTTTTCAAAGTATGAAGTCCTCTGTAGCAGCATGTGTGTGGGTGTACATTAAAACACTTCTGGGTTAACCCTTCAGGAAATACAGGTGTGATGGTACAGTGGGTTATAGCTGTTACCTGACCTACCCTAGATGGGCCGGGAGCGTCTAAGTGGGTCAGGTAACAGCTATAACCCTCTGTACATTATACAAACCACTCACCCCTCAAACTTAGGCTCCTCGGCCAGAACACTGACTTCAGACTGTAATACAATCAAGCCGGTGAGCTCCTGAGTGGCCTGCAGACAAGTGCTCATGTTGGATTGCTGCAGCTTCAGCTTGATGATTGAAGGGCCAGGGTCCATAGTATTTGGAAAGTCCTCTTCGGAGTCCGAACTGGAAATGGAGAAATTTATGGTAAGAGTAGTAGTAAGTAATAGTGCAGTGATAGCCTAGTGATATGACCATTGGACTGCCAAGTCAAAGGTCTCGAGTTCAAATCCAAGGCACGCACCTCTGACTTTTCGAAGTCATGTGTGTATTAATAATTAATTATCACGCGCTTAAACGGTGAAGGAAAACATTGTGAGGAAACCTGCATGCCTGAGAGTTTTTCTTGACGGCGTGTGAAGTCTGCCAACTCGCAGTAGGCTAGCGTGGTAGACTATAGCCTAATCCCTCTCGTACTGAGAGGAGACCCGTGCCCAGCAGTGGGACAATGTAATGGATTGATGATGATGGTAAGAGGGTCGCCTTCCATATAAATTATCTCCTTCATAGGTCAGAGAGGAGCCTTCATAAGTATTTTGTGACAGTGGCGTAGCTAGGTAACCAAAGGCCCTGGGGCAAAAAATCAACTAGGGCCCCAACTAGACTATTTAAAACCGTTTGTTTCGTATTCGTCGTTTTCCGAATTCGACGTACTCCAGATTTGTCGTCATCCAGATTCGTTCATTCGTTGCGGGGAGAGTTCGAGGTGTCCCCTGAGCTTGGGGGCCCCGGGGCACTGCCCCGGCTAGCCCACCGGCAGCTATGCCACTATGTGAAGATAATGTTTGTCATTTTATTTAATTTTAACAACTAGCTTTCCGCGCGCGGATTCGCCCGCGTGGACTATACGTTTCTTTTCATTTTACGGGATAATATATAGCCTATGTCACTCAGGAATAATGTAGCTTTCTATTAGTGAAAGAATTTTCAAAATCGATTCAGTATATCCAGAGATTACCCCCCTACAACCTCACAAACATTACCTCTTTATAATATTAGTTTACAGCAATGGATACCAATTTTGTAACCTTAGGTCGGTTCTAAAATAGTTACACTTCGTTCTTTTTAATTTTAATAATTACCTGTCAGTATTTTCATCATAAAAACTGTTACTTTTATGATTAGTGAGGAACTCATCAATACTCCTCTCGCAATACTTGATCTCCTCCAGAATCTTCTCCTTGTATGCTAATAATGCCTTTTTCTTCTCATTTATAACATTATTATGAGACATTTTTATTTAATTCTCATGAAAAGGAAATAAAACCCTAACACGCACAAATTATTATCAATCAACGAAGTTTTTCAAAATAACGCGTTTCGTCGTTTGTTTTTAAATTTTACATCAAATGTTACCAGCTAAACTGAAGCTTATACCGTGCTTCTACCATGTTTTCTACTATAATTATTTTCAAACTCGTACGTACTCATACATAATATCCTTGTAATATCACATAGGGAAAGGAAAATAAGATCTATGATGATTTTCTTAGGAATTGTTAACAATATGTAATAAAGGTATGCACGGCTACACATCAAGCTATATAAAACCAGTTTACCCTAGTCTTTTATATTATAGGAAACCTATACAATACGAGATGAGCTTAAACTGGTTTTGTATAGGTTGACCTGTAGCCGTGTGTACTTAATTCAAGAAATATAGATAAAATAATAATATGTAATATCTTAAAACTTCTATTATTTTAACTTTACAAACTGGTCACACTTTTAGTGACATGTGATGATGTGACATGTATATTTCTCGGATACATGTCTGAAATTATAACGAAAATAATTTGCTGTATAAAATAAACAAAACTTAAGAAAAACTCAGTGAAGTGTTACGCAAAAATTTTAGTAACTTACAATGTCTTATATATTTCTCAGTTTTCAATTCCTCATTCTATTTCAAACTTTTAAAGCGTTATTGCAAAAATCGCTTTGTCAAATAGTGACGTAATTTTTATATCCGAACGGCGATATTATCTTAACATCACATCATGTCAAAGTGAACACAGTGGCTCGTAATAATTTAATGTAGAAAATAATAATAATATAAACGCAATAATGGTACGATAACTAGTGCAATAATTATAGAATAACTATACAACCTAATCATAGAAGAACGGATGACGCACGTTATGTAAATTGCTATAAAAATATTCAGTTACGTACATACCGAATTTTGATCGTGTTTTAATTAAATAAATATAGTAAACATGAGAATGTGCAGTTCATAGGTCAAGTTTGTGTATATTGTGAGAGGTTCAGAGTCCCTAAATGTGTTAAAAGGACATAAACATTGTTTAACTAGAGAATAATCTGTGATAATTGGAGTGTGGGAACGCGGCGTAAATATTTTACTAAAATGGGTCAGACAGGCAGCACCGTGCCGGGTAAGTGATGATAATTAATCTCTAAATACGCGCACGAGTGTTCTAATTGGTATCTAATTGGAATAATATGATGTTTCCTGATAATAACCTCCTTTCATATGAAGTTCTGTTTTTTCATTGCAACACTTTTGCTATGAATAATCGTAACGTTCACCATCTAGCTTTATTATTTTATCCTCTGTAAACTTCATTATTCCAATCAGAATTATTTTTCACACATAAAAATTGCCCAATCTCTTCTAGCTGTGACTAATGTTACATTAATTCCAAACAATATTATTTTTTTTAACTGCTTTTTGTCATCTCACTATATTACCAAAGATTTAAAAGGATTATAGATAAGGCACACTAAACCATGCTACAGCGTAGTGTGGAGCCACAATTTTTTACATTGGAAGCGCTGGCACATTGAGTGTTGCCCGAGGCAAATTATCTTAAAGAAATTGAAACTTGCTTTCAATGTGTTGTTTGTGATAATCGCCTTAGTAATTTTTTATTTTATTTTAAATTTATCATACTTATATATGAATCTTTTAGCGAAAGTATAATGCAACTTCAAGTCTGTGTTTGGTTATAGATTGGAGATTAGGATCATTTCCATACAAAATATTTGGTTGCATTGATTTTGTAGTATTTATCAGGCTGATAATTATGTGACACAGACCAGACAACATTTACAGAAGAAGTGAAGTGTTTCCAATAGGAAAGAATTAGATAGATTATGATTTGGTTTCCAATGTATATTAGAATATTATACATACATACATACCATCACGCCTGTATTCCCCGAAGGGTTAGGCAGAGGTGTACTTAATGTACACCCACAGTTCGCCGGTATGTTTGAGTCCCATGTAATAGGGGGCGAGCCTATTGCCATTCACCGGGCACAAATCCAGACTCCGAGCTGCTACTGAGAATTTCATAGAAAAACTCAATAACACTTTGCTCGACCTGGGGATCGAACCCAAGACCTCTAGCGTAGCAGTCGCGATTGGGACCACTAGACCAACGAGGCAGTCTGAGGAGGCAGAATATTATACTAGAATTATTAAATGTTTTTGATCAATTAATCATCATCATCGACCCATTACATTGTCCCACTGCTGGGCACGGGTCTCCTCTCAATACGAGATTGATTAGGCTATTATAGTCCGCCACGCTACCCTACTGCGGGTTGGCAGACTTCACATGCTGTCAAGAAAATCTCTCAGGCATGCAGGTTTCCTCACAATGCTTTCCTTCACCGTTTAAGCGCATAATAAATTAATATTATCAATTAAATGTAATACCTTATCATCACTACATATTATAAAAAAAAGTTGTCCGCCGCATTTGTCTGTCTGTTCGCGATAAACTCAAAAACTACTGCACCGATCTTCATGCTGTTTTCACCCATGGATAGCGTGGTTTTCAAGGAAGGTTTTTATGTATAATACATACATATTACAGTGCAAAAAAGCTGAGAAACCACATGGGCGAAGATGTGGGCGGAAAGCTAGTATTACAGAAGACATTTCATTTTGTATGGGATTCCAATTCCCTCCCCTCCTTCCACTGCTCATGGTTCAGAGCGGAGTGAAAGGAGTTCGCAAGTTTTCCTATGTTAAGTAAAATCTGAATAGACCTTTTGTAGAAAGAGCCTTAATAGCCTTGTGTTGAACTGTTCTAATAAATAGTATCACACAACCATTTTTTGGGAGCTCAACGACTCGTTACACGACCATGCCTAGGTCATGTGAAATACCTACTCAAAAACGAAAAATATTAATATTACGAATAGGTACAGTTTTTTCGAAATAAGTGTGCTTCTCTGATGTTAGCAGTTCCGAACTAATCGTTTAACTAACTGTTTTTATACATAAATAAATATCAATATTAGTAAAGAACAGTAAGCAGTGATAGCCTAGTGATATGACCATTGGGCTGCCAAGTCAAAGGTCTCGAGTTCGAATCCAAGGCACGCACCTCTGACTTTTCGAAGTTATATGCGTATTAATAATTAATTATCACGCGCTTAAACGGTGAAGGAAAACATCGTGAGGAAACCTGCATGCCTGATAGATTTTCTTGACGGCGTGTGAAGTCTGCCAACCCGCAGTAGGCTAGCGTGGCGGACTATAGCCTAATCCCTCTCGTACTGAGAGGAGACCCGTGCTCAGCAGTGGGACAATGTAATGGGTTGATGATGATGATGATTAGTAAAGAAGAAAAGGTGAAACTTATACTCAATATATTTATTGCACTCCACAATGTTAACAGGTGTTATACAGTAATATAGTATCCATCATGGACCCTGTCGGGCTTTACAACTCTTTCTATTAAAATTTACCACTGCAAAACTACATGCTGACAACTTCAGACTTTAGTCATTTCAAACAAACTGTAGACTATAAACTTCAAAACGCTAACTAGTTCATTGTTATTACATAAACCTAATAAGTACTTAAAATTAATAATAAAACAACCATATCACTCAAAATTCGACCTAACAAACATGTGGTAGGGCTCAAAATTGTTCTTTACCAGTTATAACAGCTGATTGTCAGCTGTAAATTGTATACCAGTGTTTTTTTTATTCCGTTCAATGCAAGCGCACGTGCATATTTCATTGTCAATATTGCAAAATGGACTTTGGAAGGATTACAGAATATTGTACTCTATTTTAAGAGTGTTAAGACTTATTTTTAATCAGTTTTAAACTAAAACTTACGGACTTAAAATATAATAAAGATTTTCGACTTTAAAGTAAGGTATTTAAGAGTCACTTTTATTAAATTTGTTGGTTGACAAAATATGTTAGGGTTCTGTAAGAAATTAAATTAATTGGCAAATGTTTGCCAAAACAAAGGAAAGGTGCACTAAATACAAAGAATACTCAATACTCAATACTCAATACATTTATTGCACTCCACAAGTAAAAACAGCTGTTACAATCGTATAATTTAGGAATCATGTGTGGGCCTTGTCAGGCACGGCAAGATGTAGGAGAGAGGAGGAAGTTTTAAACCCTTTTTATTATTTTCATATTTTACATTTTTTATATATTAATTATTTATATTAAGGTGTACTTACGAATGCGAGTATAGGGTAGGTATTCAAATAAAAGTTTAATTTGAGTAATTAAACTTTTATTTGAATAATTTCTAAAAATAGAAGTAGTACAATTTTTGATAACTAAAATACGATTGCTACGCTAGAGGTTGATTCGATTCTCAGGTCGACCAGAGAGTTTGGTTTTTTCAGGAACTACGGGTCTGATTTGAAAAATGTTTTCAGTGTTAGATAGCCCATTTATCGAGGAAGGCTATAGGCTATATATCATCACGCAGCGACTAATAGGAGCGGAGCATAAATGAAAAATGTTGCAAAAACGGGAAAAAATTAAATGCAGAAAAGCCGAGTAACCACGCGGGCGAAGCCGTGGGCGGAAAGCTAGTAGAATATAAATTAGACCTTGTAGAAAGACATACACTACCTTTGTCTAGAAAATCCTTTGAATCTGGGATCAAAGCTTGTTACATGTTTTAGACAGAACCCATACGATCTACGGGGATATCATTCTTTATTGATGTAGTTATTCCATCTCATTGGCTGTCTTATGCCATTGGCTGAAAGGTCAAATTTGCAATAGCTTAAAAACCTTCATTAGATAGAATGAAGTATTTTTTGAAGAATTGAAGAATTTTTTGTTGTGGTAGGGCCACGCTGTTCGCAGCATGAATGGGCCGGCTTGACCGGGGAAGTACCACACTCTCGCAGAAGACCGACGTCCGAGTAGTAGCGTTTCGTTACTGCGCTTCGTTCGGTGAGCGAGAGGGCCGGAGGCCCAATTCCTCCCCCAATCCCCTTCCTTCTCCTTTTCTCCTTCCCCTCCCTTTCCCTAAATAGGCTCGGCAACGCATCTGCAACTCCTTTGGTTTTGCAGATGTCCATGGGCGGCGATGACTACTTACCATCAGGTAGCTCGCCTGCTCGTTTGCCGAGTTATACCATAAAAAAAAAAAAAAGTATGTCAAAAAAAATCACGACGGGACATTGCACAACGATATTGTATTTTTTTTTTAAACCGCATTTCTTCCAAGTAAGGAGCTACCTGTGCTGACAATCAGCTGATGGGAAAAGATTTCTACTTGAATCGAATCAGCTGAGCGTTCACGAAATCGTCCGTGATAATGTGACGTCACGGTTTTTTTAGGGATGTGCAAAATTTATTGTGTAGGTACCTACATAATTAGCAGTAGGTAGGTATTACATTTTATTTTTTAGGATCTGAAACAAAAGAAATACACGTTTTTTGTAGAGTATGGAAAATCGCCGACCGAGGTATTATGGTTGCCCGCAAACGTCCATACTAAAAATTTCATGGAAATTATTTGTCCAGCCAACCATCGAGATCCACCATCCAGATTTTTCAAGACAAAGCAGAAAGCAGAACGGTAATTCAAACTCCGAGAAATCCTGTTAAGAATTTCATAGAAAAACTGAATGAAGAAAAACACTTAGCTTGACCTAGAAATCGGACCCAGGAAATCACGCTCAACGCCTTGCTTTGTCTAACAATAAAAGTAATAAACTCCAAAAATAAATCTCTTCTTCAGCAACCTCTTTTCGAACTGAAGAGAATATTCTCTTTCGATGGTATAGTTCATTCGCGTCATTACATAAAAAAAAAATCAACCCAATGACAGTATTTTTTTTTCCAATGTAACTCTTATGCAACGTTACCTGTGCCATCTTTACAATCAGCTGATTCGAACAAAAACTTCTTTTGAAATCAGCTGAGCTTTTCTGGTTTTTTTCTGGTACAATTGTCATGCTTGCTGATATGGTATCGTCGTGCGACGTGTCTTTAAGCTCCTTAAGGTACACTGACAAAAACCTAGCCTATACATATTCTTCTCCAAGGTCCTATCTATCTATATGTGTAACAAAATTCATTAAAATATGTAACACTAGCTTTCCGCTCGCGGCTTCGCCGGCGTGAAGTATACGTTTCTTGTCATTTTACTGAATAATATATAGCCTATGTCTCTCAGGAATAATTTAGCTTTCTATTGGTGAAAGAAAATTTCAAATCGGTCCATTACTTTCAGAGCCTATTCGATGCAAACAAACAATCAAATCTTTTCTCAAAATATTAGTTTAAATACACAGTGACAAATAGTTCCATTTCTGATATATATATTTTTTTCTGATAAAAACATCCTATCCAAATCTGCTCGCTGCGATATCTTCACGCGTAAAGTCTGCCAACCCGCAGTAGTCTAGCGTGGTGGAGTATAGCCTAATACCTCTCGTACTGAGAGGAGACCCGAGCTCAACAGTGGGACGAAAAGATATGCAAGACTGATGACTGCCTTATAAGTTTGATGGTCCTAAGCACGACTGCTACGCTAGAGGTCCTGGTTTCAATCATCAGCAAAGCAAAGTGAGCAAAGTGTCGTAGCTCGGAGTCTGGATTTGTGCCCGGTTAATGGCAATAGGCTCACCCCCTATTACATGGGACCTTAGCATACCGACGAAGTGTATGTCTACATTAGTACACCTCTCCCTAACCCTTCGGGGAATACAGGCGTGATGGTATGAGATAAGCAAGAGTCGTAGTAAGTGGCAGTCTATAGTTTCTGCTTACCCCTGTGGGAAAAAGGCGTGAGTCTATGTATGAATAATAGAGGTGGCTTTCTTCCCATTCTCAGCTGATCGGGATAAAAACCGGCCATTGTACAATTTCGGTAACAAATCACAGCTGATTGTAATAGAAAGCAACGGAATGGAACAGTCAGCTGATTGTAGAGCACAGGTAGTATTCTTGCATAAGTTTAAAAAAAAGGCAGAAAAAAAATTGTCTATGGTCTTATGTCAGTTTACCACAGTCATTTGGTCCTTTGGAAAAGTTGTTGGTATATAAACTAAAAAAAGTATTGAAGATAAATTGGTCTGTAATAGATAGCGTTTTGAATGCCTAGCCTGTATTTCTCGAAGGGTTAGCAGAGGTGTACTAATGTATACCCATGTATGTTACGTCTTAAGACCGATCCTATTGCAATATATCCACTGTTTTTTTTTTTCGTTTGCTAACGTTAGTTTTCTTATAAATTATGATATCCCTGAAATTCTAAGAAGCAGCTAGTTAGCAGCGAGCGCGTTTGGATTCATGTCCGGTTAAATAAAGAAAGAAAATATGGTGTACTTACTGCTAACCCGGTATACTATGCATAAACTGACTCCTTTAATATATTATACTTACCTACGACTCAATATTAATAAAGAAGAAAATTTAATACCATTTAAAGTCATGGCTATTGAACAGCTGATTGCCAGCTGGTACCAAAGAATGTATACCTGAACTTTATGCACGCAAAAAACGACCTTAATATGAGATAATGCAGTTGAAAGTCCTTTGTTTCGGTAGTCATTCATTGGAAATTAAACTTTATTGCATACGATGGAGGTTGAAATTGATTCGATGATAAGGAATTGTCTGTCAGGTGTTGGTTTAGTTGCTAGGCAATAAGTGGACTTACGTTTTACCTGCGTGATGGTAAGCGCCAAGTACGATATAATATGTAATCAAGGATCTGACTGCCTCATTAGTCTAGTGGTCCTAAGCGCGACTGCTACGCTGGAGGTCCCGGGTTCGATCCCCAGGTCGAGCAAAGTGTTATTGGGTTTTTCTATGAATTTCCCAGTAGCAGCTCGGAGTCTGGATTTGTGCCAGGTTAATGGCGATAGGCTCGCCCCCTATTACATGGGACCTAAGCATACCGGCGAAATGTGGGTGTACATTAGTACACCTCTGCCTACCCCTTCGGGGAATACAGGCGTGATGATGGCATGTTATCAAGGATCTGAGGTTGAAGTCTCACCGGCGACTATCGAAACAGAAATATTGGTCCTTCGAGCCGGATCAGTATCACTCGCGCGTTGTCTTCTTGAGATCTCGTTTGTCAAGTAACGTCACTGTTAAGTAATAAAAAAACCGGCCAAGTGCGAGTCGGACTCGCGCACGGAGGGTTCCGTATCATTACCTACGATTTATGACGTATTAAAAAAAAACTATTTACTAGATGTCGTCCAAACCAATTTTCGGTGGGAGTTTACATGGTAATCTACATCATATATTTTTTTTAGTTTTATCGTCCTCTTATTTTAGAAGTTACAGGGGGGGACACACATTTTACCACTTTGGAAGTGTCCCTCGCGCAAAATATTCAGTTAATGACGTATTAAAAAAAACTATTTACTAGATCTCGTTCAAACCAATTTTCGGTGGAAGTTTACATGGTAATGTACATCATATATTTTTTTTAGTTTTATCGTTCTCTTATTTTAGAAGTTACAGGGGGGGGGGGACACACTTTTAGCACTTTGGAAGTGTTTCTCGCGCAAATTGTTCAGTTTAGAAAAAAATGATATTAGAAACCTCAATATCATTTTTGAAGATCTATCCATAGATACCCCACACGTATGAGTTTGATGAAAAAAAAATTTTGAGTTTCAGTTCCAAGTATGGGGAACCCCCAAAATTTATTGTTTTTTTTTTCTATTTTTGTGTGAAAATCTTAATGCGGTTCATGGAATACATCTACTTACCAAGTTTCAACAGCATAATTCTTATAGTTTCGAAAAAAAAAGGCTGTGACACGATCGGACAGACAGACAGACGGACATGACGAATCTATAAGGGTTCCGTTTTTTGCCATTTGGCTACGGAACCCTAAAAACGATAGAGTAGTTGACAGGTGTCTGATGAGACGATCAGGTAAGACAGAATCTTACGAGCTGCTCATCAAGCTATACAAATCCAGTTTAGGCTGACCACTCACGAAAGCCTTTTTGATTTGGGCGCCAAGTATTTTTTTATATTCAGTGAATTGGACGTATATATTACAATCTAGCTTCATGTTAATAAAATTACTTTTAACAAAAAAGTTAAACCGCCTTCAAAAAATAATAAAATAATTTTGTCTAAAACAGTTTGGGAAGTCGGTGACTTCTATTTGAGTGGGTCTTTTATTTTCGCCACCGACTTCCCAAACTGTTTTAGACAAAATTATTTTATTATTTTTTGAAGGCGGTTTAACTTTTTTGTTAAAAGTAATTTTATTTTGTAATTTTTAGTGGAAAGTTTGTTTAGAAGTACTTGTTAGCCAACTAAACGCACTGATCCAATAAGACAGCGATGTTTCGAAGTAAACGATAATATCATCGATGTAAACAAATTTTAGATTTTTGTTGATATTTTCAAAACTGCTTAACCGATTTCGATAAAATTTGAACGGGGCCACCTCTGAAGTATGGCCTACCAAACAATAAAACAATCATTAAAATCGGTCCACAACTGGCGGAGATATCGCGTAACAAACATACAAAAAAAAAAAAAAAAACATACAGACGAATTGAGAACCTCCTCCTTTTTGAAGTCGGTTGAAAAGAGGATTCTGCGAATAGTGCTTAAAATATTCATGGATAATCCGGTATGTCTTTTTGACCCGAGGCAAGACGATCCGTGTACGTAGCTGTGTGTTACCAATTAAAAACTTTCCTTACTCTATGATCGGGAGCATTTGTTCCCTATTAAAAAATAATTTTAGGATATTTAAAACCTATTGTTTGATATGAACATAGTACAAGCAAAATTTGGGAACACATAATCCATGTCCGACTTTTCGGCGATTACTGGCTACCAAACGTGAAGAATAGACGAGAAAAGATAGACAACCTACTTTACACCTATTCCATAAATTGTAAACAGAGATTCTAAATTCAAAATCCCTACTTAATATTATAAATGCGAAAGTAACTCTGTCTGACTGTCTGTCTGTTACGCTTTCACGCCTAAACCACTCAACCAATTTTGATGAAATTTGGTACTGGGATAGACTAAAGCTTGAGAAAGGACATAGGCTATACCTTTTATTGCAAAAAATAGTTTTTAAGGGGTTGAAATAGGGGGTGAAAGTTTGTATGGGAGATCGTCATTTTTTAAGATAAAACCATGAAACTTTATATTAAGAAATAAATAAATATTTGTTCTAGCGTTTTTGAAATTTCGACATGTGTGGGGATGAAAGTTCGTTTAGAAGTCCAAACAAAGTCACGCTTTCAAGTTTAACCCCGGAACCGATTTTGATGAAATTTGGAACAAAAATATACTAGAACTTGGGAAAGGATATAAGCTGCGTTTATATTTCAGTAAATAATAAAGTTGGGCAAATTTTGTGGTCTCTCCGAGCAAAGAAGCGGACGGAAAGATATGTAAGGATAATTTGCAATTTCCCGCCAGAATTGGAAAAAACTAAACAGTCAAAATCGTGTTGTCCACGCGGGTGAAGCTGCGGGCGGAAAGCTAATTCAAAATAAAAAATAAAATTAAACATTATGATAAAGAGCCGCCCACACATAATAACTTATACAGATAAAGCTGCCTATTCAAAACTTTCAAAGTACGGATGAATGCGATGCCTTTGCCTCTCCCACGGTATAAAAACGTCGGTCGTTACGTTACAGTTATATGAGTATTGCGTGGTGGGGCCCATCCCGACTGTGGAGAAAAATAGTCATGACTGTTTATTTTTAGACAGAATAAACAGGACTGGAAAGATGACTGGCCACTTTGATACGATACAAAACCTTTTTTACGTCAATCTTAGAAGGCAAAATTGAAGAAAAACGAGGAAGGGGAGGACCTAGAAGAAGTTTTATTGAACAAGTCAGGGAAAATCTGGGAGAGGAGTCGTATCAAGTGGTCAAACAGAAAGCAAAGAATAGAGCTGAGCGCTTAAATGGTAGAGAGAAATAGAAGTACTATTTTTTTCTACATATTATAATCGTGGGTATTGATTATGATCTAGATCTCGATAAGACTTCAAAAGTGTTTCAAAATTATTTGAAGCGACATCTAGCGAGCTACATACCGGCGAAGCGTGCGTGTATATTAGTACGCCTTTGCGCCCTTCGAGGCATACAGGCGTGATGGAATGTTATGTTCTTTTTGCTTTTTGAACAGCGGAAAAAAAAACTAGAACTCCTTCTAGAAATCAGATATCTAGAAATCTAGAGGTCCTTCATTTCTGCCTATCCTTTAAATGAAGCATTAAACAGCTGATCAACCAGACCAGATGATTATAAACAGAAGCCCATAATTTGAAGTTTTGAACATCTCGCCAACTTCCGGCACATATGCGCGTGAGCATCTGTCAGTACTATTGATGTGCGTTCGATATTTGAATTGATATTGTCACCTTTTGGTACACCTTGAGGTAGTTTTTGTTTAATTTACAGAAGTTTTACTTGAATGGTTTTAAGTGTTTATTCACGGTCATGTAATCCACTCCTGCGCAGGAGCACATTCTAGGAAGGGGTAAAGATAATCCTTTACGTGTGGATAAAGCATATAGGTACAATAGAAACTCAACTGTCTCTATGATAAGTGGTCGCAAACGCAGCGCTGTGTGAGGTTCCATTCCCAGACTGAGTAGGTAGAAAGTTTTACAGCACCCTAACAGTGCTCGAGCTCGACCAGGGAATCGAACCCCGAGCCGCACGCTCAGTAACCTCGGTTGAGCCCGCCAGACCATTCAGACAGTGACGATATTATGATACTGAATAATATTTAGCAAATACTTAACCTCCCCAATTAATAAGGGGGGATGCAAATTCCACAGACAACAGCTGACGTCAGACTTTCAGTTTATTGTCTGTCTACTGTCACAGACCTCTACATGACAGGCGGCGCTCTCCGAGACATTGACTTCACATGACCCTAAACCTGCACACATTACAACCTCTTTCGTACCAAAAGGCCGAACAAGGACGTCTTGTACGAATAAAAAGTTCAATAAAAAACACCACCATCTGTCAGACAGGCACGCGCCGGCGCGTGGCAACAGCCAATAGGAAAGCTGCGCCGGCTTACAATAAACGCCATATTGCGAGTTCTTTTTTTGAAAATGGTTGACATTTCGATGGTTTGGCGACATACTTTATTGCATGCTTATTTTTGAACCTGGAGTTAAGCTAGGTTAGAGCCGATCGACAAACAAAATTAATTAAAATTAATTAAAAATTCAAAATGTCCCAAGCGCGACTGCTAAGCTAGAGGTCCTGGGTTCCATTCCCTGGTCGAGCAGTGATATTGAGATTTTCTGTAGCAACTCGGAGTCTGGATCTGTGCCCGGTTAGTGGCAATAGGCTCGACCCCTATTACATGGGACCTAAACATACCGGCGAGGCGTGGGTGTTCATTAGTACACCTCTCCATAACCCTTCAGAGACTACAGGCGTGATGGTATGTTAAATATTATGGAAGTTTGCATTTTAATTTTATGCTAGACTAAGAGCGCACTATGGCTGTTCGTGACGTCACATCCGGCCCGTATGCTTATTTGTCATTTTATGACAATAAAAAGTATGATGACTTATTTTAAAATGGCACATCAATATAGTTATTAATATTGCCCTTCAAAAGAACTTTTCATCCCCTTTCAGCCTTCAATTACAAGCAAAAAGTAACAAAATATTGTACAACTTTAAATCGACAGCCGCCAAACTCATATTTGGTCAACAATTCCTTTGAAATTTCAGTTGCGGAACCGCAAATATAACTTAGCAAGGGTCGTTTTAAATACCAACTTGAACAATGCAGCTGAATAAATTAATAACTTATGTATTACCCTTTGATATTTGAATAATTGTCTGCAAATGCAAAGTTGTTTAATTTCTTTGTTTTATAAATAGATGCTTTGTGTATTTAAGAGGTTGCTCCAGTTTACAGAGAGCCCGGAAATTACTGGAAAATTAGGTGGAACTGGGCATTTAAGAATTAGAATCATTTATATGTAAAACATAGGTATTTAAGGCGGATCGTCTCGCCTTGGCCGGCAAATTAATACTTTTTATTTTTGCACGACCTTATTGGTGAGATCCTTCAGAAAGGTCAGGTGCGTAGTACCCGCAACCGGCGCATGTGTATGACAAGATGTATGAATGTGGACGAAGCAAAAGAAGTATGCAAGAATCGTAGCAGATGGCGTTCTGTAGTTTCTGCCTACCCCTTTGGGAAAACGGCGCGAGTGTATGTATGTAGGCCCAATTCCTCCCCCAATCCCCTTCCTTCTCCTTTTCTCCTTCCCCTCCCTTTCCCTAAATAGGCTCGGCAACGCATCTGCAACTCCTTTGGTTTTGCAGATGTCCATGGGCGGCGATGACTACTTACCATCAGGTAGCTCGCCTGCTCGTTTGCCGAGTTATCCCATAAAAAAAAATGTATGTATTTTTGCAAATTGTTCTTCTATAAAACACATTCTAGGTACCTAGAATGAGTACATGGCAGTAGAAATTGCGACATAAACTGTTTGTCAATTTCAGCGAACTGTTCGTGTATATTAGTATACCTCACCCTAATCCTTCAGGGAATACAGGCGTGATGGTACTTATGTGTTTTTTTTCTCAATTTACGCTACGATCTCCTATAATAACGATTTTTGAGCAAAAGCTTTAAGTAAATACTAAGGATATTATAGTTGTTGCAATTTCTACTGCCATGAACCTAGAATGTAGAACCTAGAATCTAGATTGCCTCATTAGTCTAGTGGTCCAAAGTGCGACTGCAACGTCTGAAAAACCCAGTAACACTGCCTGGGTTCGATTCCGAACCCGAGCAGTGTTATTGGGTTTTTCTATGAAATTCTCGGTAACAGCTCAGATTCTGGATTTTGTGCCCGGTTAATGGCAATAGACTCGCCCCCTATTACATGGGACCTGAACATATCAGCGAAGTGTGGGTTAGTACACCTCTGCCTAATCCTTCGGGGAATACAGGCGTGATGGTATATTATGAGCCAAGAATGTGTTATGACGTAGGTAAAATTTGCAAAAACCATAAACAAATTTGGCTCCCAAAACCAAGACCTTTTATGGGTTATAAAAGGTGTTCGCACTCCAAAGGAAGTAGTTAAGGGTATTACATCGCTCAAATCCCAAAAACACCCTAGGTTTAAAGAAGTTTCTAGATGAAACCTTATGTGCCTTTGCCATATAAAAAATATATGTTATACTTAAGGTCATCACAAATAAATTGTATTGTTTAATTTTTTCATAAAATTGCCCCATTTTTTTAAAATAAATCCAAGAAAATAGTCCTTTTCCAAACTAAATTGCATTTTGTCTCTTTAACCGCTTAATAGTTTGTCATAAATGTTATACCAAAAAATTTGTAATGACACACTTAACAACTTGTATTGTTTAATTTTTCCTATTTCTTTGAATATTTTTAAATAATAAAGAAAAACCCGAAACTTCACTAGCGCCCCCCGTGAAGCACCCCCGCAATGCCCGTGATGAATACTCAGGACGCGAATATCAGTGTCTCGACGACTCTTGCGACGGGTGGGCTGTACGTGCGTTATTGTTTGCAAATAAATTACAAAAGTGATGATTTTTGAATTAAGCAATATCGTAAATAGTACAAATATAAATATTACGTAGAAATTAAGTTTGTAAATATATTTAAAGTAGTTTATAATTTTGTTTTTGTTCTTGATCATTATCATAGACTAACCATAGTGTAATGAAATCTACGGGCGCACTCCTTTGTCTGGCTCTAAATGCCGACAATCTTTTTTAATCATTTTAATTCAATTATATATAATAATCATGTTATCCAAAGTTTGAATGAACCTCGGAGTACCTAAGTAGGTACCGACTGAGATACTAGTTTATCTGACCTCGTAAGTAAGCTGACCTTTTATTGTATGAAAGTCTTTATAATGCGACCTCAGCTTATATGTATAACAAGCTATACCTACATCACCAGTACAAACTGACCGCTTATTGTACGGACAGTGTATACAATGCTAGGTCAGCTTATACTGGATACCTAGGTTTAACAAGCTATACATAATCACCAGTACAAGCTGACCCTTTATTGTACGGAAAGTCTTTACAATGTGAGATCAGGTCAATAGGAGTTGCGTATTTTCATGTCACCAAAAGTCGTTATTCCCCTCTTTATCGAGACGTATTTCAAAATTCAAGATGGCGCACATCATTTAAAAAATTGATATGGGTGTCAATTTCGAGGTATCTTGGGGTACTGATGATGAAAATGGCATTGATTTTGTAATCCAAGATGGTGGACATTATTTTTCTTTATAAATTGATTTGGGTGTCAATTTCAAGGTTTATCGGGATGCTTATTACAAAAATTACATTAATTTTGAAATCCAAGATGGCGGACATTATTTTTCTTTATAAATTGATATGGGTGTCAATTCCAAGGTTTATCGGGATTCTCATTACGAAAATGACATTAATTTTGAAATCCAAGATGGCGGACAATATTTTTCTTTATAAATTGATATGGGTGTCAATTTCAAGGTTTATAGGGATGTTAATTACGAAAATGACATTAATTTTGGAATCCAAGATGGTGGACATTATTTTTCTAAATACCTAATTGCTAATTACGAAAAGGAACTTCGTTCCAAAAAGTAAAGTGAATAATGTATCATGTAGTAGCACCCACACTCAATTTGATGAATGTTGAAAGCCAGCTCATCCTAGCTATCTCCGTTACTGAGAATCTAGAAGGACTTACCTGATCATCATCAGACCCTCAGAATGTATCATGTAGTAGCACCCACACTCAATTAGATGAATGTTGAAAACCAGCTCATCCTAGCTATCTCCGTTTCTGAGAACCTATAAGCACTTACTTGATCATCATCAGACCCTCAGAATGTATCATGTAGTAGCACCCACACTCAATTAGATGAATGTTGAAAGCCAGCTCATCCTAGCTATCTCCGTTTCCGAGAACCTATAAGCACTTACCAGATCATCATCAGACCCTCAGAATATATCATAATTATAGTGGCACCCGTATTCAATTATATGTAAATATAAATAAATGTTTTAAGCCAGGTCACCCTAGTTATTTTCATTAGGTACTAAAGTAATATGTAGAAAGGTGTAGGTATCCCTTATTTCAAAATTATCAAGAATTACCTATAATAATTATAGATGTAGGTAACTCGTACAAGACTTTTATCTAGAGGAACAAAATTTCATAAATCTTTCAAAGAACGAATAAAATAGGTAAATACGATGACGACACTGCGACATATCTGTATTCTTGCTTAATCTTCAGTTCCTTTTATTGAGTACGATCAAATATCGATAGATGGCGCTGAAGTAACAAATACTAGCACAAAAACCCGAATCCTCAAGGTCATTCGGCAATGTAATACCCTTAACCTTGCGACATCACTAATCGACTAATTGGAGAAATTAACAGCACTTGTTAAGTCGATTATTACTATAGGCGGGGTGACATCACTATTCTTATGACATTTGAGGCAGTAGCAGGTGTCCGAGCCTTCGAGTTAATGGCGTTTATTTACGTGTAGTGTTTAACTTAACTAAAACTAAGATATGAATTTTCTATTGAAAGAAGATTTCATAGTGAAAGAAAAATTCGGCCTCAGGCAGGGTTTGAACCTGCGTCCCTCTGGTTAAGTACACCAAATGCTTTACCAACTAAGCTATCGAGACCACTGCCTGTGATGCAGAATTTCTCTTCCACGTTTTGCGTCTTCCGGTGACGTCAGAATTATTTAATGCTAAAAATAAGCAATTTACTAAAACTAGTTACTTTCGTGAAGGAAAAATTCGACTGATGCCAGGATTCGAACCTGCATCTTCTGGTTAAATACATCAGACGCTATGACAACTAAGCCACCGTTAGTCCTACCTTTCCATGCCCTATAGCATAGTGTAATAAATTAGATTTTATTACACTGGGCCTGGTGTGCAGTGATAGCCTTGTGATATGACCATTGGACTGCCAAGTCAAAGGTCTCGAGTTAGAATCCAGGGCGCAATCCAGAGGTGCGCCCTCTGACTTTTCGAAGTCATGTGCGTATTAATAATTAATTATCACGCGCTTAAACGGTGAAGGAAAACATCGTGAGGAAACCTGCATGCCTGAGAGATTTTCTTGACGGCGTGTGAAGTCTGCCAACCCGCAGTAGGCTAGCGTGGTAGACTATAGCCTAATCCCTTTCGTTCTGAGAGGAGACCCGTGCCCAGCAGTGGGACAATGTAATGGGTTGATGATGATGATGACACTATGCCTATAGTCACGGCCATGGGAGGTTCACGCCCTAGCTCCTAACTTGAACCATCCCTGTCATCATCATCATATCAGGTCAAATAAGGTCCACCGCTGAACAAAGGCCTCCCCCATAGACTTCCACAACCACCGGTTATATGGCGCCTGCATCCAACGACTCCCAGCGACCTTTACCAGGTCGTCTGTCCATCTTGTTGGAGGTCGTTCCACACTGCGTCACCGCCTAAGTCATTGAGGTATAACAGCATCTAGACAAAGACTCCAAAATGGCCGCCCAATAAAAACTAGACGTATTTTGTAGAAAGTGCACTTAATATTCACGGGCAAATATGTCGCGGGCCACATTGCCAATTGCCAGATGCGCGCGTGCACCTTGCGCTCTGCGCATGCGTCGCGCCCTCCCTCTAATTTCGATCGCATCTGTCAAAGTTAGGTTTTTTAAGAATTTCGATTAGGATAATGACAAGTAGGTATGATGATGCTTTATATGCGTTTTACAGTTTATTCGAAATAACTAAACGTGTTTGTCAAGGTACGCACATGACTTCGAAAAGTCAGAGGTGCGTGTCTTGGATACGAACCTTTTTGAACCTACCTTCGAACCTTGGATTCGATTGGACCTTTGACTTGGTAGTCCAATGGTCATATCACTAGGCTATCACTGCACTCACGAACAAACTTACAAACACAATTACACGCACACACTCATAAACTACGCCTTATCTTGTCAGTCGAGCTTTCGATAGCTCACTGACAAGATAAGGAGTAGTTTCGGTAGATAAGGTATACGTGTGTGCGTGTAATTGTGTTTGTACACGGCAAGGCGTAGTTATAGCCAGCCTCACTTCTTTGTTCGCAAAGTTCCATCTTAACGTTTTATTGATCTGAGAGTTAGCTAAGCTATTTAGTCAATGTGAGGTTCTTATTAACGTTTGAAGCGTCGTTAGCCTAATGGCTAGGGCGTCGGACTTGCGATCATATGGTTGCCGGTTCGAACCCCACCCATTGCACTACCGACGTGAACCCACTCGTAACACAAGCATTTAGCTTAGCACGAGGGGGTTAACAAGAATACTAGTAATGTGTGACCCACATTGTTAGTAAGTTTAAAAAAAAAAAACTAATTAGTAAAAGTAAAGCATTACCTCGAACTAATGGATTTCGACGGAGTAAGTTCCTTGTACACGAACAATTACTTAAGGTTCCTTTTTCCTGCAACACTCACAGGTATTAACTTATAATGAATCATTTATGTACTTAACTGATTAATAAGAGCCTACAAGATTTCTGAGGCACCATTCATTTGCGTAAGGCGATTTGGGTCTAGGAAAACCAATTTGTTTTTCTATTGAAATACTCGTTATCAGCTCGGGTTGTGGATTTATATCCGGTTAATGGCATTAGACTAGCCTAGGCTAGCTAGGGTGTACATTAGTACACCCCCAGTTCGTGGCATTTGTATTAATGTATTTTTCTATGAAATTTCTGATTAAACCTTGTCCATTATGTAAACCGTTTTTTGACAGATGCCTTACACTGCCTTAGAGCGTAGCTGTTCCAGATTACGTAAAAGTTAACTTTGAAATGCGTAACAAAATAAATGTAGTATCTACCTTATGTTATTCAATTATCTTAATTATGATTCCTTGCAGACATTATAATACCATAAACGTAACGGATTTTCCAAAAAAAAAGATTATTGTTAAGCTTATTGTGCACGACTGCACATCACCTGCTGGGGTTGGCGACGTCAGAACGCAGGAAATAAGAAGGCCTCATTTATTTCTCTTGTTCCCCCCACGCCGGTTACTCGATGACTGAAACTTGAAGACTGACTTTGCGCGGCTAGTGCGCGTTCTTATATTAAATGAGCGGGGGGTCGCAAGTTGTGCTTTATTCAACTCAGTACTATTTTACATTAAATCATTAGTTTCTAACTATATTATGCAATATCCTATGTCTATTTTCTATTATTATCTTTCTAATTGGAATCTAACAGGAAAACAAGAAACCAAATAATCTTTTATTTGTCATTACAAAATTCGTGGAAAGGGGTAAGTTTATTGAGGAACAATTTTCTTAGACTATTTGACTTGTTATAAACATAATGTATCTTAGCCTATACAAACTATACAATCGTCATACACATATACAATCGTCGTACACATTCTCCCGCCGTGAACCGCTTGGCAGTCGGTTCATATCTTCACGGTGTAGACGATCACGATGTAGGCAGGATGACCAACTTCTTAGTAGCTCTCCGCAGCAGGCCTCCCTTGGTGCGCACGTCGGCTGTCCTTACTATTCCATCAGGTCCGGGGTACGTCGCGACCACGCGACCCATGGGCCACAAGTTCCGGGGCAGGGTGTTGTCGGCGATCAGGACTACGTCACCTTTGTTCAGTGGCGGCCCTCGTCCGTGGGGCTCCCGCCGGTGGCGCAGTTCTGGCAGGTACTCCTTTACCCATCTCCCCCAGTACATGTCGGCGAGGCGCTGGGCTGCGCGCCAGTGTGTGCGGCCGATCAAGTCCTTGTCATCAAACGTCCCGGGCGCTGGGTTCCAGGTGGGGCCGTGCAGGAGAAAGTGGTTCGGCGTCAGGGCTTCGGGGTCGAGTGGGTCGACTGACACATGGGTCAGCGGTCTATTGTTAACTGTAAACTCGACCTCGGCTAGCAATGTGGTCAGCACTTCCTCGGTAGGCCGTCGCTCGTGTAGCACAGTGTACAGCGCTGTCTTGACGCTCTTCACTAGGCGTTCCCAAGCGCCGCCCATGAATGGGGCGCCTGGGGGTATGAAGCGCCACGATATAGCTTTATTTGTGGCCTCGTACTGTGTCGCGTTTTCCAGGGCTTGTCGCAGCTCGTTGTCCGCGCCGTGTAAGTTAGTTCCGTTGTCCGACCATATTTCACTGGGGCGCCCTCGGCGTGCTATGAATCGCCGGAGGGCCATGACCGCCGAGTCTGTGTTCAGCGTGGCGGCGACTTCGACGTGTACGGCGCGTGTCGTAAGGCAAGTGAACAACACGCCGTACCTTTTTTGTGTACCCCGGCCCACTGTGACAGTAAGCGGGCCGAAGTAATCCACCCCGGTGTATGTGAACGGGGGTCTGTGATGGGCGAGGCGACACGGAGGCAGGTCGCCGGTAGGCGGCGTCGGCGGCGTGTTCCTTAGTCGGCGGCACGGCAGACACTTACTTAGCACGGACCGCACTGTAGGGCGTAGGCGCGTCACCCAATATTTTGTTCTACACTCATTCACTGTAGTCTCTACCCCGGCGTGATGGTACCGGCGGTGCACGTAATCAATATATAGTCTCGTGATATGATGATCACCACTTAACACCGCGGGGCGACGACGTATGTCGTTAATGTCTTCACTAACACGCGCGTTAATTGTTATTAGTCCATTGTTTATCACTAGTGGGAGCGATCGTAGGGCGCCCTTCCTTAGAGCGTCCAAGTCGTGAGGGGGCGCACCGTACGCATCACTTTGAATCACTTTCACTAATAACACTTCAGCGTCCAGCATACACTGCATATCCATATGTATGGGCGCACTTAACTTTATGTCACTTTTTAGCGTCTTTTTACACTGATTGTTTTTATTTACACTTTTCCACTGAGGGTCCTTTTGTTTATTTCGCGCGTACCGTTTATAATTTACACAGTCACTATTTCTTTTTACACGTTCACTACACTTTTTTATAAACTGGAGTACGCGCGCCGTGGCGCGCAATAGGCGCTGCCAGCTGGAGAAGCGAGCGGGGTCAGGGACCGCCTCTCGCACCGACGCTCGTCGCTCGATGGCTGCGTGGACCTTCTCCTCACCGGTTGATTCCGGGAGAGTAGGCCTTTCAGAGGGCCACGCTGACGGCGCGTCGTACAAAAACGACGGGCCGCGGTACCAGCAATGGCTGGTACTGAAGTCGAAGGGCACGTCGCGCGTCGCGTCGTCGGCTACATTGTGCGTCGTGGGTAGCCAACGCCAGTCGCTCAGCTGTGTGTTGTCTTCTATCGCGGCGATGCGGTGCGCGACAAACGCACGATATGACCGTGCGCCTGTATGCAACCACGTGATGACGGTCTTGCTATCTGTCCAATACGTGGTTTTGGCGGGCTTGATGTCGTGCTCGGCGGCGACCGTCGCTCCCAGTCGGCTCCCTAGTACCGCGGCCTGTAGTTCGAGGCGCGGTATTGACGTCAGCTTGAGCGGCGCGACTTTGGTTTTCGCGGCCACAAGGGTGATGTACACGCGGCCGTCGCTCGTAGTAGCACGCCAGTAAGCAGCGGCGGCGTAGGCAGACTCGCTGGCGTCGATGAAGACGTGTAATTCGAGCGTTGCCGCTGCGCTGTACATCTCGTAGCACCTGGGTATCTTGATGTCACCGAGTCGACGTAGGTGTTGAGTCCATGTTGACCACTGTTCGGCTAGGTCAGAGTCGATGGGGGCATCCCAGTCCGTGCCTCGGCGCCAGATTTCTTGCAATATTTGTTTCGCACGTATAGTCACAGGCGAGGCGAGTCCGAGCGGGTCGAACAGCGACATCAATATCTTGAGTGTTTCACGCTTCGTCGGTCTAGACTTGTCTAAGATGCCTGGCGGAAGTCTAGCTAGGTTAAGGTTGAAACCTAGGTCGTCACTTTTCGGTCTCCATTCCAGGCCAAGCACGCGTTCCGTCGGGTTGTCGGCGTTTGCTAGGCCGACGTTGTGCTGGGTTGCACCTGGCGACAGCGCGTTTAACACTTTTTCACTATTTGACGTCCACTGTCGTAATTCGTAATGCGCCCCGCGGTGAATCCTGTCTACGTCGCTTGCATTCTCGATCGCTTGTGTCTCGGTGTCGTAGCTCTGCAACAAGTCGTCGACGTAGTGATTTCGTATGATCGTGTTCACCGCGTCGGGATGCGTGTCTTGATATCTTCTCGCATTGTGATTCTTTACGAATATAGCTGTCGCGGGTGAGCATGTTGCGCCAAATATGAGTGACGTCATCCGGTACTCGTCGGGGGGTAGGCAGTCGCGTCGGTCGCCTCGCCACAGGTATCGCAGAGCGTCTCTATCTTCCGGCTTGACTTTCACTTGCATGAACATTTCCCGTATGTCCGCCGATACCGCTATTTTTCGTTGCCGGAACCTCATGAGTACGCCGGGTAGGGATTGCAGCAAGTCTGGCCCTTTTAGTAGGTAGTCGTTCAGTGACACACCTTTGGTCTTGGCTGCGGCGTCGTGCACGATGCGGAGTTTTCCTGGCTTCATGGCGTTGACCACGGCGAAATGTGGCAGGTACCACGTCTTGTTGGCGGATTTCTCGGCTGGGGCGGGCTCGGCGTAACCTTTCGCGACGAGTGCGGCCATATGCTCGTTGTACTTTTCTTTCAGGCACGGATCACGGTCGAGCTTCTTCTCAATGTTCAGTAGTCGCTTCAGAGTGTTGTCGTAGTTGTTCGGCATCATGACGTCATCACTCTTCCATAGCAGGGGGGCTTCGTATGTCCCGTTTCTGGCGACCACGTCACGGTTGAGTTGATCGAGGGCGCGCTGTTCTGGGTCGTTCTTCGGCAGCTTGGGGTTCACTAGCAGCGAGTCGAGGGCGATGTAATCTCGTAACTGCTCGTCCATGCTCTCCTCTTCTGTGCGCACGAAGTTCACGTGGTGGGTGCGCTGCGACAGGGTGCGTGCGCTGGCTCCGTGTACGACCCATCCCAGGGCCGTGCGTGATGCGACCGGCTGATCGCGGCGTCCGACGCGCACCTCAGTCGGGAGCAGGAGGTGCCAATTATCTTGACCTATGAGGACGCGCGGCTCCGCTTGTTCGTATAGGATGTCGCTTCTTATGTCTCGCAGGTGCTCGCAGTCCTCTATGTCTTCCGTGTGTATCACTTGCGCCGACAATTTCATATCTTCTATGGTGCGCGCATGAACATCGAACTCTTGACTGGAGGGCCCGCTGAGTGTCAGGTGAACACGTCGCGACGCGGCGGACGTGAGCTCGTTGTCGCCGATCGCCTCGATGCGCAGCGGCTCTTGAGGTCCCGATGCGCCGGTTTTTCTCGCTATGTCGGCGTCGACGAGTGTGACCGTCGAGCCGTCGTCCAGGAGAGCGAACGTGTCCACAGCTCCCGCCGGTCCGGTCACGTGCACTGGTAATATCTTCAAATACGATGTGAAATTCTTCCTTGTTCGAGTTGACGCGACTGTCTCTGCTTGCACCTCGCTCAGTTTCACGTCGTTGTGTAACAGACGATGGTGAGAGTACTTGCAGCCGTCGACTTCACATTTCTTGCGCTTGCAGTGATGGGTACGGTTTCTATACCGCAGACACGCGAAACACAATCTCTTCTCTTTTGCTATGTCCCAGCGTTCGTTCGTCGTGGCACTGTTAAACTTGTCACAACTTGTAATGTCGTGTCCCGGGGTAGCACAGAACGCGCACGTAGGTTGGCGGTCCGGCGGCGGCAATCGAGCAGCGGTCGCGGCGTATGTTCTCGTAGGTGGCTTTCTCGGCGCCGCGGGTTCTTGATTGCACGTCTCCGGGGGCGCGTACGGGCTGCATCGTTCGGCTTCCCTGTTGAGGAAGCGCGAGAGTCGCACCAAATCCGGTTCATCTTCTTGGTTGTCCGCGGCGAAGTCAAACCACCTATACCGCAGCGCAGGCGTCAGCTTTTCGATGGTGAGTTTCGTTACCTCCGGGTTGTACAAGTAGTGGGTTTTCTTCAGCGCGCGTAGTGTGGCGACGACGTTCGATACACGGCTTGCGAACACACATACATCTCGGGCGTTGTCCGTCACTTTGTTTAACGCTCGCATGCGATCTATCTCGGCGAGTGCGATGCAGTCCGGGCGACCGAAGCGATTTTCTAATGTCTTCATAATTTCTTGGGTCTTCGCGTTGAACAGTAGGAGACTCTCGACTGCTTCTTTCGCTCTTCCCCTTATATTTCTGCGTAATCTTGCTAGGTTCTCGGCCTCGGTGAATGCCGACTCGGATTCTTCGTACGCCGCGCGAAATGTGAGCCATTCTTGATGGGCCCCGGCGAATGTCGGCAACTCGGTCATGAATTTCGGGCGAGATCCCGCCTTGGCGGCTAGGGCGATTGCAGATGCTAGCTCGGCGAGGGCGACTTGTTGAGGCGCGCGTGGGGCGACAAAATCTTCTTTCTTGAGGTTAACGTTTGACGGCTCTGTTACGACGGGCACGGTGCGCGCAGGCGGCAGCTCGCACGGTACCGGGCAGGGGGGGGGTGAGACAACCCGTTCGTCTGGCTGAAGAGTCGGCGCTTCCTGAGCGGTCACGTGGGGCTTGTCAGTAAGCGCAAGCACGTGCCGCTGTGACTCGTTCAGCCAGTCCCCGACTTTTCGTGTCGTATCTTGTTGCGACGATGTTGTTTCAGCGTCACTATCTTCGACGTCCTCTTCGTGTTCGGCTTCAATAGTTGCGATGCGCGCTGTGGCGAGCTTCAGCTGAAGTTTGATCACCTCCTCGTTGGCGCGTGCAAGTCGTAATTTCTTTGAGTCTCGTTTAGTTTTTGACGAACCTAGAGACTGTTTTTGACGGGCCGTGGCGGTGGCCGACGTCGCGGACGTGGCAGTAGTCGCGGACGTGGCGGTAGTCGCAGACGTGGCGGCAGTCTCCGACGTGGCGGTAGTCTCCGACGTGGCGGTAGCGGACGCAGGGGTCGCCTGCGCGGCGGCAGGGCCTGCTGTCCCGGATGGCTCGGCGGTGGAGGCAGGTTCCACCTGATCACGGGATACAGGCGGGCAGGAACGACCTGACGTTGATCTTGTAACCGGCATTTTCGTTGAAATTTTCTATAATCTTGAGGTCTTGATATTTCTTGAAAGACGAGGCTTAGATCCGGCTCGAAGGACCATATAATGTGCACGACTGCACATCACCTGCTGGGGTTGGCGACGTCAGAACGCAGGAAATAAGAAGGCCTCATTTATTTCTCTTGTTCCCCCCACGCCGGTTACTCGATGACTGAAACTTGAAGACTGACTTTGCGCGGCTAGTGCGCGTTCTTATATTAAATGAGCGGGGGGTCGCAAGTTGTGCTTTATTCAACTCAGTACTATTTTACATTAAATCATTAGTTTCTAACTATATTATGCAATATCCTATGTCTATTTTCTATTATTATCTTTCTAATTGGAATCTAACAGGAAAACAAGAAACCAAATAATCTTTTATTTGTCATTACAAAATTCGTGGAAAGGGGTAAGTTTATTGAGGAACAATTTTCTTAGACTATTTGACTTGTTATAAACATAATGTATCT
The DNA here is from genome assembly GCA_958496365.1 of Subacronicta megacephala. NCBI lineage: Eukaryota > Metazoa > Arthropoda > Insecta > Lepidoptera > Noctuidae > Subacronicta > Subacronicta megacephala. Next base: position 4,840,163 of record OY292542.1, on the reverse strand, counting down.
TAGCCTATACAAACTATACAATCGTCATACACATATACAATCGTCGTACACACTTATTAAATTTAGTTACATTCTACCACATTCTTCCGTGTCTAGTGATGCAATCGAATGTATTCGCTGCAATCATTTTGAACAATGACATTAAATCAGTATCGGAAAATGGCATCCACTCTAATATCAATAAAATATAATTTAAACAATCTTTTTGAAAAGAAATGTATGGAAAATTATTATTATACAAAAATTAATATAATCAGATGAATATTAAACATATTTATTTATTATTGGTCGTCGTTGCACCATTTTCGATTCGATAACCTAACAATCGATAATCACTACTAGACAGTAATCAAAGTGTCAATAATCGGGTCGATAATCGCATTGTTACGTTCCTGCAATCACTAGTTCCATCTGTCAAAAAACGGTTCTCATAATGGACAAGGTATAGTCGCCCTGACGTGTGTTTATGTAGGGTCAAGTTATAAGTTATTATTATAAGACTGCCTCGTTGGTTTAGTGGTCCCAATCGCGACTGCTACGCCAGAGGTCTTGGGTTCGATCCCCAGGTCGAGCAAAGTGTTATTGAGTTTTTCTATGAAATTCTCAGTAGCAGCTCGGAGTCTGGATTTGTGCCCGGTGAATGGCAATAGGCTCGCCCCCTATTACATGGGACCCAAACATACCGGCGAACTGTGGGTGTACATTAAGTACACCTCTACCTAACTCTTCGGGGAATACAGGCGTGATGGTATGTTATGTTATGTTTTCAAGTTATAAGTAACGGAAATAGACTCACACATTGTGACATGGAACTTAAAAACATACATACCATCACGCCGGTATTCCCCGAAGGGTTAGGTAGAAGTGTACTAATGTACACCCACATTTCGCCGGTATGTTTAAGGGGGCAAGACTATTGCCATTAATCGGGCACAAATCCGGACTCAATTTCATTTCAATTTCACACTTTGCTCGACTTGGGGATCGAACCCAGGATCGTTAGCGTAGCAGGCGCGCTTAGGGCCACAAGACTAATGAGGAAGTTAGATTAATGATGGAACTTAAAACTACCTAAAAATTTGGTAATACTTACAGCCATGATGGTACATCTTCAGTTAATTTTTGAAAAATACAAGGTGAACGACCTTTTAAATGCTAGCCCCATTAACTGAACCCTTTAAACCTCCCATAATCATACAAATTAACACCTTGGTAGGTACATCATCAGTTCATTTTTAACCCCATCTGAAAGGCTCTAAAAATTGGAGCATTTCTCAATACTTAGGTCGTGAGTCGTGACTTCTAGCTGCCTTCAAACCACTTTTGATAATATAATCATACAAGGTGAACGACCTATTAAATGCTAGCACAAACGATTAACTGAACCCTTTAAACATCCCATCATTCTACGAATTAACACCTTTACACGAGTTCCCAAGTCCTGAACAAAGACTTCCAAATGTCACTTGAAATTAACTTTTCCTGCACCATCCCTTTGTGTCCTACACATCTGCTACGCTGAAAATACCTATACGAATTTGACATTCTCCCTCCACTTTATTATCTACCCTGCTCTAACGGTGTTAGAAAGAAAGGGAGCGAACAAGGGCTGGCTGATGCGCACGCAGCTTTCCCAAAGCCCTTGATGCGGCCACTGCGTTGCTCACTCCGCCGCCGTATCGCGTCGCGTGCGGACGTCTCGCGTCAAACTAAATCGTGTAGTGCGTTATGAATATCGTGAGTTCGTAAAAATTAATTCGTTGTTTGTATTTTTTAATCGTGACCTCTTTATTAACGGTGTGATAGATATGATATAGAAGTTTTTTTTTATTTGAACGAATTTTGGGATTGTAACCGTTTCAATGATGGGCGTAAGTGGTTGTATGAGCGTCAGGCAGGCGAGGGGCTCGTGTCACTGTCCCGCGTGCCCCAGGTCTTCGGGCCATGGGGTTCCGATGCCGCCGCAGACGCTCGTACTCCCCCCAATGGCTCTAGAGCCTGAAACCACCCCCGTTAAGGACAAAAAGGGATCTAAAATGAAGGTCCTGAAGAAAATAAAGAAAAAAATTGGCTTGGGTGAGTAATTTTAACGGTTTTTTTTATTTTTTATAATACGAAGGTAGATTGAAAAAATATTTTTTTTATATATAAAAGGCTATTAACCTTTATTTTTTCGTTGTAAAAGTTTTATACTAATGAGTTTTGGAAAAGGGTATAAACCTTTTTAGAGGGTGATTTCATTTTGTATGTTTTTCGTGTATGGCTTATGGTGGTTATAACGGTCACCTAATGCTTGCAGATTGTTATCTGTGTAACTACATGACATGCGTTGAAAACATTGAAGGTTTTAGCTAGAAATTTTAGTATTTTTGGAAGGAAAGATTTTTTTTTTATAAGACAGAGCTTACAAAATATGGAGATCAGTATGTACTGATCGAAGATCTAGATAATTTGTAAATTGTGGGGTATTTCGAAAAGTTTTTGTAACCAATATTTAATTGTTAATATATTTTTTTCAATAGCAACGTTTGCTAAAAAAACGTTTTCTCACAATACACAAAAATAGTTGATCTTAACCTGCCTATGACACTAAGACATTGAGGTACATGACCTATCAAAAACTTATTTTGCCAACGGTTACCTGCGCAACAGCAATAAATTTCTGAAATCATATCGCGCAATATCAATTTTAATCTCAACTTAGATAGCAAAAAAACTCGAGCAAATATCAAGCAACATTTTTTATCTGTTTATGCTCCAAATGTTTTGCAAAAAAAACCTGACACCTACCATCTGTTTCATTTTGATCATCCTTATATTCTTAAATGAATAAAATATATCTAATTTATATATTTGTGATAAATTTTATAGTCATATTCAATTGCAATGTTATGAAATAAAATTTTTTTTTTTCAAAAACTATGTACCTAACTATAATGTTTTTATGAGAAGTTCTTTACTTTTTTACATAACATTATCAGTTTATTCATAAAAAAATGTTATCATTAATCACTAAATCGATTTTTGCACAAAAATACAATGCTAAAATGTTTTCAGTGTTTATAAAAAACTTGTAGGTATTAAGCGCGTGCCATCTGCCTTCACGTATTATGACAGCGCCATGATCGACTTTTTAAAGTGTTTTTTTTTTATTACATTTGAACTTATAGACCAGCTGCCTTTGCACCTTGGCTAAATAACTGGCTTGCTGTTAAGGTTGTTCAATTTATATTTTGGACTCAGTTTATTATTTCTTTAAAAATATACGGTTAATTTAGGTTCAATTTTGGGAATTTGTCAGTAATTCAATATTTTTTTTGTAAATGGCAGGTTGTGCTAATTCTGCCAATTTAAAAAAGGAGTCATGAGTAGATTTCATATATGTATAAGTAGTTTTATGTTATTTAAATTCATTAATGTAGATTATTATTTACATAAAAATATTAAATATTATTGGTCTCGGTACAGTAATTTCAAGCTATAAGGAAGTAATTGCTAATTTATTTTAATGAAAATATGGTTTCGACGAAAAAAAAATATATTATTAAAACATGAGCTATAAATAAATAATAATTTACTAATTAATTGGAAAATAATTTTAGTAACGTTGCCAGTATGCTTAAAAAGTACCATCCTGTTGATTGACTATAAATGAACAGGAAGACCTTTTGGTCTCTGCAATAGATATCAAAATTAGACTTTTTAACTTCAAACTCTAAACTCGATATGTAGCTTATATTTCTACTGTATCCATATCCATAGAAAGAAGAGGTCATCACTGTTGTTTTCTGTGTTTTCTTTTTCTAATCGTACATATGTAATGGCAACCCTACATTATTATTATTTATAGATTACTTTATCGAAGAGTCGAAGACACATATAAGAACTAAACGGAATTGGTCCTTCCACACCAACGTATCAGTCGCTAAAGCCTGTTTCTCGATGTCTCCTTCATTTTCCGCATATTACTCACGTGTATGACGAGATGTTTGAACTTGTACAAAGAAAAAGAAGTATGCAAGAATCTTACAACGTTCTGTAATATTTTTTTAATCTTATGCAATAATAATGCCATCGACTTGATATTTTCCTTCTCAGTGGTTTTATATATAAATATAACATTAGATAATTTAGGCAGCTGGCTGTGATTGGATGAGGAAAGCTCGACGAGCATAGGTTGATGATGAAATTAGGCAGCGGTGTTCTGCTAAAATAATCAATACTTTAGGGCCTATGGTAAAAAGAGGTGAGCGTATAGCCATTTAAAGGACACAATATCTAAACAGCGAGGTACTATTGAAAATTTCACAGAATAATCCAATGACATTGCACAGCCTCGGAATCTTTTTTTTGGGGACCGCGGCCTCGTGAAGTCACCCTTACGACCAGTACATGCAATTTTTAGATCTTTTAAAAATGGCGCCGGCATTTCCTAACTGACGGCATCTGAGAACGGAGAAACAAACTGAGAGAATCATGGTATATTTTCAAAGTACAGACATACTAGTATTCAACGCAGGGCATTATCTGAAATGGCCTTTTCAAGACAGTGGGTTGAGTAGAAATCTCTAACCCGACGATACGCACGCATCACTCATATTGTAGATCGATCATTATTATAGGCAGCTCAGCAACCCGTCAAACGACGATACCAGATTGGCGGAACTTTTGTGTAGGCCAGATAAAATTCTCAAAGCCACTAGAAGGTTAAAAATCTGTGTTTTTGTATAATTTATCTAGCCTAAATAGTACTCACATTTACATTATATTTTTTAATTTATGTAATTGAATTAATTTAATTGAATGTCACAATAAAATATTTGCCAATATTCTCAATGTAATTTTGGTATAAAATTATCATAAGGTACCTACAATGGCAGGCTTATTTTTTTCTGATATTATTTCAGTTTTTATAAAAAAATCTTAAGATAGGTAATAAAAATACTATCTAAAGATGTTTTTACATTAAATATTGTGAAATTTCAAAAGAACAAGATTGCAACGCGGCTGCCTGCTCATAAAATCATGACCTCTATAAAAAAATAGAATGGGTGCTCTGGCGCATGCGCAATCAATTTCATAATGTTTAAAAAAAAAAAAACAATTTAAAAAATGGGTTTTATTGCTCATTTTTTATAAAATTATGACAATTTCTTCTTCGTACACTTAAAAAATAAAAAATTGTGGTATCGATGAAAATATGTATAGGTTTTTAATTACATTAACTTATTCTTGCGTTTGCATTTATAATACTTAATTTTATTCTTTGTAAAGATTTTAGTCTCAAAGTTTCCTCGTTCATTTTTAATTACGTAAAAATAGTCATGAGTTTTTTCTCTCCTAGTCTCGTCTAATAACTACCGTAAAACAAACCAATCTAATCTAAACAATCTTCCTAAAACATGTTGAAGACAAAAACAATTTGCGGACAATGGCTTTACGAATTCGTGCCAGATGGTTCACGAAATGTGTTCATATCCAAAACCTGGTCTTTCTATCCGGAAGGAACTAATTTAACAAAAGACCAGATGTGTTACTTAAGTTTTCTTCGCCAGATGTTGACTTTTGTATGTCATAGGAACTTTGGCGAAGTCGCTTGGGGCGATTTTTTTTCTTTGGCAGCAAAGTTTAAAACAATTGGCTGTGCCAGATGTTTGAAAGTTTAAATTGTCTTTTACCATGCATAAAATTCTGCATTTAAAATTGGTTGCTGTCAACGCAATGTGTCATTATTTTAAAAAAAGAGGTTCAGAGAGAAGGATTATTTTATGAATAATCATTACCAAAAGACATTGTAATTTTATACAAATGATTTTTAATGTTTCTTTTAATTCTAAATATTGTAATAACCCTCACGATAGAACGTGACACTTAACACCCAGCACTTTTACCAATATTTTTCAACAGCTATTGTACTTTTTTTTTCTTAAAATTAAAACCTTTGTTCCGCCGGCCATAATGCCTACATGCGTGATTACAAGATCGTGATTACTATGTGCCGGCAAAATAACGCCTTTCCGACTAAAATCGTGACGTATGCTTGTATTTTTTTTCTTGAAATTACGTTTAGATATTAAGCGGTCGAAGGAGGTTGATTATATATTTTTTAAGTTATTTAACATAGGCATTGATAGCCTAGTTGTGACCATGGACGGCCTATTCGTGCGTGTCGAGTTCAAATCTAAGGCACCCCTGACTTTTAAAGATCATGTGCGTATTAATAATTTATCATGACCCTATTAATTTTATTATCACTTACTTAAACGGTAGAGGAATAAGCTTCCATCAATAAAATTCAAATTTATTTAAAATATAACAAATAGGTGTCGACCGGGAAATATTATGCCTACTTCCTTAACAATAAATCTTTCATTTCTGTTTTTGTAATTTAGCCGCTAAGGTGACTCTTTGACCTAGAATTTTAATATTTTGTGTAAACCATCAATTGTAACACGATTCACACTTAACACATAACGCATAACTTGACATTCGCTTGACAGAATGCATGATCAAACCTACAACAGGGTAGAAGTAGTGGCTAGGGCATCTCAGTATTCGTTAGTATTATCCAATCACAATAGGTACAGAATTAAATTGAGAGTCCTTTGACCTCCCGGTCGAGTTTCAACCTGTTACTTGCTCATTTCTCTAATAAATCCGTACCATGGCAAGTACTAACTTGCTCCCGTGTCTAAATCAAGATAAATAAAAACTTAATTATATAAAATAATAATTTATTGTATCATCAATGACTAGTTTAAACCTGCTTCTTTACTTTGCAAACGAAAACTACCTATTCTAAAATTATTTACCTATTTAAAATATATTAATATATTCTGAATCGATTTATTCGTGTTAACTAATTCTATTTATCGATAAAGCTTGTCTCTAAGACTCTTATTACCATACGGCGTAATCTCGGTTGCTGGCTGACTGCCACAAAATTGTCTTTGATCTAAAAATGTTATTATGGCATTATCATCCCAAACATTCTATAGGCCTATTAATATAAAAAAAATATAATAACTAACGAAAACTATATTTTGCAGACACCTATCTAAGAACCATTGCTGATGAATCACAAACCCTATACTGTATCTGAATCGGCCAAACTGTTTTTGAGATAAATTTGAACATTTGTTTGCACATACAAAGTTACAAACAAAACATCTCACCAAACGCATACATCTTCTTCGTTCCGTTGTGGGTAAAAATTATCAGCTTTTTTTGTTTAAAAGTTTTTTTAGAACATCTGAAGTCTGCCAAATAGTATTAAGGCAACGAAGAGACCCTTGCCCAGCAGTTGTTCAGTAAATTAGTTAATAATTATTGAAATAAGTAATGTGAGCTATAATACGTACTTAGCTACAATGACGATAATCATTACTCGAGATAATATTATTTTTTAATATTTTATTTTAAACGGGAAGACCTTATCTTGTATTCGCATCCGTTACGCTTGATATTTTTTTTTTCCCAGGAATGTTTTTTTTTTTTTTCAGATAATTTTATTGACTGCCTCATTAGTCCTTAGTAGACCTCTAGTGGTCCTAAGCGCGACTGCTACGTTAGAAGTCCTGGGTTCGATCCCCAAGTCGAGCAAAGTGTTATTGGGTTTTTTCATGAAATTCCCAGTAGCAGCTCGGAGTCTAGGTTTGTACCTGGTTAATGGCAATAGGCTCACCCCCTATTACATGGGACCGTAACATACCGGCGAAATGTGTACATTAGTAAACCTCTGCCTAACCCTTCGAGGAATACAGGCGTGATGGTATGTTACGTCATAATTTTATTGAAAAAGAAGTGAAGTTGCATACAATTTATATTTTTTCTATGAACTAGTAGTTGCCCGCGATTTAGTTACAATAGCTTAGCCTTTAGGCGGCGTATCAACATGAAACATGCGCCAGATTTTAAGTTAAACTCCAGCAATTCAACTGTGGAAACCTAATCCAAATTCGTGCAGTAGTTTTTGCGTGATGCGTGTACAAACATACATACAGACAAAAAAAAAAGATTTTGCTTCTTTCTAATACTCAATCTGTTGTCTGTTTAATAAAAAAATAAAATAAAGACCCCCGTATTAGCTTTTCTTAGTGTTCAAGATTTTTTCTAAATGTACATTTATCTGTAATGTACAGACAATTTTTTTTTTTATTTTAAAAAACCTTTTGAAAAAATTTAATAGAATCTAATAAACAACCAAACAGGATTTAGAGGCGCTTAATCTCTAGTAACTCTCCTAGATATGTGAATCTGAAGGTATTCAGGCCATTAGACTGAACAAAGTACCATGGACTAGATTTTATGGTGTGAAATGTATCCACAGATTAAGATATTTACCAAATGTTTAGCTTGACAAACATTTGTCTAAAAATACACACTATCACTTAAGGTTTGCTCAGTTGAGTAAATTTTATGTAACATTCGGAAGCACCTATTATCATCCAAAGCATATGTCCTGTCTCCATCTCCGTCTAACGCACAGTATTTATATCTGGCGTCTCCTTCACTCTTATTTACAAACGGCAACAGCTGTTTCGCAACGGGATCTTAGTGGCGTGCGCCGGCGCAGATGCTAGGGGTGGCACGGAGTTATTTTTAGTATTTTTTTGTGATCTTGTAAGCAGTTTGAGGGAACACAGATTTGGCTATTTTCGGTTTTAAGTTTCTGACTAATTGGAGCTATAATTAATTGTGAACAGTGTTTTCGTACTGAAATTCTAGAGTTGACAAAAAAAAACTTGAACCAAAAAAGGTCTAAATCAAATTAGAAAAATTATTTTTTTAAAAAAACTTCAGTTCAAATAAATCCGAAACCTTGATTTAGTCTCGTGATAGAATACTTAGTCTTCATAATCGTGTTAATACTGATGATATCCAAAAGAATGGAAGTCTAGAAGCAAAAATATTATTTCTATAAAAACTTATACGTAGCAACCCTGCTATTATAAGCAGTCAGCTGCTTGCTTACACCGTTTCATTTTCTATACGACATTTAAGACCAGCTGGTCCTTTTATGTCTTTTTTTCCGAACCCGACCTTCGAAAGGCCTTTGTATGCACTTAGAAAAAAAAAACAACCTATGTATTGCAATTTTTCACGTAGCCATTATCATTCATAGCAAAAGTTTGGTATTTTTTTTTAGTTGGCAAGAGAATTAAAATAATTTATACTTATTCCATTTTCAAATTACATAACCGGCCAGTTTTTAAAACTTCAAATCTGTACGCATATTTTTTTTTTCATTATTCTAAGCATAATTCCAGATATAAAACTACCATACAATATAGTATTCAAGGAAAAGGCTTGTCTTGGATTTGTTTAAGGTGAAACCTCTGTAATTTCAAATTATATTTTTTTAAACTTAAAATGCCTAATGAGGTTTGATCAAGATCTTAATAAAGAAAACACTATTTCTTAGATGAGGCATCTGATATATTTTTTAAAATTATTGGCTTATGTTTGGTGTTGCACATATTCAATGTACCCGTATACTTCAATAACTTCAAATAACGATGTCCAATAAATTACATGAAAAAATATATTTCAAAACCAGCTGGCTGAACCGTTAAAGTGAAGAAAGAGATGCGGGATGTATTTATCTGTGTGTGGGATAAGGACAGGTATATAACAGATGATATCCAGGTGATGCTTGATATTAGATGCGGGTTTTTGTAGTCAAGGTGGACCAAATTGTCCGAAGGTTTTTGTCAGAGAGAACAGCCCATTTCTGGGTAGGAGAAGGATATATTTTGGCAAAGAAAGAAAATGTATCATCTGCTACCCGTATAGATATAAAATATAAAAATACTTCTTTTGGACAGCTTACATTGCAATGGTGTTCAGTGAAAAATATCCGTTTTTCAAATGGCTGATAAATTCTTTCCTTTTATTAGCAATTAAATAAAATACTAAAAAAAATTATATTGACTACACTACACAATTTATAACGAATACGATCAATTTATCTAACAGAAAATTGTTTCAGTAAACGTCCATCTCGTTCCAACTCCAGCTCAAAAATGATGACGTCCAATTAAAACCTCATTTACTATTCGGTATTCTAAACTTGATATTTACGAAGGTGTCCAACCGAACGTCGACAATGGCCGAATACAACCGAAATCGTTCACTAATGATCGTGAGAAAACATCGGGAATGTTTACCAGCCGAACAGCTCCGAATAACGCTCGGAATATTTGAAATTCGAATTTGTTCGGATACGTTTGCTTCTTATTTATTGATATGAATGTTTATGAGAATTCTCGCCTTCGGTCACAGATATAAAAATGATAATTTAGGACCTTGTGTTTAAGGAAGGAAATAAGATTATATGACTAAGGGATTGCATTAAGAGAAATAATGCGAGAATATAGAACGACCTCAATTGGTAGAGTTTTAGTATGAGACGAGAGCTTCTTAGATTCATTCATTACTCATTCGCCCTGTAATTAATCTTCATTCTTTCCGTTCCATATTCAAAAGTACCTACTTACTCAATATTTTGACCTTTGAAGTGGCAAATTAGATATTGGCCATTTTATCTAAGATCTTGTAATAAGAAAAAAACCTCGTTAAAACACTTTTCAAACGGTTATTGTAACGGTTTTTATGAGCGAAACAAATCAATGATGACCGTAAAAGTGATTCTAACATAACCAGCATTGTTACTGTAGTCATTTGTATCGCATTGTTGACCTGCTGTTAATACGTGAAACCTCCTTTGGTTCATGTAATCCTGGTACCAAACCCAACGCAAATGTCTTGCTGATCTGGTATCGTCTTGCAAGGTCGTTAAGCTCCCTAAAAAATGGTTGAGCTGCACGAGGACTGATGTAAGCATGCCATCAGTTATGACAGGTCAACTCAAAGCTGCTGTTCTTTCTTCAAAGCCTGTTAAGATTTTGTCCTACATTGTAAAACTCACATATCCTATGATATTACTTTTGTCTGTACTTTAAAAGAGACCATGATTCTCATGATTGAGTTTGTTTCGGCGTTTCTTCTCTTCTTCTTCTTCTAGTTTTACCAAAAAACCTTTGGCTTTTTAAAGTGTCTTTGAAGGATATCAGGATAGTAGATATAATTAGGACTCAAAATTTCATCTTTTCATCGTGTTCCTAAAAGTTCTGAATATAACTTTTTTCTCTACATTTATGAAATATCTAGACTTTTTTTAGAAGAAGGCTACATTCAGTTGGTCTTAAGATTGTCAAGATTATTTATAGATGACGCCAAACTTACAATTTTATCTTTACAAACACTTAATTCTAATTTGATATAATGAACGAAACGAAATGTTGAAATCACTTGAAACAAATTTCATAGTTTAGTGAAAGTTTTATGATTCATATACCTATTAAAAGTTTTAAACATTCGAAGTTGCAATGATTATTTTGATTCGGTTGCTTTTTACTGTCTAAAAACTTATCTAGCACCTCGGGTATATTTGTGCATGGCAATAGAACCTAAACATGCCGGTGAAAACAGGCGTGATGTTATGTTTGATTCCAGTCTTTTTAATGGACCTATATAATTATTTTAATCAAGGAAAAATTCGAGGGCGGGCACGATGTTTTTTCACTAAAACAACTTTTGAATCTTAGTATGGAAAATACGGAAAAAACCGATAAGATATCGCCAAAATGCTAATATTGCAAGACAGAAACGAAGCATTATATTTATTTCACTGTTCGAAGCGGTATTTTTTATACCAATCAATACCTCCGCACTTTCCCGCGGTTGTAACAAATGGTTCTTACTGTAAACTAGTTACTAAAGTACATAGGACCAGTTGTGAAGACAGCACGAGCATCTCCCACGACCCGTGACCTCGCTCTTACCTTAACTGTTACTACAGTTTTGTAGATAGACCACACACATATATACATGCGTGCGAAATACATTACTGACTTTCAAACACATCGGAAAATTGGGATGTTCTGTTTATGAAATTTGTTTCCGCTTATATTGGGTGGAATTTTGCGTTTTGATCTTTGCCTTGCACGTGTATTAAACTTGCTATCTGTCAAATTATGTTATTTTAATTTTACCAATACCACACAAATATGGTGCTATTTTTATATTATGCTATTTATTATACAGTTACAATACCATTTATAGTACAAATAAGTAATAAAATATTCAATAATATAGTTCTAATATCCCGGAAGCGACGCGGACGCCATGTTGGTAACACGGGAACAATCGTTAAGAGGATAGTATCCGCTTCGCGCCCCATACAAACGCAGTTTGGCCCTTGCTTGAATTTTAAACAATGAAAGTCATTGAAATTTTGCAGTAACAATCTTATCATTAATACACGTGTTTCTGTAATATAAAATTTCATTTCAATATACGGTTAAAAAGTTACACGAGCTCAAAGATTGGCAATTTTCGTTGAAAAACGGCCCAACTTTATGCTAGTATTTCTCGACAATGTATCAATACAGAAACATTCTGATTCGAAGGAAACCCAGATAATATAGTGAATATTTTTTTACAAGTTTTTTTTTTACATATTAGCAATATTAGAGGAGTAATCTCCAAAATTCGGAACATACGAAATACGCGTGAAAACGTTGTTGTTTCTCCTCTCGGGCACGCGTTCGCATCGCGAGGGATAGAGACAGCGACAACTGTGCAACATTGTTGCGTTCGCGAGGGACACTCCTCTTAACAATATTACTATTCATACTCTGTAGTCATTGAACAAACATGCAAATCTCTTAATATTCAATTACGTTCTCTTTTACCTTTACTTATGGTTCAAATTCACTCCTCACGATCGTAATTAGAATGTGTGTGAAATACTCTGTAGTGATTCGACAAAACCGTGAATTCAGTTATGATATTTAAAATTGTACCCACTGTCTTCCAAATAAGGTAAAATTCTGCTTCAGCTCACGCAAACATAATTCGGTGACATAACCACAGTAAGAATATAGTTGCAGAAGCAAAACACGAACTTTGTTTCCATGAAAATAAAGACCATATCGATATAAACAGAATTTCCAGGTAAGCAATAATAATGTTTGTGATTCCATTTGACATTTTCATTCCCACGGTCGAAATTTGAAATTTCGTTTCTTTTTTTTTTGGTAGCAAAGCTCGGCAAAAGGGTTATCCTTCATTCAGCCTGTTATCCCACAAATCGCAAAGAGTATTTTCTGTCATTATTTTTTTTTGTAATTGCCAAAGGGTTGTTCTTAAACATCCTATTTGGATGTATCATCTGTTTTTTTTTTTCTAGTGTGAGTAAGGTGTAGGAAACGGGTTAGTCAGGTGTATGGCGATCCTCAACACCTTTCACATAACAATTGTGATCTTTAGGCAGGTGGATGAAATGTAGCAGTTATCTTGACATTTATTATTGTACAGTTACAATGCACTATAACTTTATTCTTGAAAGTAAGTAATCGTATATTAGTTGCGGAATTGCATGTCTTAACTAATCTTAGGTGTTGCAAGGTTTTAAACAGCGGCAGCATTACAAATGATCATTTTAATTAAATAATTGTGGAGAATATAAAATGCACTTTGGTTAAGCTTCTTGCTTGGCTTATCGAATCCAGGGCAGTAAAAGCTCATGAGACCTAAACAATAGACTTTCAAGGGTCAAATATATGCATATATACTCACGCCTTTTTCCCCACAAGGGTGGTCAGGAACGACAGAACCCTTTTTACTACAATTCTTTCATACTTTACGTATTTCCCTTCCACATTCATACATTTTCTTATACTCACACGTCGATTGCGAGTACTACGCACCTGACCTTTTTGGAGGACCTCGCCAATTAGATCCGTGTATGTCCTTCTAGGGCGACCTTTCCTATCGTTGCCTATGCTTGGTTTATTAAACGATATTCGAAATTATAATGAATTCTAAAAACTGCATAATAAACATACCATCACACCTGTATTCCCCAAAGGGTTAGGTTGATGTGTACATAGAAATATACACCAACAGTTAGCCGGTATATGAAACTCCGAGCTCCTACTAAGAATTTCACAGAATAAACCCAATAACACTGCTCTACCTCGGAATCAAATCTAGGTACTCTAGCGTAGCAGTCGCGCTTGAGACTACTAAACTAATTCCAAAAACTAATAAACACAAATAAGCAGTTTACCAAGAAACCACAATTTCGACGCGAGCGCATCGTTGGTTCATCTTCGCGTTTAATTCGGCTCACGAGCGGCGCGGCCGCAGCTAATGATCTACGGCACGCAGTGATCTATAGCTGAGATCTTTACGTGAGATGATTTGGAGAAAAAAAAATCTTTTGGTACATGGGAACTGTCAGATTGCAATCTCATTCAATGATGGCGTATTATGCTTTGACATGGTGACAAAATTATGAATAAGTTGGATTTAGGAATAAGTTTTGTAGTTGAAAACAATTTCTCCCACATATCTTTAGATTATACTAAACTTATAAGTGCTGCAGAACTGCCTCATTAGTCTAGTGGTCCTAAGTGCGACTGCTACGCTAGAGGTCTTGGATTGGTTTCTTCAAATAAAGCAAATATTGCAAAAAATCTCAGTAGCTCGGAGTTTTAATGGAGAGTGAATGGTGGATACAGGGGAATACAGGCGTGATGATATGTTATGATAGTAATAATAAAAGTAATAGTCGTACTCATAACGCAACTCTTTCGTCCATTGAAGATTTACTAGCAAGTTTAATGGACGTATTAGTAGGAAACGAACAATGGACGCTAAAGCGCGTTTGATTCATTGTCTTACTCATCATAATAAAAGAAATGTACACAGCTTTGTTGGAAGCCGTGTGAATATTATCAGGGAACTAAATGTCCCCCCTACTAAATGCAGTGGGATATTTTTTTATGGGATAACTTGGCAAACGAGCAGGCGAGCTACCTGATGTTAAGTAGTCATCGCCGCCCATGGACATCTGCAATACAAAAGGAGTTGCAAATGCGTTGCCATGCCTATTACTGAAAGGGATCCGGGAGGAATTTAACCTTTGGCGCTCCACACACCGTACGAAACGCAACAGTATGCATACTGCTACTTGACGTCGATATTCTGTGGGAGGGTAGTACTTCGCCGGTCGTGCCGACCCATTCATGCTGGCATGTAGACATGTCAGCAAGCACTACTACTACTAAGAACTTGTAAAAGTATCTATAAATTTACAGAAACAAATATCTTTCAGGGGTCGTAGGAAATGCCAAACCAAAAAAAAATGGAAAGCATTTACTTTTAATGACAGAACTAAATTTTATTTATCATTATGAGATACCAGGCAATGATTTATAGATTTTAGAGATTCTGTGATACGGCGAGATAATTGAAATTCAAGCCTCCTAAGTATCATCGAGCATTCTGAACACCACACAAGGTTGCCCAACTTTACGCATCTTACAGAATTCACAGCGCTATCTTGTTCTGTGTCGCAAGCTCAGTATCTTCCGTCTCGCTCGCGGCCCTCTCGCTCGCACAGTCACACGCTCCGTGGGAACCTCACCTTTCGTTCGCATCGATCTGTCATTGGTATCGATGTATCGATACTGTTTTCGGTGAAAGTGGATTAAGGACTGTCCTGTGAAACGTCATTTCCTTCATTCGATCCCTAAGTTCTATTCGATTACATTTCAATACAAGATTTTCAGAATATTCATATTGCATCCAATATAGCAAGCACAGCTATTGGAAAAACAGTGATAGCCGTTGATATGACTGTTGGACTGCCAACTTTTAGGTCTCGAGTTCGAATCTAAGGCACGGGATTTCCGGAATCTTGTGCGTATTAATAATTAATTAACTGTGAAGGAAAACATTGTGAGGAAACCTTCACGATTCACGGTGTTAGAGGTCTACCAACTCACAGTAGGCTAGCGTGGTAGACTATAGCCTTATCTCTCTTATTATGAGAGGAGACCCGTGCCCAACAGTGGGACAGTATATAGGTTGATGATGATCCGAAATGATGATCCAAAAAAAACGAAGATCACGTCAGAATCCATTTTGGGTTATTAAGAACCGCATCTGTATAGATAAGAACCTACAATAGCTGAAGAATGACTAACCTATTTATAACCTAAAAAAAAAACAAGAAAAGAGCTATTCAGAAACAGCCCTCCATAAAACTATATAGTACGTAGCTGGACCCCAAAAAAGCTGTAGACATCACTCCCAGGCTATAATAATTAAGGTTCCCTTAACGGTAAACTTAAAAAAAATAGGCAGAACAAGTGTTTCCCACGCATTGTGAAAAAAAGTAAGTAAAAGAAAATATCCTGTCACACGGGACAACTCATCGTAAATTGCTAGATGCAACTATGTAGTTTGTGCATAATAGTTATGGGAACTCTTAACTGTTCCATTTTTAAATTGGATGTACTGTTTTGATGGTCAACTAATTATTAATAGTATACATAACATAACATACATACCATTACGCCTGTATTCCCCGAAGGGTTAGGCAGAGGTGTACTTACTTAATGTACACCCACAGTTCGCCGGTATGTTTAGGTTCCCATGTAATAGGTGGTGAGCCTATTGCCATTCACCGGGCACAAATCCAGACTCCGAGCTGCTACTGAGAATTACATAGAAAAACCCAATAACACTTTGCTGGAACAGGGGATCGAACCCAAGACCTCTAGCGTAGCAGTCGCGATTAGACCACTAGACAAGTGTATTAATAGTATACAATAGAAGATATTTGAATAAATATTTTCTGAGAATATAATATTAATTTAATTTGAGTGCAGTGATATCCTATTGATATGACGCGACTAACTTTTTGAAGTCATGTGCGTATTAATAATTAATTATCACGCGCTTAAACGGTGAAGGAAAACATCGTGACGAAACCTGCACGCCCGAGATTTTCTTGACGGCGCGTGTGAAGTCTGCCAACCCGCAGTAGGCTAGCGTGGTGGACTATAGCCTAATCCCTTTCGTACCGAGAGGAGACCCGTGTCCAGCACTGGGACATGGGACAATGTGATGGGTTGATGATGAGAATACATTTTGGAGACAGTATTTCATTTTTTCATTGTTTATATGATATTTCATTTTTTATATGATAGCCACATTCAAGCGGAAGGCTATAGGCTATATAGCATCACGCTTTGATCTTTAGGAGCGGGGCAAAGCAGGTAAAACCGCGGGGCACAGCTTGTCAAATAAAAAAAACTAATAAGTCTCTTCAAACTATAATGTATTTTAACACATGATATTTTCTGACACGGAAAAGACAAAACATAATACGGACATTTTATATTTTTTATAATCGCGCGTACGCTGCTCGTAAATTATTAAACCTAACTCCATTATTCCCATGGCATATCATTACAGTTTCCATTGGAAGCAAAATTAAAAGTAATAAAATTGAAAAAATGATAATACAAAAACAAGATGGCGCTTGAAAACAAAAGTCAATCGCGTGGGAATCGGGATGCTGTACCGTTATAATAGACATCATCCTGTCCTGTTTTAGAGATCCTTACACTAAATTATGAATAGTAAACTTTAGAGGGTACTTTTTAAAATAACATACCATCATGCCTGTATTCCCCGAAGGGTTAGGCAGAGGTGTACTAATGTACATTCACACTTCGTCGGTATGTTTAGGTTCCCATGTAATAGAGGGCACAAATCCAGTCGCCGTGCTGCTAATAAAAATTTCATAGAAAATTCATTCAAGAATACCTCCGCAAAACAATTAATATTTTTGTATAGAAGCAAAGGTATTGCACTCAAAATTTTTAACTGAGCAGCGAAAGTCGACTTTTTATTAAGAACTTATAATTTCGTTGTTATATTCATGTTTGCTATTTTTATTCGAAATGAATGTATCTTTTTTTAATCATAATATTTGTTTCTTTGACCCAGCATTAAAAAAATTGGAACAATTTAAATATGGAACCTTTTGTAAATATATCATTCGCGCTTGACGTTAACAGGACTCCTTTACACACTAGGTTACAATTACTATTAAAAAAAAAACAACCTGTACACTAGTTCCATGAGAAACTGTTGCTTCAATGGAAAGACAATCTTATGTCATGCAGACACAGTTAAATATTGAATGGAAGGTAATTCTATTAAGTAAGATTACTTCGAGTTCTCAATGGAATTGTTAAAAACTCGTTTGTGTGGTCTTTTTCTTGGTAAGTGATGTGACTTTTTTCAATGATTCACACGCAATCGAGTACTTGATGGCTGTCATTGTGTCTACACGATGGACCATCTTTGGATTTAAAAAAAGTAAAATTTTGACCACTGCGAATAGCGTTGATTAGGTACATTTTATGTAGGTAATTGTAAGTAAGTTAGATAAGTGTGAGTAATTAAGTTTTTTTGTATCTTCAATAACGTAATTGCTTGTACGCACGGCTACACATCAAGCTATACAAAACCAGTATAAACTGGCCTTGAATTGTGCGGGTAACCTTTACAATGGGAGGTCAGTCTAAACTGGTTTTGTATAGATTGATGTGTAGCCGTGCGTACAAGCAATTACGTTATTGAAGATACAAAAAAACTTAATTAACAAATACATATTTGGTAGGTCTGAGAATAGGTCTTAGGCTCTCTTTATACCCCTACCCCCACCCCCCCATTTTTTATCGCGACTCCAATATGGCAGAACTACGTTTGCCGGCTTACTCCAATGAAGTACGTTATAATTTTCCTAACCTCATAAAGAGGTTATAAAAATCGTGATTCCAAAAATGATCTATGGATCATTAACCGTGGGAAAGTACGCTGCGCATTATTATAATAGTTACCATTATCTATGATTTATTAAAGTATTAATTATTATTTATTACGATAAGCCTCAAGAAGCATTCCTATGAAATTTCCATGGGATTTTAAGCTTTATTATAACAACATACCATCACACCTGTATTCCCCAAATGGTTAAGCAGAGGTGTACTAATGAACACCCTCAGTTCGCCGGTATGTTTAGGTCCCATGTAATACGGGCGAGCCTGTTGCTATTAACCGGGCATAAATCCTTATCCGAGCTGCTACTGAGAATTTCATAGAAAAACCCAACAACACTTTCCTCGACCTGGGACCCAGGACCTCTAGAGTAGCAGTCGCGCATGGGACACTAGACTAATGGGGCCCCCGTGGACCAAGGAAAAAGTGGTAAGGTAGAACATCCTTGTGGTTTTAGTTGGCAGGTCACCCACTATGGGTGGACTCCGACACGCTTCATCGCCACGAAGATATCCATACGAACAAAAAAGTCTTAGCAGCGCAGTCAAAGTCAAAGTCAAAGTTCTTTATTGCTTCATGTGTAAATACAATACATAGGTCTTTAACCTTTTGAACGCCAGAGTATAAACGTATCGCCGTACCCCTGACGCCAGGCCACTTTTTCTGTCAAATGACCTTCATAAATGAAAACACACTAAAGTAATGATTAACTTGTTTATTTCATAATATGGTGCGACGTATATTTGTCATATATTTGTGATGTTGGCGTTCAGGGTAAGATTTCGTTTGTCACATACTTATATGTGCCAATGGCGTTCAAAAGGTTAAATGTGGTGGGTAGCAACATGAAACTCTGTTAGGGCACAGCAGAGAAACTTAATATTACAAGATGTTACTAATCTTAAATAGATTACAATAAATTCAGTAGGTAGGTACATGAGTCTGGACGCCCTTGCTTTAATATTTTTCGTCGGTTAGTGAAAAAAAACTGCTTTTTTTTAAACAAAATTGCAATACGTACACACGTCTACACATCAAGCTTTGTATTGTAAAGGTTTTCCGTATGATTCAGGACCAGCTTATACAGATTTTCTATAGCTTAATGTGTAGCCATGCGTGCACGGACAAAATGTATGGAACAGATAAATAAAAAAAAAAAACGACGAAAAATGGTGTCCAGAAACATGTACTGAATTCATAGTAAGCGGTTCTACGTCGATATTCATTCCACCCTGTATACCCTCTAATACTACCAAGTAATGTTTGTATTGGCTTGTTTATAAACTTAGTTGTTAAGAGGATAGTATCCGCTTCGCGTCCCATACAAACGCAGTTTGGCCCTTGCTTGAATTTTAAACAATGAAAGTCATTGAAATTTTGCAGTAACAATCTTATCATTAATACACGTGTTTCTGTAATATAAAATTTCATTTCAATATACGGTTAAAAAGTTACACGAGCTCAAAGATTGGCAATTTTCGTTGAAAAACGGCCCAACTTTATGCTAGTATTTCTCGACAATGTATCAATACAGAAACATTCTGATTCGAAGGAAACCCAGTTAATATAGTGAATATTTTTTTACAAGATTTTTTTTTTACATATTAGCAATATTATAGGAGTAATCTCCAAAATTCGGAACATACGAAATACGCGTGAAAATGTTGTTGTTTCTCCTCTCGGGCACGCGTTCGCATCGCGAGGGATAGAGACAGCGACAACTGTGCAACATTGTTGCGTTCGCGAGGGACACTCCTCTTAATTATCGAGTTTCGTTTCCTCTAGCATCATGGCTTGGCCATCCGGTGCCGTTGATGTGGTCATCCTGCCATAACCGCACCTCTATCCGCCGCCACTCGATATGGTTGAGAAAGCTATTTTTTTAATCTGTGGTCGTGTTGTGTATCCTCTGGTTGGGGCAGTACGGGAGGGTAAAGGTACGGCTTTTAAACTTGCGTAATTCGTTGGTTAGGCCGAGGTGTATTTACACCCACACTTTGCCGGTATGTTTAGGTCCCATAGGCGAGCTATTGCCATCAACATAAATCTAGACCACTGGAATAATGAGGCAGTTAACAGTCTAACTATTAATTTGTTAATTGAAAGATTCTTCTTTCTTTTGCCTCCAAAAATCTTTTGGATGCAAATGAAACTGCGAGAATAATCCATCCAAACTAAATACCTATTTGGAAAGTGGAGTCCTTGCTATATACATATTAGAGATTGCAAACCTGGCCCGGTCCGGCCGGTCGATGTCTTCAAGAAGAGAGTGAATACGTTCTTTTAGACAAGTGCGGTCCACCGTAGACCACTTCGTTGCTTAACATCAGGCAAGTTGTGATCATGCGCAAGCCTATCTGTGATAAAAAAAAATCATTTTTTTACTTTTCCGTCCCTAAGTAAAAGTAATCTATACTGCATTAAGTGTGATTTTGAGACTTGAGTGAGACTTATTATAGTGATAATGGTTTATAAGCCAGTTTGAAATAAATATTAACCTTGAATGATTCTTTTTCCATTCAAATATAGAAAATTTTCAAGGTTTCATCGTTAACACTCCAACCGGGTTGGCGCCGAATACCACCGGGCCGGCCCGGGTTGAGAAACATACCAGGTTGCAATCTCTAATACATATACTCGTACATCAGAATATTATGAGAAATGTTGGTTAATAAAAGTAACACAAAAAAACAGTAGGTATAATTTCGCCGAAATATGTGAAAGTAACTTCACTTATTATTTATACGCTGCCAAGTGTTGTGTGGTGATATTTAAAATGCACTTAGGATGCACTCCACGGGGGAATAGTGACACATAATCCCATAAATTCAATACAAAACAAACCGCAAGAAATCCCCGTGGTACTAGGCCATGTGCTCCACATTTGTAGCTTACCCGTTGTCTATGCCCCACGCAGCTTTTGTTTATTTTTAAAGATGGCCGCCCTCACGCGTTGGTTAAAAATGGAGGGAAAGTGTTTTTATTGTACCTACTTGGAGAGGTTATGTTTTAATTTCAACATAATTTCGTTAGTAAAGTATCAAATATATTAGGGAAATACTGTTTTTGTGTAAGCAAAGTTCTCCCTCAAATTCTTCCATTATTCTCTATTCATGACTAAAGGACAGTCTGACTAAAATGCTAACTATTTTGGGCGCTATTTAACAGACATTTCATGCTAACAATATTGAAAGTCAGCCAAATCCATGCTGATATTATAAAGAGGTGATGTCTGGAAGGAATGTTCCGAATTTCTTTCTTTGATAGACTTAACATGATCCTTGAAAGACAATTTGTCTTATGTCTCATTGTGATCTCGTCTAAGTAAATACAGAAACCAAAAACCCATGTCTAGTGGATAACATCCAGGACTACATTAAGAATTGTATGTTGTGGGGGGTTAAAAGGGCTATGACCCCTAGTGTAACATTAGATTAAAAAAAAAATTGAATTTGTAGGGGGTGACGGCGAGCCCTGGCTGCAGTTTGAGGTTTTCAGATCAGATAACTGTATTGTAATCGGGACATATTAGGTACAGTCGCCAGCACATCAGGTTATACAAAACTGTCAAATTAAAGCTTAAAGCCAATGATTTAAGGTTTAAAATCAATTGGAGAAATTACTTTGATCTTGGTAATCTTGGAGTAATCTTGGTCTAAAATGAGGTGAGTCTAACACAGCACTAGAATTTTCACCGATTTTTGCTTGGTTTCGAAAATAGGGGGAAGGGGGGGTTAATCTTTGAGGTTCAAGCTACGCTACTGACTACATCATCTATATTTGCAGAGGCAGAAGTAAACAGTTACGGTGATATATTGCCTCAGTTTCCATTCGCCTGTGTCGAGGAGTCACCAGGCGTGACGAAGTGAACGCATGCTCTGCTCTCAACCGTGACGACAGAAAAGGATCGCGATACGTATGATAGAGACAGATGTATCGCAACGAAAGTTTTTCTAGAACTCGAATATGGTAATACGCCCGACTAAGATCTATTACCGTATGTGTGAATAAATGTGGGACTTTTTTAAAATTTGATTTTCTGTTGCTCTCCCCCGTATTTAGATGTCTACAACCTATTGTTATTTAAGATCTTCTTGTAAATACTTATGCTCAACAAATAAATAGTTCTGAAATGCATCCTTTTTGTAGTGTATTGGCCAATACTTTATTGATTGCTACATATCTTATGTCGAGGCTGTAGACAGGAACTTACAACATAATGGGATTGAGCTCATAACCAGAGACAATAAGTAACAACTAGGATTTAAAATAATCACGGATCGTCGGTTTGTTTTTTAGTTATTTTTGCTAATTTATTTTTTGATTTAGGTTTTTTTAGCTATCTTAGAATTCTTCTTTGAGGAAACCTAATAGAACTGCTCTAAATTTTGCATCTCCACACCGTCAATGTTTGTGACAGCCAGAAGCCGGAACAATAATTATGTACTATTTTAGATTACTTGTGCTTCATCGGGGAAAACTTGAGTTGAACGTATTCATATCAACAGTAATTATAAAAAAAAGGAAATAAAATATCACAAGACGTTTTTTAATCACGTTTAATTTCGATGAAAACGAGAATGAATAAGCTATGGACATAAAAACTTCATTCAATCATAATAACAATCAAAATAGCTACTTAAAACACAAATTGCCATATTGATAAACTCATTCCAATTTCCGGTAACCCTATTCCATTTTTAAAATTCGCACCATATAACAAGAAATTGCTATTCTCACGAAGGAATTCAGTACAATCTAAGTCATGTCTTTTTTTTCTAATAACGCAGCGGCATGAGGGAACTCAGCCAGGTCATAGACCCAGGACTTATCCAGCATGACGGACAGACCGAGCGTCAATTTCCATGCTCCGGTTTTTTTCTCTAAATTCAATTATTCGGTTAGTCTCGCTCTGAAACGGTCTTGATTTTATAGCAATATAATTGATTTTGTATTTCGAATGTGATGTGATTACGATTTTTTTCTTAATTGTTCGAGGTTGCGTTATGGAATTTACAATGGTTCAATCATTGAATATTGAAGAATTTCATTAAATAAATAATAGGTTCTTATTTAATTTCACCTCTGCCTAACTCTTCGATGATTCTAGTGTGATGGGTATTTTATATGTATGTAGTTTTTAGATTACTAAGATTTGTGTTATGTGAAGCACAAAAAGTGCTATAAAATGGATCATGAAGCCTTACTACTACTGAAACTAAACGTATAATTAGGAAAAGGTAGGTATCTTAATATAAATAAAACAACACCTAGATAAGTGATACCTACGTCATACCAATAAATTAAATCATGGGGTATCCGGTAACATCAAAATCATAATTTTTGTTCTATTTGACACCTGTCAAATGTATCAATTGTCAAATGTGTCACCACCCACCATATCTAAAAAAAACGTTTAAAAACATCGTTGGTCTCTAAATAAAAGATATATGTAGATAATAGGATTTTCGTTAACAGCGGGGGTGTAACATTAACGGCATCTGCACCCCTTATTAAAAATAAATCGAATACGACCCCCTGGGAAAGCAGCCATCTTTGATCCAATTTCGTCTCGACATTACTAAATTATGGTCGTATATTTTTACTTTTTATCTTCAAAGGGAGATATTTCCCCAAAATATGTATCCAAAATTAGTTTTCTATCCCTAAAAAGGACTAAATGACGTAAATTTTGAATGAACGCCATACTTTACAGCGCACTGAAAAAAAAAACAGGCGAATGTTCTAAGAATCCATTTTCAAGAACGTTTAAACAAAATACATATAACCTACTTAGTTTAAACGTTTTTGAAAATGGATCCTTATAACATTCGCCTGTTTTTTAAGTAGGTTAGTCTTAACAATAAACAAAAGAGTTTTCTATAAAGAGGGTAGAAGCATATTTACATTGAGTTAAGAATCTAAACAAAGACTGGAGTGCATTGAACTTTACATCTGATCTTTTAATATACATTTATTACATCACGTAATATTTAATAACAAACCTATTTTTAAATCTCTTAGAGAAGAACAAGTTTTGATCGAAGTTATATTTATATTATAGACAGCCTCTTTATTCTAGTGGTCCTAAGCTCAACTAGTACCCTAGAGGTCCTGGGTTCGATTTACCGGTCAAGTAAAATGTTTATTGTTGTTTTCTATGAAATTCTCAGTAGGGGCTCGTAGTTTGGATGGGCAAAAGGGACTTTAAGAGGATAGTATCCGCTTCGCGCCCCATACAAACGCAGTTTGGCCCTTGCTTGAATTTTAAACAATGAAAGTCATTGAAATTTTGCAGTAACAATCTTATCATTAATATACGTGTTTCTGTAATATAAAATTTCATTTCAATATACGGTTAAAAAGTTACACGAGCTCAAAGATTGGCAATTTTCGTTGAAAAACGGCCCAACTTTATGCTAGTATTTCTCGACAATGTATCAATACAGAAACATTCTGATTCGAAGGAAACCCAGATAATATAGTGAATATTTTTTTTACAAGATTTTTTTTTTACATATTAGCAATATTATAGGAGTAATCTCCAAAATTCGGAACATACGAAATACGCGTGAAAATGTTGTTGTTTCTCCTCTCGGGCACGCGTTCGCATCGCGAGGGATAGAGACAGCGACAACTGTGCAACATTGTTGCGTTCGCGAGGGACACTCCTCTTAACATACCGGCGAGCTGTGGGTGCAGGTACATTAGTACACATCTGCCTAGTCCTTCACATAGTCGTACACAAAAAAGTTCTCGAGTGGAGACCACGCACCGGATAACCCACGAGATGACCTCCAACAAGATGGACAGACCACCTGGTAAAGATCGCTCAGAGTCTTTGGATGCAGGCGGCATATAACCGGTCGTTGTGGAAGTCTATGGGGGAGGCCTTCGTTTAGTAGTGGACCTCATTTGGCGTGGCAGGCGTGATGGTATGAATGTTATATTTAATGACCTTTTACATCATTTTACATTTTGTAGTAGTAGTGCTTCGCCGGCATGAATGGGCCGGCATGACCGGGGAAGCACTACCCTCCCACAGAATATCGAAGTCAAGTAACAGTATGCATATTGTTGCGTTTCGTACGGTGAGTGTGGAGCGCCGGAGGCTCAATTCCTCACTCAGTCAGTCCCCTTCCTTTTCGTTAAATAGGCTTGGCAACGCATTTGCAACCCATTTGGTATTGCAGATGTCCATGGACGGCGATGGCTACTTACCGTGGCTTGCCTGCTCGTTTGCCGAGTTATCCCTAAAAAAAAACATTTTTGCATCTCTCATTCCAAGATGCATTCCAATTTCTGATGTCGTCACAGATGTCATACAATGTAAATTGTTTACCTCAATACAACGGATACCACAGACAATAATGATTTGCGTCACATAAGATTCATTGTATTCCTATGTTGACAAATCTGATTCTATGATGTAAGTCGTTACGTCTTAATAATTTGCGTCATTATACAGTATTTTTTGACGGGACGCTTCCCATTTTAAAGCGGCAGTAGCCTAATGGCTAGGGCGTCGATTTGCGATCATGTGGTTGCTGGTTCGAAACCCACCCATTGCACTACCGACGTGATCCACCGTAATGTGCGACCCACATTGCTTGTACCTAAGCATTTTTTTAAAAAGATATTTTTTTTAA
The DNA here is from genome assembly GCA_958496365.1 of Subacronicta megacephala. Classification (NCBI taxonomy): domain Eukaryota; kingdom Metazoa; phylum Arthropoda; class Insecta; order Lepidoptera; family Noctuidae; genus Subacronicta; species Subacronicta megacephala. The sequence continues at coordinate 4,813,803 of OY292542.1, read as the reverse complement.
ATCTTCTACTAAGATAATAAAGCTTAAAGGCGGTCTGAAACAGAAACTGTATCTCTTTCTCTTTTGTTTGCTATCGCTATCCCATTCTAACGCTAAGGTCCACTACCCATCGTGTTCTAAAAAAGAAAATCTAACACCGTGACACCCCTATACATACGTAACAGCCCTATGCGCGGAGATGCACATCGCTGCGCAAACGCATCCGGTTGTACAGGGAATCTAGTGTAATTACTGATTTTGTAAGATCCTATGTTTATATTTAGGAAGAGAGTACGAAGTATATTTATACTAAAAAATAAAGTTCAAACGAAATAGCTGTGATACGACCATTGGAATGCCAAGTCAAAGTTCTCGAATTCAAATCTCAATGCACGCACCTCTGACCTCAGATGAAATAAAAAGTTAAGATGGAACTTTGCGAACAAAGAAGTGAGGCCGGCTAAAACTACGCCTAACCGTGTACAACACACAATTACACGCACACACGTATGCCGTAACCCTCCCACAGAATATAGACGTCAAGTAGCAGTATGCATACTGCTACGTTTCGTACGGTCAGTGTGGAGCGACGGAGGCCCAATTCCTCCCGCAGTCCCCTTCTTCTCCTTTCTCCTTAAATAGGCTCGGCAACGCATCTGCAACTCCTTTGGTATTGCAGATGCCCATGGGTGGCAATCACTACTTACCATTAGGCAGCTTGCCTGCTCGTTTGCCGAGTACCTAATCACATTGAAAAAAAAAACTACATCTAAATTTGGTCTCACAGCCCTTAACAACGATGACAGACACAGCGGCATTATTGCAAAAAAAAAACGAAAGCCAATAAATTTATCGTTGCGTACGCGCAAATGTCAGTGTGTGCGTCATCAGATCTTCCTGGTGCAATCCCGCGCTAACTATAGGCGTTTGACGTCAAGCCTGAGCTAGATCTAGAATAGAACCTGTGTCTAGCTTGTTTTGGTTTTGTTGTCCTAGTCAATATTGGTAGTTAAAGAGAGACAACCAACCTGCTTAGTTTCATTTTATTTTGTTGACTAGCTCTCCGTCCGCGGCTTCGCCCGCGTTGATTATACGTTTCTTTTCATTTTACAGGATAATATATGACCTATGTCACTAAGGAATAATGTATCTTTCTATTGGTGAAAGATTTTTCAAAATCGGTATTAGTAAATCCAGAGATTACCCCCTAAAACCTCACAAAATTATACTCTATATAATACACGCTTTTCATAATATTAGTAGGTATAGATTACCTATATAAAAAAACTAGCTTTCCGCCCACAGCTTCGCCCGCGTGGTTTCTCGGCTTTTCTGCATTTAAATTTTCCCGTATTTGCAACACTTTTCATTTATGCTCCGCTCCTACTGGTTTTAGCGCGATGATATACATATAGCCTATAGCCTTCCTCGATAAATGGGCTATCTAACACTGAAAGAATTTTTCAAATCGGACCCGTAGTTCCTGAGATTAGCGCGTTCAAGTAAACAAACGAACAAACTCTTCAGCTTTATAATATTAGTTAGAGTATAGATATTGAAAAATGACTATTAAACCGTAAAAATCCAAACAAAATCATTTATATCAATATATTTATTTGTTCTAGTGATACGACATTGAGACAGACGTATCAACACAAGCATAACCTCGCTTTATTCAATCGGATAAAAACAGCTGACACCTCCAAAAAGAAGACAAAGCTTTTGAAAACGCATGTGCTTTTGATTCGGAAGTAGAAAAAATATCGAGGGGTGGGTGGATAAGGCGATCACTTCCGCCGGAAACATCCGATTTGATCTCACCAAGTTTTGGGGGATAAAATGGGAAATTGGATACTTTAGAAATCGGATGTAGAAGTGTTTCGGTTGCGCTATAGGTACCATTGATTTCCTGCTACACGTGGTGTTAAGTGGTACACTTTCTGTTTTTGAAGTAATCGTTAAACTAGTGTCTATACTAAAAATTAAACGTAACTGTCTTTTACCTTTTTCGCCTTTGCTGCTAAACAAATTTCTATAATATATATGTATAAGATAAGATATGATATATTGTGTCATGAACGATATCTTCGGTCTCAAAGAGAATTCCAAATCTCTACCAATAAGAGTCGTAGGCTCAGATTAAGACTAAAAAGGTTATATAACGATATCAGGCAGACTTTTTTGCGTTAATTAAATAACGCAAAAAAGTCTGCCTGGTGCCTGCTAAAATATTATAAAAAAATAACTAAGTTTATATTATTGTTCCAATATTAATTATTCTTTATAACATAAAAAAAATAAAACAGAGATTTTTTTTATGTTACCAGTTGACCCTCACGCCAATCCCATTGAGGTATTAGCTGCACTCAACATAGCCCTGAACCCCTATACACTTTGACCCAAATACCTACATCATTTCGCAAACTACCCTCATACATCTGTGTTTATTATCGAATATTCTCAAGGGGTTGTCGGTAATAAAATGCCTATTGTTAATAGAAAAGGGGGTGGAATATCTTAAGGGGTGATTGGGAACACTTTGCCAAGTGTTTTTGTATAATGTGTTTACATCATTTTCTTATTGAAACCTTCTCACCGAGTGTCTGAGGTTGTACTACAAATATTCTGTGACTAAGCAATTACGTGCTAACATTATTGTGTTCCGGCTTGAAATGTAATGTAGCCATATGTATATTACTGGGCCAATGAGACTTAAGGCGGAGTTTCTGCTTAGGCGCCAAAATATTATTTTTAAGTTAACAGTAATAATTTATATTGTCATTTTATTTACACGCCTCTATATCATAATTATTCGCTAAATTGTCCCGACTCGTGTCATATTACGTCACTTCCTACTTAGCAGGAAGTGACACGTGCGCCTACAATGGCGGCTCCCCTAGTCAGTGGAGGGTGTAAGTATTATTTAATGAGGGTTGCAATATGTGAGGTATAGCACGGAGTATTTATTCGGACGTATACTTGATTTGAATCTACAAGAACTCGCTAAAGATAATCTGTTATCTAGTTTAGGTACTAAAACATAACATAACATACGCCTTTATTCCCCGAAGGGTTAACCAAAGGTGTACAAATGTACACCCATATTTCACCGGTATGTTTCCCAGGTGGCAAGCCTATTGCCATTAACCGGGCAGAAATCCTAAAAAGTTACTATAAAACATTTGAATATATACTACGATTTATTCGGGTTTAGTCGATTTGTACAAGAACTCTTTGGTCTTCCCTCTTTGACAAAAGAGGTTGCTAAAAAAAACTACATGTCAAAAATAAACTAATATTTCTTATAAAATTTCATAGCTTATTTTAGCCCCTCATGAGACAGTCAGATTGTTGTCCCGGGTCCGGGAGTGATATTTGAGTTTATAAACGACTGACGAAAATCGTAATGTTAAACAACAGTTAAAAAAGCTTGTTAAAAATGAATATCAACTGTCCATTGTAACACGAAAATAACCTGATTAAAAATTATTTATAAAAAAAAACTTAATTAACGATAGTCACCACTGATAATTAAAGAAAATATACTTCTTGCACGCATCGGGTGCGCATAGGCAAGCTGCGTATTGCGCACATCTGCCGCGCAGGTGACGCGCCGCCATGTTGTAAATAACCATTACCGAGGGGGAATTACAATGGGGTTCTTAGGGGAATCGACAAGAATTCTGTATTATCATGCGCTTTTGGGGATTTACAAGAAATTAGTTTAGATATGGGGCAAGTATTTTATTATTCATGCGCTTAGAAACAATATTATCTCGCAGTTTCTATACTTTTCTTTGCACATTACAGTACCATTTTCTGTGCAACTGCGATTTTATTTTGTATCAGTCAGTAAATATCCAGTGTCGTATGCTAGGTTTTTAAATATTGTAATTTCGCGCTCTTGCATGGATTTAATAATCAGTTGCATTAAAATTTACCCTTCAATGGAAGAAATTACTCCAATATTAAAAATCTTTGCGCAAATCTTTCTAAACTCCCGTTTCTCTTGTTTCAGCACCCCGCACCTCCTGCACCGGTGGCACACCCAACAACTTGCCGCCCCTGGGCTTCCATTCAGTCCACGGTGAGAACGTCAGGGTGTCTCGAGATGGCACCATGGCCCGCCGCGTCGAGTCTTTCTGCAAAGGCGTTGCGTTCAGTGCCAGGCCTGTTAGGGTTAATGAAAAGGTGGGTCTTTGATGTAATTATTTTTAAACCAAATATCCTTAGAATCATCAGAACAAGAGTTTAATAATACGGAACAAAGAGGATCCATCAGTTTATTTGACTTTTTAATCTCTCTTTACAGGTGTGCCTTCGCTTCGTCGAAATCTCCAACAGCTGGAGTGGCGTTATCAGATTCGGTTTCACAAACCACGACCCCGCTACCCTCGCGCACGCCCTCCCCAAATACGCTTGCCCAGACCTCACAAACAAACCAGGCAACTGGGCCAAAGCTTTAGGCGAAAGATTCTGCGAAAAGGACAATTTATTATACTACTACGTCAACTCTTCAGGAGACGTCCATTTCGGTGTTAATGGCGAAGACAAAGGCTTGTTCTTCTCCGGCGTAGACACGAGAAGCCCACTCTGGGCGTTAGTAGATGTGTATGGCAACTGCACCGCTGTTCAGTTCGCTGATCCCAGAGCTCCTAGCCAGAGAAGACATAGCCCTGTAGAAGAAGACAGACTTGTTGGCAGTATGAGATCTTTGACAGTCGAAGAATCTCTACCTCCGCCGAGATACCAAAATCCTTTAGTACCTTTGACTTTACATAGAACTAAGGGAAGGAATGTACAGTGTGTAAACGACAGAGGGGTAGCTGCAAGAGCTGATGCGGAATTCTGTCAAGGATACGTCTTCACAGCACGTCCCATGCGTCCTGGACAGACAATCGTAGTTCAGATCTTAGCAACAGAGGCAGCCTATGCCGGAAGCCTTGCAATTGGTTTAACATCCTGCGATCCAGGCACTTTGAGGCCTTGCGATCTCCCAGATGATGCTGAATTACTTTTGGACCGTCCCGAGTACTGGGTTGTGAGGCGGGACGCTGCCAACGGCCTCCGAAGAGGCGATGAACTAGCAGTTACCTTGACCGTCGACGGCGAGGTCCGCGTCAGTAGAAATGGATCCACCCCAATTACAGTTATGCATGTAGACCACACGTTAAGACTATGGGCGTTTGTAGACATTTATGGGGCTACCCAGAAAGTCAGGATGCTGAGTACTCAAGTTGTGCAGCCAGCTCAAACACCTCCCCAGCAGTTGAGGGTTATTACGGGCTCTGCAGGACAGATAACGGCCGGAGCTGGAGGCACTGTGCTCGTCGTGAGCCTACCACCACAGAATGGGGGTCAGAATTCAGCAAATCAACAGAGCTTGACCCTAGCTAGTGCCCATTATATTGAGGTGAGTTGAATTTAAGTTGGTTATTTATTAAATCGGAGCTAACTTAGTTGACATATCTTCTCGAAAATAGATTTTGCTACTGACGTCTGAATTTCGATTGGACCGAATCTTTGGGCCTTCTTTTCTCTTTCGAACGGCGAATGTCCTTAAGGACTAAAGGACCAAATCGGGCTATCCAGGTCTTTTCAAAAGATGTTATAATACTTTGACTGGTAGTTGGACCCCTAATGGAAGCACTGATCACCGCTGTGGTACAATCACAAACAGAGGTCTCTTAAAAAAATTACATAGGACAATGACTGCGGTCTGATCTCCTCCGAAAAATTTACATCTGTTTAAGACCTTTTTATCAAATTCCTAATAGACCTTTTCTCTTCTTCCAGCCGATCCAGACCACCTCACAGCTCTGTCTAACAGGGTTACCGATCAACCAACCCACCAGCTGCAACTACCAGCAGCCTAGGCCGAGAACCGACAACCAATGCTCGTCAACCAGCCAGAATAACTGCAACGAGCAAGTTCAGGTACCGAATGGACATTCGGAGCCTTTGAGACTCGCTGACAGACTACAGAACGGACCTTCGACGAGTCGTCACCAGCCAATCTACTCCGTGATCGGAGAGGGAGCCCCAACTGGTAATCTTACGGGAACAGAATGTACCATTTGCTATGAAAACCCCATAGATTCTGTTCTATATATGTGTGGGCATATGTGCATGTGCTATAGATGCGCTGTCCAGCAGTGGAGGGGCAAGGGTGGTGGGCAGTGCCCCCTATGTAGGGCCCAAATTAAAGACGTCATCCGTACGTATAAGTCCTGATGTGTTTAGATGCCAAATTCGTTTTGTAATCCCAAAAACTCTTCTGTATATATTTGGACGTAATCTAGTTAGGGGACTTTTTGTACTAAAAAAGGTGCGACTATTTGTCGCGCGATTTTTTGTCTTATATTTGAATGTGGCAAGTTGTGTTATTGTACTGAGATTGTGACTGTGAAAAATGACGCAATGTCGTGCGACTGAAAATCGCGTGTTGTTAGTGAAAAAAATTATACTGTGTGTTAAATGGGAAAAAATGTTGGCACTCATTTTTAGTACAAAAAGGGTAATTAGAAATTAATAATATATCAATATTAGTAATATATAAAAATACGGCTTGTAGATCGGTTATTTATTCGAGTGACGTAAAACAAAATGGCGGCGGAAGTGACGTTAATGATTTTTGATTGGTAACATTGCAGTTTTTAATAAGTAAACAAACATCAGTAAAAATATCTATGTATTTGACATTTAAAGTGGCTTAAAATCTAATCCTTCCATACAAACATATTTCCATACAAAAATTTTGACCATTTATTTAAGTTGAACATAACAATTTCTTCTCTTTTATAATTATTTTAAAATACAAAAATAAACATTATTATTTAAATAATAACGTAATGCAATACATCTGAAGTTATATACCGCAATGGGTAGAAATGGGGGAAAAAAACTGTTGAAATACCGACTGCAGTGCAGTTTTAAGCAAATTTAATTTATATAAAAGTTACGATATTTGACAAACACTTGTCAAAATAGTTTTGACGTGTGACATTTGCAATGATACATGCCGTTCATTTTTCGCATAAATATTTTATATCAAGCGGAAAAGGAATAGCATGTGTCACAGTCATAGCAACTGTCAGATTTTGGTGACTATAGAGTTCGTTACTCTAAAATAACAGTGAAAAACTTTTTCATTTAGGAATTAAAATAATAAGCATAATACAAAATGTAAACAAAATACCACACACTCTACTAGTGTTTATGGGTTCTCAAAAAGGGATTTGTAAAGTGGGCATTTTATACAAAAATCATCATGATTTACAGAAATCTTAGAACCAAATTAAAATATCCGTCATAAGCGAGGCTTTGCGATGTAAATAATGTAGTTATGCTAGACTAAGAGTTAGGTTCCTAGATTTAAACACACACTATATAAAAACTAGCATTTTTTCCATGTAGCACTGCCTTTAAGTTGTTGTGTCCTTTTAATTATTATCCAAAAAATAACGTTGTATAACAGCCTTAATAAGAAACAATTTAAAAAATATGAATAGTCAAACCGTTATTATAGTTCCAAAACTCCTCAACAGATGGAGTTGTGTGAAATATTCTGAAGGACACAAATGTTTTATAAATTAATAAGAAAACGATTGTAATAACGTCCATGACACTATAGTAAGCATTTAATAATTATTAATTATATAAGCATACCATCATCTTGATTAACGCGTTGATTTCATATTTAGACTAAGAGACAGTGTTGAAAATGTTTCAATATTGATTTAAATTCTTTAAAAGAAGTGACTCTTGTTTTTTAAAATACTTACCTGTATTATGGGACCTAAGACAACGTTAACTACGGACGTACATCAGTATGTCCCTCCCTAATCTGTACCTTCTCAAAAAAATTAATTTACTTGACCTTCTTCTTCAACTAAAGAAATAATTTATTTGAATCCATTTATATATATTGCTATAATTTCCTTCTCCATTCTCAGCACTGTCTCTTAAACTATAAAAAGCTCCAAAGACAGTTAATGTCCAATAAAGTTTATTCTTTCATATAAAAAATAATAATTATATGTTTAATATACAACTTTATTCGACAGTCAACTAATTACCGATCAACTTTCATTCTTTTTACCTTCAAAAAGCGTAAAAAAAATTAAAAGCTAATGTCAGTTACGCTTTTTGAGTAAATAAAAAATTAAAACAAAGGAAGTTCCTAAAAATGCCTCCAAACGATTTTCATAACACAAACGCGTACATAATAATTATTCGAATGTTTTATTGTCAAAGAATGCGAAAAACATTCGAAAAAAGCCTAGTGTCCGAGAAACTGATCGAAAATTTAGCTATAATGATGCCGGTAGATCTACCAAAGCTACCAAGCTGTGTTGCCAGTGTTAAATTTTTCTGATCGATGGAAGAAAATCGTGAGGACGCATTTTTTTAACGCATAACGACAATATGCATTGCTAAGCTTTAAATAAACACAATTTTGGAAATAGTCCCGTCTAGCTAGTGATCATGTAGGAAGTTGATGATAATAGTTACTGTGAATTGTATTTCATTGAAGGAATTTGTTGATAAAAAATAACATTTTACAGTTAATAAGAACTAGATAGAAACATTATTATTGGACGCCCTTTCTCACTATTTGTTTAGACGTGCCGTACGATATAAGTGAATCTTCGAAGTCTATACCATTCCTTGAATGCTCAACTTTAAAAGCAATTGTTACATATCATTTTTTCTATGCAGTTGCGTTTAAATTTTGTATACTTTTTATCCGGATATTAATACCTCTTATTTCTTACTCGGATACATTTTTGCAACGTGCTGCTGTCTGAGAACGAATATGTTATCCAAAATGAAATATGTAATTTCAATATTTAAAATATTTAACTCTTAAAAAAATTTGTATAATCTCATGTTTAAATTTGACTGATCAGACCTTATACTTAATTGCATTTATTTGTAATAAAACATATCTTGAATTTCAGTTTATTTTAACTGAATATTTGATAATATGGAAACTTTTAGTGTAAAGATCATTTACAATGTTTAAAGTTGTATGTCCTAATTTTTCTAGGCTGACATGCGCACCATGACATAAATTTGTCGTCGCATATTACGTTTGATAATGTATCTGGAGACGATATAAAGTGACGATAAAAATATGTTGGTTGATGCATGATAATTTCCTTGATTGTTTAGGAATATATTTTAACTACATAATAAGCTCATTATAAAAATAAATATAATTTAAAATTTAGTTAACATTAACAAGTTGACTTAACTATTAAAGTTTAAACACGGATATAACTTGAACCTGTTGTTGTATATAACCATTCCTTGATTACCAATACTTAAACCAAACGTTTAGCCAGTTTCTTTCAGTGTAACTTTAATTTATGATATAAACATTGTGTAATCCGATTTTTTGTATTATGTGCCGAGCTGTGCTTGTTGTGACGTCATTTTATTACTAAAGAAACCATTTCTAAGGAGTTTTTTTATGCATGGGCATGTTTTCTGTCTAATTCGACAACGTTTTAGATATCAAGATGTTATAAATAATTTTCCAGTACATACTTTACTAAAATACACACTTCATACTTTCTCAGGAATATGGCTTTCCAAATTATTTTAATCATTGAACAAAATGCTATAAGATGCCACAACAAACTCAGGTCAAATTAGACTTATTTATTTATTCATAAGACATTTTTTATAATATAATTTAATACCAAAACGAGGTGACCAGTTTGACAAAAATGTAGACAGACTATCGAAGCCAAATCTTGTAGTATTTAGTGAAAAAATGTATATAACGTGCGCGTGAATGGGAACGTTAGTGTTGGTCTGAGAATATGTATTAAAATATATGATTACAGCACCTCTTTTCAAGGTTGATTGTCTCTCTTTGGGTGCCAAATTCTTTTTTTGGTTTTCCGCAAATTGTGCATCTATATAACATTCTAGAATCATTGCAATAATAATTTTAGTAATAATTGTTGAGCAAAAGTTTGAGTACTTAGTGAATACACTATACATAGTTGATGTCGCAATTCTTACTGCCACGATCCTAGAATTTGTTATAGATAAACAATTTGCGAAACAAAAACAAAATTGGCTCCTAAGGCGAAACAATCTTAAGAGCACATATTCTGCAATACTTCAATAGTTATTACACAAAAAAAATACTCCATTATTAAACTACCTTTTTCATTGTGATTTTTCAATAGTGAGAAGTTTTGCAGAGGCAGTTTTAAATCGAAACATCATCACAATTCGACATAAATATAATTATCGTCTTAACTATTAGAAATCATTTCTCGGCCACTCACTAACTAGTAAGACCAAGTGGTATGTGATATCGTGTTTCTTTTTTTTATTATTATTTTTCAGAACTTGGTCATGTACAGCGTTGTCATCTAGTCTTTAGTAATTTATTTTTCATTTTTATTATTTTGTGAAAATCAAACACCCTGTAACGACGTTGGAGATTAGATTAAGTTTGAAATAAAAATGGTTATCGAACATTCTTCGGTATTTTTTTTTTATTTTCATCTGGCAACTCGTTGAGTTCTGCGTCTTGCGAGTATTATAGTCGCTGAGTCGCTGTACCTATATCCTTTAAACGGATCCTTTAACCCCAAGATCTTTATGGCTACAGTAAGGACCATGAGGATTTTTCCATTAAAATAACAAAGAATATTAAAAAAAAACATAAAATCCTAACATAATATCTGCCTCTTTGGATCTTTATTACCTAAATATTGAGACAAAATATTACAAGATCTTCATTCATTCCGTGTCAACCAAACAAAAGTAGTAGAATTAGTGAAAGAACGTGACGATGGTTGTAATAAAAAAAACCAAGTCAAGTAATTTATAATTGATACACAATCCATTGTGTAATTACATCGTGACTGTGGACTAGTTTGTGAAATAAATGAAATAACAAAATAGTAGAACATTTTTTTATGTGGCAACATGGAATATTCACTGTTTTATTAATGTAGTGACATCTAGTCATTATAACTGGAACTGTCCCCGTAATGATATTTACAGTTTGTTCGAAATAAGTAAGCCGACCGGAAGTTAGCCGTTCCGAACTAAAAGTAAAATCGTTTAATTTATTGTTTTTATACATAAATATAGAAATCAGTAAACAGAATAATTAGAATTGTGAAACATATACGACTCTAATTATCTTTACACCGACTTTTTCTATTAAAATTTACCACTTCTAAACCACTTCTAAACCACTTGCAGACAACTTCCGATCGGCTACTTATTTCGAACAAACTGTACACTTTAGAATTTAGCACACAAATGTCTCATCTCATATTATTATGTAAAATTAAATCTCATCGAATTTTCTGAAAAGATAAGTAGCTATGTGAGAAAATATATGAAAGAAAAATTTAAACGATGCTGGAAAAGCTCCTCCAATCGCAGAACGCGAATCTGTTACTTTTCTTATCTTACAAAGTTGAACTTTATATCAACATAATAGAGCTTAAATTAGAAGCAACTAATTACTATAAAACTTAAATGCGCGTAGTATAAAGCTTTGCATAGGGATGTGCAACTTTAATTTTATAAATTTTAGAATCGAACAATAACTTATAATTGACATACCCATTATTATCAGAAGCCAGAAAAATGCCGCATTTTTTTAATAATATAGGATGACCGGCATGTATTAAGTGTGTAATCTATATAATAATTACAAACAAAATAAAGATTTGTCTTTGACAACGTAACGTCATTGACTTGAGAACCTTCTCCTTTTTTCGTCCTTTAAAAAACAATTAAGCTATCGAGTTGCGTGAATACCGTAGCGATTTAGCAAATACATTTTGAAAAAGCGGCGCTTGTGGTGGTAGTCTAATGGCAAAGCCCAACTTTTGCATTACCGACGTGAACCTATTTGTAAAACAAGAATTTAGCTTAGTACGAGGGTAAAGTAATAAGTATACTTAACAAGACGTATACTATTAATTTTAAAAAGGTCAAATAACTGTAATCAAGTAATTAAAAAAATATCTTTTGAAAAAATATCAGAACTTTCAATGAGTTTATGTGGTTATGTTTTTTCACTAAATTATCACTCGCTCTTTACTTATCTATACTTTTATTATAAAGCTGAAGAGTTTGTTTGTTTGCTTGAACGCGCTAATCTCAGGAACTACGGGTCGGATTTGAAAAAATCTTTCAGTGTTAGATAGCCCATTTATCGAGGAAGGCTATAGGCTATATATCACTACGCTAAGACCAATAGGAGCGGAGCAAAAATGAAAAATGTTGCAAAAACGGAAAATAAATTAATGCAGAAAACCCGAGAAAACACGCGGGCGAAGCCGTGGGTGGAAAGCTAGTATGAGATATTTATGAATTTTAAATCTCCTTCAGTCAATCACACTTGTAGAAAAGTACCTTAAACCAATTAAGGATTTATTTATTTAGGATAATCGATTCACCTGATTTACAATCGATTCATCTATCGAGAGACTATGACTGACTCCTTGCGGGGCACATCACTACACAGAAGAACTTGTTATTATTATACGGGTGTACTTAACCTTTTATTTTCATGTTTCGCTATAATTTTAACTAAGAAACAACAAAAATCAAGTCAAAGTGCCATTAATGTGATCCAATTAACATTATTTCGGCTCAATCCGTGTGAATAATTGGTAAAAGGTCAGTGTTTTATTCAAAACAAGTACATAATAATATAATTAGATCAACCCGATGTATACCCCGTGTGCAGTTATTTCCTGAGAAGTCTTATTGTTTCTCGCATTTATGAATTACAACGCCATTTTGTGGCTTCAGAACGTATTTATGTGTTAATTTCGCGAAGTTTCGTGATAATTATGTTCAAAGTGTGGTGTTATGGTGTTTTGAAAAGCGAATGTTGATTTTTTTTACGAAGCGTCGTTAACGCTTGGTAATTCTGAAAAAAGTTTGTACTATTGAAGTTTTATTTGTCTAAGAAATTCCTTTCTTCTTTGTTTTGTCATTAGTTTTTTAACATATCATACTACTTAATTGACACGGAACTAGATGAATGAATCATAGTTTCGTAACATTTCTCAAATATTTCTATGAGTTCACCGCTTTTTGGCATTTGTAAAATTTGTATAACTGTACACTGTACAGCCTAGGAAATGACACTTGTCATAATAATTTTTGTACGGTTTATTGAGTTTACATTCGCAAATTCTTAACATTGCGACGTCACATGACACAATTTACGATTTCGCGCAAAAATAAATAGTAACTGTAAAAGTCGATGATTTGACAAAAAAAAATCATTTATATGTATCAAAGAAAGCTTTCCAAAAATATTCGAATATCTACTCAAAGAAAAAGCTAGAATAAAGCTTTAATTCAGTTTAATGTTACACCACAATGATTGCTGTCAGGGGGTATGCAGAGTTGTAATAATTGGGGTCACGGGTTCAATTCCCAGGTCAGCTACAATTTTATTAGGTTTTTAGTGTTGATTCCCGCTGCATTTTCGTTTTCGTTTGAGCCTATCAAAATGCAGCAAATAACAAAACCTTCATGTCCATCGTAAAACTGGTTTCATTAACTGACATTCATACCGGTTGCCATGGACCGAAGCTAGATATTGTAATGTGTCAATGATATGGGATATGACAGTTTAATACTGTATTTCCATATGATGTAGTTACATAAATTAATAACAAAGGTGTAACCATTAACATGATTTAAACACAATGGTTTTGTGGAAAAACATTATAAATTAAATTTCAATAATTTCCAGATGTTCTGCGTCCAGGAAAAGGAACGAACAGACACATTCACTTCAGACAAAGATCCTCTCAGCATCACACAAACAGACTCCGAAGATGACGAGCCTGAAGCCAAACGTCTCAAGTACTCCCCGTTAAACTTACAAGTCTACCAGATACCAGCCTTCAACACACCGAAATCCCTCTCAATATACCCAACAAACACACTGCCAAACTTTGTAAACAATCCATTAAATTTAGCCAATCCACTAGCATTTGCGACAACCAAACCACAGAATGGGGAAGCATTGGTGAAGAATCTCCATAACCGATATTCTCTGCCTGCCAAATTAACGATAACTCCAGTCGGCAATGGAGAAGTGGTTCGGTATAAGAAGAATGGGGAAGTGGCAAAGAAACGAGGCCCACCGAAGGGGTATAAGAGGAAACCAAAGGCGGAGAAGGCTGAACTGTCACAGAGCTTCAATGTTACGTTGCCATTGCAGGTAATTGTATTTCTGTAATTACATATTTTCTAGCTATTGTAACTGCACCCTTGAGAAATGTTGTGGTCTAGTCATTTCTGCGTCCCTCCAGACCCTATTAGCAGTGATGAGGTGAAGTAAAGTAGTTCAAAAGATTCATCATCATCATTATTTGCCAAATGAGGCTCCACTGCTGTACCCATAGACAGCCACAATAACTGTTAGAAAAGCTTGTAAAGCTTCATCATCAACCCTTACATTGTCGCACCAGTGGGCACGGGTCTCCCCTCAGAACGAGAGGGATTAGGCTATAGTCCACCTTGCTAGCCTACTGCGGGTTGGCAGACTTCACATGCCATCAAGAAAATCTCTCAGGCATGCAGGTTTCCTCACGATGTTTTCCTTCACTGTTTAAGCGCGTGATAATTAATTATTAATACGCACATGACTTCGAAAAGACAGAGGTGCGTGCATTGGATTCGAACTCGAGACCTTTACCTTAGTAGTCCAATGGTCATATCACAAGGCTATCACTGCACATTATTGTAAATTTGTAAAATTGTAAAGCTTTATTTGAATGAAAAACATTTGATTTGATAATAATTATTCACACGCACTAAAACAGTGAAGGAAAACATTTTGAGGAAACCTGCATGCCTGAGAGATTTTTTTTAGGAGGTTTGCAATGTAGGGCAATAACCGAACAGGCCTTTTGAAGAAAATGCCACAGCAGCTTTGAGTTGACCTGTCCTAACTGACGGCACACATACATCGGTCATCGTATAGCTCAATTTTTGTTAAGGGAGCTCAACAATGATGATGATATGAAGTTCTATCTACAATTAATCCTGCAGTCTTCGTTACAGTCGCAGAACACGATCCTGTCGAGTTTGCTGGCTGCCAATAATACCACCATCACCGGCGTGCCTACACAACCAGCCCCACAGCTGCTCCCGCCAGAACCGATACCGGAGATCAAAGTACCTGAAGGTATCTTTTTGTATTTATTTAGGCATTTTCCATGCAAAGATTATTAAGTTATTTTAGTGAAGGAAAAATAAGACCGCGGGCAGGATTCGAACCTGCGTCTTCTGGTTAAGCACACCAGACGCTCTGACCGCTAAGCCACCGCGAGTCCCACCGCCTAGTCGAAATGTCACTTCAAAGACGTAAATTAAAAATGTGAAGGCAAAATTCTTTCGACTACTGTCGATTTTTTTCACTGTTTCATATAAAACCCAATGCTCGACCTGGGTATCGAACCCAAGACCTCTAGCGTAGCAGTCGCGCTTAGGACCACTAGACTAATCAGGCAGTATCTATAGACAGAGGTTAACGTTAAGGAACATATGTTTATTTGTCATTACAGTATGGTGCAAAAAATCGACAGATAATGAGTAATTTATGTATTTTTTAGGCACGGAGTTGGTTGAGCTGCTGTTAGACCCAGAAGATTGGTTCCCTACGGAGCCCTACAGGATGGTGTTCAGCAGGAAAAAGAACCCCAAGTGGAAGAACTTCCCCTACCGATGTGAACACTGCTTTAAAGTGAGTTTTATGTGATAACATACATCTCAATATATATAACTCAAAGGTGACTGACTGACATAGTGATCTATCAACGCACAGCCCAAACCACTGGACGGATCGGGCTGAAATTTGGCATGCAGGTAGATGTTATGACGTAGGCATCCGCTAAGAAAGGATTTTGATTAATTCTACCCCCAAGGGGATAAAATAGGGGACGAAAGTTTGTATGAGAAAACACGCGGGCGAAGCCGTGGACGGAAAGCTAGTCATACATACATACACTCACGTTTTTTTCCCACAGGGGTAGGCCGAAACTGAGACCGCCACTTGCTATGACTCTTGCATATCTCTTTCGCTTCTTCCACATTCATACATCTTTTCATACACTCGGCAAACGAGCAGGCGAGCTACCTGATGGTAAGTAGTCATCGCCGCCCATGGACATCTGCAATACCAAAGGAGTTGCAGATGCGTTGCTAAGGTTATTATGGAAAGGGACGGAGAATAGGAGAAGGAAGTGGAATGAGGGAGGAATTGGGCCTCCAGCGCTCCACACTCACCGTACGAAACGCAACAGTATGCATACTGGTACTTGACGTCGATATTCTGTGGGAGGGTAGTACTTCCCCGTCGACACATTCATGCTAGCATGTAGAAGCGAGACACTACTAATACAAAAGTAACATAATTCCTTGTCTTGTAGGGTTATCGCGTGGCATCAACGCTGATCACGCACGCGGCGGAGCGCCACGGCTGCGTCCCTAAGGACCTGGCCATCCCCTGCCCGTGCTGCCCCCACGTCTCCATCCGCCGGAAACACCATAAGAAACACCTAGAGTCACACGAGAGCAGGAAACACAGGATATTCTGTTTATACTGTATACCTCTACGTAAGTATATCTAATTGTGCTAATGTATAGTGTTATCCCTGTCACTTCATTGAAGGTTAATACCTTCAATGTCCTCACATCCTCTTATTGCCATAATGTACCAGTTAATAATGTTAAACCTTTTATTTTAAAAGAGTGTCCATGGAGTTTCTTGCCGGATTCTTCTCCATAGGATCAACTTTATGGAACCGTGCAACGTTGCACGGTTCTAGAGTCATAATGTTTCATAAATGCTTGTAAAGGCTTATTTGAAATAAAAACATTTTTTTTTTGTTCTTTATTTGTATTTATTTTCTGGTACATCTTATTATTATTTATTATTATTTCTTATTTAGAATACATAATAAAGATTATTTTAATGTTGTTACATAATATTATAGTAATTATTACCTACATTCATTTTATTTATATTGAAACATCGTTTAAGAAGTCATCTATTCTATAGTAACATTTGTCGATAAGCAGCGTATTAAGTACCTTCTTAAATTTTAGTAATGGCATACTTTTAAAGACATCCGGTATTTTGTTATAAATTTTTGGAGCATTGCCGAAAAAACTTTTATCCATTAAAGATGTTTTACATTTAACATTACATAGTTTATAAAAATATTGAGTACGTAATGGATTTTTTCTGACTGCAGATAAGCTGTCAAATAAATAATAAATATAAATAATTTGAATTTAACTGAACTGAACTGCCGTCAGACATTCATTCGGAAACTTAGCTGATATGGAAATGGGTTCGCATACTCAATATGTAAACCCATTTGTTTGCGATTTTGTGAATTATGAAGAATGATAATGATTTTATTGGTGCGGTTGGACTGTTTTACCTTTATTCATATATTTTTTACTACATTCATATAATTATTCATACATACATACCATCACGCCTGTATTCCCCGAAGGGTTAGGCAGAGGTGTACTTAATGTACACCCACAGTTCGCCGGTATGTTTAGGTCCAATGTAATAGGGGGCGAGCGTATTCCCATTAACAGGGCACAAATCCAGACTCCGAGCTGCTACTGAGAATTTTATAGAAAAACCCAATAACACCGTTCGACCTGGGGATCGAACCCAGGACCTCTTGCGTAGCAGCTGCGCTTAGTACAAGTACATATCTGCCTAACCCTTCGGGGAATACAGGCGTGATGGTATGTATAGTGTCAGTGTTTGATTAAATAAAAACTAAATATGAGAAATGTGGAAGAGAAATTCGACATCACAGGCAGTGGTCTCGGTAGCTTAGTTGGTAAAGCGTCTGGAGTACTTAACCAGGGGGCGGAGGTTCAAACCCTTAAACATACCATCACGCCTGTATTCCCCGAAGGTTTAGGCAGAGGTGCACTTAATTTACACCCACAGTTCGCCGGTATGTTTGGGTCCCATGTAATAGGGGGCGAGCCTATTGCCATTCACCGGGCACAAATCCAGACTCCGAGCTGCTACTGATAATTTCATAGAAAAACTCAATAACACTTTGCTCGACCTGGGGATCGAACCCAAGACCTCTAGCGTAGCAGTCGCGATTGGGACCACTAGACCAACGAGGCAGTCTGACCAACGAGGCAGTCTCAGTTCAAACCCTTCTGAGGCCGAATTTTTCCTCCACTAGAAAATTCACAGTGTACCTATTTTTAAGCACATAGCCTATTAAAATATTTTTTTAATAATTTCAGAGGATCCGTCAGAGCCATTTGTGAAGGAACCTTTAAAGTTCCCCTATGACAAATTCCCCCAATATTGGTATGCGTCCGAGGAATCCCTACGCCTTCACAAGAAAAGGAAACACCCTTACTCCGGCATGTTCAACGTCAGCTGGTTTTCAACATGGCGGGATGTAACACCCAATAGCTAATAATGTAATAAGGTAACATTTTAAGTAGTATTTTTAACTTTGACGCTGGCAACCCACAGTATTTTTAACAATTTAGTAGTTTTTTTTAAGCTGGCAATTTTTTTTGGTAGCCTTTTTACTGATGTGATTGTTAGGGGCAACTTTAGGTTAGTGATTTTGTGATTGTTAAGCCCGGTTTTTATTTTCACATTTTGAATTTAGTATTTAATTGTTAAGATTAGGTTGGCAATACTTTAGTGTAGTAGGATTTGTGATTGATCGAAAAGTAATATTCCAAATTAAGTATGGATTATGAGTGCCCAATATTGATGTTGACAACATTATTAATTGTAATGAAGGTTATAAATTGTGTGAGATTTTCGTGGCCTGAACAATATATTGCTGAAGAAATAACCGTGTATTTGAATACATGCAGAGGTTTTAAGCTACTAGAAGAAAAAAACAATGATTCAAATATATATATGGAATCTAGGCCAGCACTATGTGCTCAGCTTAACATTCAGTATTGGGCCAAATTATTATTTTTTGTTTAATTTCGCAAATTATTCGCCTATAACATATCTAAATACAGTCGCCAACACATCAAGTTACAACAAAATGTCAAATTTTCGCAGTCGATTTTAAACTTAATCAACATTTTAAGGTTTAAAATCATTCACAGAAATTTGACAGTTTTGTATAACCTGATGTATTGACGAGTGTACATGGCAGTAGAAATTGCGACATCTTAACATAACATACCATCACGCCTGTATTTTACTCAATCTTGAATAAGTTAATGTTGATGTCGCATTTTCAACTGCCGTGTACCTACAATATGTTATAGCCTCAGATCAAATAAAAAGTTAAGATGGAACTTTGCGAACAAAGAACCGGCCGACTAAAACTACGCCTTGCCGCGTACAAACACAATTACACGCACACACGCACGTGATACTATAATGAAGTTTTGATAGACGTGCAGCGATAGCTCGACTCTGCTCGGCTGACAATATAAGGCGTAGTTTCGGTATACGTGTGTGCGTGTAATTGTGTTTGTAAACGGCAAGGCGTAGTTTTAGCCGGCCTCACTTCTTTGTTCGCAAAGTTCCATCTTAACTTTTTATTTGATCTGAGATTGTAGCCGAATAATTTGCGAAAAAAACAAAAAAATGAGAATTTCACGCCCAAGGCTGACGTTTCAGCCTTAATATTATTCTTACAAGACTACAACTACGGCTTTTAAAAATAAGTGTTTAAAAAAATCGTGTTCATTTTACATACATACATTATTGGCAACTTTTACTGTATATTTTTTTAATTAAATGTTGCCAACATATGGCCAGTAATTTTAAAGCATAATAAAATTAGTATTATTTTGTTTAAGAAGCATTTTATCCGTATTTATATTACGTAAAGTGATACATTTATCACAATATTAGGCAGCTGCGATAGTTTTTATATTGTGGGGTGGAAGCACCAATAGATGGCTGTGGTTTTTTGCATGAAATATGATGACTATCAATTGGTGCATCCACCCTATCACTAATATTTAGTGCCTTCTCAGAATGGCTACAACAACTTGTAATTTAGTCAGAAGTATACCTTACTATTTCAAGATTCTCCATTTAAGAAATTAAAAGACTTCAACTGAATACTTACACGCGTTCCCAAAAAAAAAGATCTTGACAGACAGACTGACAAAGAAACGACTCTTTTAAAAATAAAAGGTGTTTCTTCACTGTTACATTATTTCGATAACAGAATGTGAGGACAATATGAGTTTAATTGGCACGAAGTCTCGATTATCACTACATATTATAAACCAAAGGACCTCCTCCACCGCGTCTCTATTCGCGATCAACTTAATAAAAACCACCGATTTTCATGCTGTTTTCACCAATGGATAGCGTGGTTCTCGAGGAAGGTTTCTGTGTAGATAACATACCAAGAAACCACGCGGGCGAGGCCGTGGGCGTTAAGCTAGTTAAAATTAAATTAAGGTTCCCCGCATTCGAAAACTTAATATTCGATGACCTATGTGGAAGAATTGAAATCATCAAAATATAAAACTATGCGATGTATTTACTTGAATATAAATTACTCCAAGGGCGAGGCGAAACGAGCGTTATTTTGAGGGATGTGAGTCGCGTATTTTATGCATGGGATAACTCGGCAAACGAGCAGGCGAGCTACCTGACGGTAAGTTGTCATCGCCGCCCATGGACATCTGCAATACTATAGAAGGATCGGTTGCAGATGCGTTGCCGAGCTAAGGAATAGGGAGGGGAAGGGGACAGAGGGCGCAACAGTATGCATACTGCTACTTGACGTCGATGTTCTGTGGGAGGGTAGTACTTCCCCAGTCGTGTTGACATATTCATGCTGGCATGTAGACATGCCAGCGAGGCACGATTACTACAAGAAGCTCAGAAAATTACGCTCGTTTGGCCTCACTCTAAGGACTAGAAAGGCAGCTAAGTAAACTTCTGACGTAGGCTGACGTATGGCTGTCCGCTATCATCCTAAGTGGTAGCAAGTCGGTATTTTTGTAAACGATTTGTACAAAATATTAGTATTTTTCTAGTTATATATATGCATTTATTAGTGTAGATATATATATAATCATGTTCAGAGGTACGGGCCGTGGATTGGGTGTATTAAATAGGGTAGTTGACAAATATGTTTATTATCGTCTCATAAAAAAGTAAACCAAAAAATAGTTTTCAAAATCCGCTCTCAGTTGATTGAGTAATCGGTGAACATACGTTGAAAAACAAAAACAAATATACAGACGAATATGTAACCTCCTCCTTTTCGAAATCTGGGCCCAAGAACAGGCCAATTATAAGCATTTTAATTTCATGCTAGATAGAGAGCGCACACGCAGTCACGTTGTGACGTCAAACCGTGCGTTCGCTATACAAATTCCATACTGACACTTGTTTTGCGAGAATGGGACGGGGCATCCCCTCTCAAACTCAAAAATTTGAAACGCTTATATCTTAGAAGTTTATTAGTCGATTTAAATATTAAATATTTTTTTCAGTATACTAATTAAATTTAATTGATTACCCAGTCAGCCAGCCAGCATATCAGTTTATACAAAACTGTCAAATTTCTGCAAATGATTTTAAACCTTAATGTGTTGATAATTAAGTTGAAAATCAACTGAGCAAAATTTGACATTTTGTGATTACTTGATGTGCTGGCCTACCTACCTTTTCTAAAGGCCTGTTACTTTTACTAAATGAAACACAAATCAACTACCCTATACCTTATCGAAAAAAAAATACAATTACTGAATTATACAAGTTGACTGGTAAGACACTAATGATACTCGAAGTCGTGATATTGGGCGATCACATATGAAGAAAACAATTGCATTAAAAACAAATATGATTAAACTAAACCGAAACATATGACGCCTGTATTCCCCGAAGGATTAGGCAGAGGTGTACTAAAATCTCAATAACACTTTGCTCGACCTGGGAATCGAACCGAGGACCTCTAGCGTAGCAGTCGCGCTTGGGACTGCTAGGCTGACGATGCAGTCCTTAAACTTAACCGAAACTTAAGTAATTAATTACGCAAGGCATGGACACTGGGCGGACATCGTGCACGTGCTCGGCAAACACACAGAACACATTTACTTATCTTAAATAAAAAAAAGGTTTGTTAAATGCGTTCGAAGCAAACATCTTAGTAGTTTATGATTTGCTTCAAACGACGATGACTCTACTTCTTTACGAATTATACTTCTTTAGGAAATATAATTATTATTTAAAAATATTAAAATGGTAATAGACTGCCTCGTTGGTGTACTGGTCCCAATCGCGACTGCTAAGCTAGAGGTCTTGGGTTCGATCCCCAGGTCGAGCAAAGTGTTATTGAGTTTTTCTATGAAATTCTCAGTAGCAGCTGAGTCTGGATTTGTGCCCGGTGAATGGCAATAGGCTCGCCCCCTATTACATGGGACCTAAAACATACCGGCGAACTGTGGGTGTACATTAAGTACACCTCTGCCTAACCCTTCGGGAAATACAGGCGTGATGGTATGTTATGTTATGTTAAAATGGTATAAAATTGTTTATTAACTCAAGGAAGATTTGATTTGATTTGAATGCCCGTTTGATGCGCAAAGGCAAAATTGCTGAGCTGTTCGGTCGCGTTGCTCCGAAAAATGTGTTACTGGACAATGCACATCACACTTCATTTATTGTTCAAAAATTATGTTTATCTTTTTATTATAATTAGAACGAGAATCGAATACCGAGTACTCTTTAAATATCCTTAGTGTCTCACCGGTCACCCTGTATATTTCGGCAAATATAAAAAAAGTGTTAAATAACTCAATCGCCCGACCTCAGACACCGTATCACAATAAAGACCAAAATATTAAACAGTATTAGTTATAATAAACCTTAAGTTAATCCTAGAGTTAGTTGTACATTCTCGTAACTGAGTGTCAAAGGTTAAGCAAGGTGTAGAAATGGATGGGCGACCGTATAGCAAGCTTTATAAAGAATTGTGTCGATGGTTTAGAGTGAATTCTGGTGTGTAATATTTTTATTATTAATTACATTGTGAGATGTGGCTAGACCTAGACCCCATCCCCCCCATAATCTCACGTGAGCTTTGTGGGCGTCCATAAATTACGTGAGGCGATATTGTTGATTTTACTACCCCCTTTCCTCTTGGTGAGATGTTGTGAGATGTTGCTCGACCCCCTCCCCCTCATGTAATCTTACGAGAGATTTTTAAATTGCGTATTTTAAGTTGAGTGGCTACTGGGTCTACAGACTCCTACTTTGTGGCACTCGCATAACCGCTATAGGATGGTTTGTGTAGGAATTAGAGATATGTACTTTAATAATAGTAATTTATACTTGAAAACATGTTTTATTCATTTAACCTAAGTCGAAGAAGAAAAAACTCGGTGAGATTTAACTCGACCAAAAACACCTCAAGTAATTAATGGACGCCCAAACAATTTAAACACGGTGAATATATTTAAAACCTGGTTTTAATTAAGACTCCTATCACAAAAAGAACATGTTTTTATAATAAGGTTCTAAATTATTTTGTCATGAAATTGAAACAAAAATAAAATGCATATTGAATTATTTAACAGATTATACTTTGAAATAAAACTACTCTGTACGGATTTTATCGCGATATTGGTGCAGTAATACCCTAGTGATACAACTATTGAACTGCCAAGTCAAAGGTCTCTGACTTCAAAGTCATGTGCGTGTTAATAATTATCACGCGCTTAAACGGTGAAGGAAAACATCGTGAGGAAACCTACATGCCTGAGAGATTTTCTTGACGGCGTGTGAAGTCTGCCAACCCACAGTAGGCTAGCGTGGTCGACTATAGCCTAATCCCTCTCGTTCTGAGAGGAGACCCGTGCCCAGCAGTGGGACAATGTAATCGGTTGATGATGATGAATTGATTTCCGACGTTTCGGATTCTATACAGCTTCCATGATCACATGAAAAGTAATTTTATTTCAAAGTCTAATAATATTCGCGAGTGTCAGAAACCATTTTCTAAATATGCTTTAAAATAATATCGAAATAAATTGTGAAAAGCTTTAGTAAGATACTGTATAATGCTGGTTAAGTTAGTGAAGTGAATCGATACGGAAAGGAACTTATAACTAGTGATGGAACTAATGAATAAGCTATTGTTACCTAGAATGTGGTATAGACGAACAATTTGCGAAAAAAAAAATTGCCGCCCAAGGCTGAAGGTTTATTAAACCTTAAAAGATTTATTAGACATAAATAAATATAATTCTACCATAATCGTTTCATCACTAGTTATAACTCCATTTACTAAACACTCCGTGATAAATTATTGAATGACAGTAGCAATGTACAGTGTTCCTAGGGAAATTGTAAACTTATGTAGTTCGTGTATGTGCCTCCGTAGTGATAAGATAAACGCCTTCATAAAGCCTTCATACTTGTCCGTTATCAGAACACGTTAAAATATACTAAATTAGAGTAGTTTGCTTATAAATAGGTAATAGCCAGTATAAGCTGAGCTCTCATTGTACATAAAGTCTATACGATGACAGGTCAGCTTATAGTGGTATTGGTATGAATCATATTGTGATTCATAAAAAGTGCCCATTTATACCCCAGGCCTCGTACACACGTCTACACGTCGAACTATAAAAAGAAAACAGTTTAGAAAGAAAAACTAAAACTTATTCAGACAACATCGAGACACAGACGAACAAATAAAAATACACAATATGAATTTTATAGTTTTGAAAGAAAAAATAGGCCTGAGGCAGGGTTTAAACCTGCGTCGCTATGCTGATTCGCTTTGTATGGTAAACCTAAGCTGAAACTGGATTTGTATAGGTTGACCTGTAGCCGTGTGTACGACCGAACGACCGGGTTAACGCGATCATTTTGAGGTTGTAAGAAAGAGATGGCGCTATTCAATGTGTGGAGCGGCGTCCCTTTCTCTCAATCGTAAAATAATACGTTCTATGATAACTGTAGCTCGATTCACTTTATTAAAACCGTAGCAATGTCGCGGTGACTTAATCGTTGAAACAACTTTTCTATTCATATCCGTTGATCGGACTGATTTAGAAATCGTCCTATTTAAAAATCATTGAACCGTATTCACACATGTTCGTTAGGCGAGAATCGTTATAAAACGTTGGCTTCACAGTATTCACATAACACTGGAAATGGAAAACTGTTTTGATTTAGTCAGTGCGACATCGCTACGGTTTTAATTACGTGAAGCGGGCTTCTGGGCGTGTCTGAAGTTAGACTAGTGCAGTAAATTATTATCTGATCCATTAACTCTGATTCCGACAATAGATTCTAAAAAAGTGTAGTAAAAGGATCAAATAGCATTTCTATAAAGTAGTATTGTAGACAAATAAATATTTATATGCAATCCATGGATAACGAGGAAATGGAGTTTTAATGGACACAGTACGTTTAACAGTCGAAGTTGTTATAAGACTGCAATTTTGTCTCAATGTTCTATCTAAAAGTTAAGGTAAGGATGGAATTAAAGACAATCCATTTTTCCCTGGGGTTCGGAAAATTTTTATAGATCGTCGAAACGCCGAGGTTGGTTTTAGTGTGTGCGTTCGCGCAGCGGAATGTTGTTGAATTTAAAGATTTTAATTATGCAGATATTTGTATGACGTCGTATAATTGTGTATGGTAAAAAAAAATTTGTGCACGCAGCCATTGTGGAGAAATTCATCAAAAACTGATTCCGCTGGGCGAACGTTGTCCTGGCGGAACTTTTTTTAATCCATAAACTTTAGAAGAAAAAAGATGTGTCCAATAATTAGTGTGTATTTGTGTGTAATTGTGTATATATGAATAACATTAGTGCATGCATAAACTTCGGAGAAATTCAAGTTTCCGCTACGCGAACGTTTGGCCATTAGCTAGTTTTCATATAAAGCGCTTACATAGAGAGCTGTAGAATTTTACATACATTGTTTTGAATTTGTTTATATTTGTTTAAAAAACAGATTTAGAAAAAAACGTAGGGCTTAAAAGATAAAAATATAAACGTAAAATACGCTTATTAGGTCTTAGTTCTTAAAGTATGCACTTTGGGCTCTAGATTTTCACGTTTATACAAACCTTGTAGGTGTCTGCAACATGTTGCCAAGTATCAATGATGTTCCGTTAGTAATTAAAGAGTTATAGGACAATTTACCATGAATAGATCACTGTTTACAAAACAGTCAAATATCACGACGTTCTAAAGGAATTGCATGGTAAAATGTATGGCAATAATTAGTGTATTCATTCAACTATTCACATGCAAAATTTCATGTCATTAAATTCAGTAAATAAAGAAAAACAATTATAATACTGACGAAGCATCGAAAACCTACATAACCCGACCAAGTTCAGATGGCTACAAAAAAGCGGCCGTGCCATATTATCTAAGAAACGTTCTTAACCTTCCAATATAGTATTTATTAATACGGTACAGTTGCGTACACAAGCGTTGCGGGCCGCGGCTAATGAAAACATATTGCCCTCTCTTTTCTTCAAGGATGGAAGTACCGTTTTTTTTTTTAATAAAAAAATAAAAAAAAAACGAGTTTCAAGCGAGAAGCCGCCTATCGCTCGTTGCGCGCAGCGCGTTGTCTATTTTTTCACACTAGAATATTTTTGATCAATTCATAACTACAATACTTAGACTATTTAACCAAAGGACTAGCCTTAAGCGTACCGCTTCGAACAAAATAATTCTACATATTTTGGTGGGGTGCGGGGGAACACGCTCACATACATAAGTCACAGTACAGTACAACGGTATACATCAATTAAAAAATCGATTTTTTTTTATGGGATAACTCGGCAAACGAGCAGGCGAGCTACCTGATGGTAAGTAGTCATCGCCGCCCATGGACATCTGCAAAACCAAGTTGCAGATGCGTTGCCGAGCCTATTTAGGGAAAGGGAGGGGAAGGAGAAAAGGACAAGGAAGAGGATTGGGGAAGGAATTGGGCCTCCGGCCCTCTCGCTCACCGAACGAAGCGCAGTAGCGAAACGCTACTACTCGGACGTCGGTCTTCTGCGAGAGTGTGGTACTTCCCCGGTCAAGCCGGCCCATTCATGCTGCGAACAGCGTGGCACTACCACAACAAAAGATTCAAGAAGTAGTTTTTTTTAAGTTATTAGATTTATTTGATCCACTAAACTTGCAAAGGGGAACGCTCGTGCATGCCTAGTCCATTGGTTAAATAGTGTAGTAATAAGCTACAATATGATAAATATTTACCTAAACAGTAGTAGGTACTTACATGTGGTAATTATTTAATTTCCCTAAGGGGTCTATAGTTAGAATCCTGATCCGTGAAATCTTCAATAGAAATTAGCTGTATGAATTTTATTTGTCTTATAATATATCTAGATTATATCTCAAGTCTCAAGCGCATACTTAAATAAAGTACCTACGTAAATAGGACCTACTTTCTGTCATAGTCAAATACATTTAAAAAAGTAGGTGTACAATAATAAATGACCTATAAATTATATCGAAACAACAATTGTGTTATCACCTATACCAATTCAATACCGGTATTATACTGTAAATTTTGGGATGTTACCTAAATATATTGCACGGCCGCTTTTTTGTAGCTATCCGAACTTGGTCGGGTTATGTAGGTTTTCGATGCTTCGTCAGTATTATAATTGTTTTTCTTTAATTACTGAATTTAATGACATGAAATTTTGCATGTGAATAGTTGAATGAATACACTAATTATTGGCATACATTTTACCATGCAATGCCTTTAGAACGTCGTGATATTTGACTGCTTTGTAAACAGTGATCTATTCATGGTAAATAATTGTCCTATAACTCTTTAATTACTAACGGAACATCATTGATACTTGGCAACATGTTGCAGACATTTACAAGGTTTGTATAAACGTGAAAATCTAGACCCCAA